>BLSH010373387.1:1969757-1984145 GCA_018402905.1 Glandirana rugosa | reverse complement strand
TCACCAATTCTCAAAAGTGTATAAAAAGAGGATGCAAGTGACTGTCTGCGTCGAGAAGTACTGAAACACCCCAAAATACAAGCAGGATGGTCCTCAATTGATCCGTCCCTTTTCTTAGTCGACCGGGGAGGGGACCCCCGGCAGGAGAAAAGGATGTAATTTTGGGGGGAGGGTCTCCTCGTAAGGTCAAAGTTCATCTTGATTGCAGAAAAAAGAAAATAAAAAAGAAAATGGTCACAATAGGACCGCAGTTCCCTATAGGGAAGCCAGGTCAACTCCTTGCGAACTAGGCATTGAAACTGGAATGCTCCTCTGGGAGGGGGGTTTTAATGTAGGAAAAGAGGACGGCCCCCAGGGGAGGGGCCAGCTGATTCTTTTCCCTGCCTAGTTAACTCCTGGTAGGACGAACATAAAACCCCACAAAGTCATGAAGAGCTGCGTCTGTCAGTGAACGTAGGAGAAAAATATGTGAAAACTCTTAACCACTTGCCGACCAGCCGCCGTCATTTTACTGTGGCAGGTCGGCACGTTTCCGCGAATCGCCATCATTGTACGTCGGTCGCGGGAAGGGGGTTAGCGGGTGCGCCCACTGCACGTACACAGAGCCGATGCGCGTGGCCACGATGTCCGTCGGCCACACGCGATCGCTCCACAGAGAGCCAGAACAGGGATCTGTTAATGTAAACAAACAGATCCCCATTCTGACAGGGAAGTGGAGAGAGATCTGCTGTTCCCAGTGATCGGGAACAGCGTTCTCTTTCTACCCCCATTCAGTCTAGTTCCCCCACAGTTAGAAACACCTCCCTAGGGAACACATGACCCCTTGATCGCCCCCTAGTGTTAACTCTTTCCCCGCCAATGACATTTATACAATCCTGATCGCTGTATAAAATGTCATTGGTCCCAAAAAAAGTGCCAACAATAGGACATGGCCTGCTAACATGTATAAAGGGAACTTCACTGGGAACAGCAGTCCCAATCAGCTGAGAGGGCACTGAGCCAAAAAGCACCAGTGTGCTGGTTACCTGAGAGATTTCACACTAAATTTGCATGTGCCCCCCCCCCCCTCGCCCCTACAAGGACCAGCAGGGATTTCCCCCAGGACACTCACCAGTCCAGCATCTCTCAGGGAGTTCATTTTTGATCCACCAGAGCGGGCAATGCCACAAGGGCCTTTTAGGGCCTCAGGGTGGATAAAAATCAATGATATATATATATATATATATATATATATATATATATATATAGATATAGATAGATAGGATAGGATTTTTTTTTTTATTTCAATCAAAATTTTTTTGATTTAGATGAATTTTCTTGATTTTTATCAACTTTATTTTAATAAAATGCTTTTGGAGTAAAAATCTATCTATCCATCTAAAGATAGTTTTAAATTTAGGATACATTAATTATTTAGTTTATTCAGCATGAAATGGAGTTTAGTTATGTAGCACAAGGCTGTATATTCTGCAATATTTACATTTTTGGTAAACTCATTCAATGAATCCAAGCTCTGCAAGCTGAGATAACATGCACTGCATTAATGCATTCACACCATTTCACAGTAACCATGAGATAAAACAAAGTTCAGGAATATTACTTTATCCCATTGTTTTGCAAATCTATGTACACTACAAACTGTATGATAGAATCGGTTCCAATATTGCTGTTTTAATAACCTGACAGCTTATTATTCTAAATAGGAAATCTTCATTTTGTTTGCAAATATGAAAGATTCTAACTAACACCAAGAATAAGTCCTTACATTTAAAGAGCACCTGTCATTTGAGATCCATCATGGAAGCGTCCGTTAGCGGGCATCCACTCACCTGCTGACACCGCATCACCAGCTGTCCCATTAAAGTTAATGGGACTGTCAGTGAGTCAGCAGCTGGTCAGGGAGGAGCCGCTACGGGACAGAGATGACAGTTGCTTTTTAAAAATTATGATTTAAAATCCAGTTGATTTAAATCAAGCCTTTTTACTAGTGATTTAGGTCAGGATTTCAAATTGACTTGATTTAAATCAGGATTTCAAATTTACTTGATTTAAATCAAATCCACCCTGTAGGGCCTTGACTCCCAAGTGGGGATCACTGCCCTAGACCCTACTGGACCACAAGCCAATATGTCACTGTGCAAGGTCCCGTTCCACAGGGTCCAGTGCCAATCAGAAAGTCATACAAAGGAAACCCATGAAGGAAAAGCAAAAGGTGAACCAAAAGGTGTGTACACTCCACTACCATGAACCTTAGTGGACAAACTCTCACCACCTTTGATGGACCTTAAGTTTATAAACACACCCACAGGTATGGTCTGTTTAAATAGCCAGGATGAGCTAAAATTGAGAAGTCACTCTCCCTCTCCAAAACAGTCAGCACCAATAAATAATCAGCATTGCAACTCAGAAAAAGAAGGCATGGTGCTCCCTGAAAACCCAAATATTTATTAACATCCCACTCACATTAAGATAGTATAAACACTCTTCAATAAAATGAAAGGAGCAGGGAAACTTGCACAGCTCACAGCTTTGACTGAATCCTAGGGACAGCTCAGAATCTCATCACAGCAGGGTGGCCGCAATATCATCCGCTCTCTTCTGCAACACTACCAAGGCTCATTGCTCCTGATGAAGTTGAAGACGTTATGTCTAGGGCCGAATGCTGAGCCTTGATGGTGTTGCAAAAAAAAGCAAACAATCTTGCAACAGCCCTGCTCTGATCAGATCCTGAGCCGTCAATCAGATTCAGCCAGCGCGGTGAGCCGTGCAAGTGTCCATGTTCCTTGCATTTTATTGAAGAGTGTTTCATACTATTTTAAGGTGAGCAGGATTTGAATAAATATTTGGGTTATAAAACAATGACAGAGCACCATGTTCTCTCTCTTTTCAGGAGTTGCAATGCTGGCTGTTTGAAAGGGTGAGCTTGAATCCCCTGTTGTAGCTCATCCCAGCTATTTAAAAGGGACCCTGCCTGTCAGACCTTTTATAATCTTAATGTCCTCCAAAGGAGGTGAGAGTTTGTCCACTAAGGTTCATGGTAGTGAAATGTATACGCCGTTCACCATTACTTTTCCTTTGTGGCTTTCCTTTGGATGGGTTTAATATCTATCAAAAGAATAATTTAATTGACTGATTAATTATCACAATTATCCTTTCACATGGGCGGATAGAATTCAGCTGTGAATAGATGAAGTTATCTACCGTAGTTATACTCAGACAATGCTTTCCTATGACCCCATTCACACAGTGCATTTAGCACTGGTTTTGTTACATGAGGTTTTGTGCGATTAGAAAAAATAAATTTGACTGGGTGCAGGAACAATGTAGCGCAGCTAGCTGCTCATAACTGCAGGTAATTGCAATGTACTATTTCACCTGCAGATAGCAGTGGCAACAAGGAAAGAAAAACACAGAAAGCACAAATGACAAGAATGTTCAACTGCAGCTAAACGAAGCTACAGATAAACGCACGTAATTGCTGCTAATTGCAATGTACAACTGCAAGTGATCTCTGTGCTTAGAGTCTTGGGATTTCAAAATAACTAACATACTTTTAACAGCGGCAGAACAGCCGTCCGTGTGAAAGAGGCCTTAGGCCTCATGCACACAGGACATTTTTTTTTTTAACACTCCTAGAAGCCAGCAGCATTTTTACAAAAAAATGCCTTGACACTTGTAAACGTGTCTACAGCTTTTAGGAGCTTTTACAGGCGCCAAGCTCTTGGTCGTTAATTGATTTCACTGGCTAGATTGAATAATTTATTCCGGCCATTGAAATGAATCAATGCTCAAGCACTAGCATTCAGGTGCGTTTAGCAGCTTTTAGTAGAGTCAAGTGTTTTTTCTGCCCAAACTCTGCTGCTCCTGGATGCACTGGCAGTGGGTTTTTTCCTGCCTCTAAAAGCTCCTGCCACTAAATACTGCTAAAAGCCTATGTGTGCATGGCTAATATGGAGCGGCGCTTAGAGGCAGAGAAAAAAAAAAATAACCATGCTAGATGCCCCTAGAAGCAGCTGTAAAAACGTCCAGTGTCCATGAGGCCTTATGAGTGGTACTGTAAAATTTCCCAGCTTTTTTAGGCATGGAAATATCTGTCCAAGAGAGATTTCTGTCCCTCAAATCCTGGGCTTTAACAACCATGTTTTTTAAGCCAGTAATCGGGATGTTGAGACAGGAGATCTGGCAAATCCCACAGAGTGTCTGCCAAAAGTTTGCTCAGATCAAAGTACCACATCTAACAAAAAATGTATGGTAATATCCGCGCTCACAACTTTTATATTAAGACCATAACAAAACAGAACCAGATGGCCAAAAAACACAGAACAGCAGACAGCATAAACATTGCTGAAAAACATATGAATAATAGTAGAAAGTTCATATGCAGCGCTTAAAGAGGAAGTAAACCCAGATGGGGTTTACTTCCTCCATGTTCCCCTGTAAAGTAAAAGCATAATGGGCGACTATGCATCGCATAGTAGCCCATTATGTGATACTTACCTGCAAATAAAGCCTGCAACGTCCAGTGATGTCCCCTGTGCTGGCCGCGTCCATCTTCTGCCCCTTCTGCACGCAGGCCGTTCCATCACTGCGCATGTGCCGACGTCATCTCCTGAACCGTACAGGTTTAGGAGATATGCAGTGCACCTACAGGTAAGCCTTATCATAGGCTTACCTGTAGGTTAAAGTGGTTGTCACAAGTTGACAACCACTTTAAATGGATGTATGAAACCCAAAAGGACAAGTGGAAAAGAAGGAAGGAGGGTCCGCTGCACCGACTTCAGCGTGTGAGCCCACACACCACACAAACATGCCAATATCAAAATGTCCTTACCAGAAAGTTGAATAACCACTTACTGACCGCATTGCGTACACCTACTGCGGCAGTGGTACTCGTTATCGCAAATCGGCGCCCATAAACCACAATTTGCGAATGCGCAATTTGCGGGCGGTGCCCACGGGGCAGGCGGACTCAAAGTCCACCGTCAACTCGCGATTTCCTGTGAGAGGAAGAACAGGGGGAACCGCCGTTGTAAACACGGCGGTTTCCCATTCTGACAGGCGGCATGACAGAGATCTACTGATCCCTTTACTCGGGATCAGTTCTTTCCCTTATGCCCCTGGGAGCCCAGCCCCCATATAGTTATAACACGCCTAGGGGGCAGAGTTAACCCTTTCATTGCCCCCTGCAGGTTAACCCCTATCCTGCCAATGACATTTATACAGTAATCAGTGGGGTTTTTTTTTTTTTAGATCTGATCGCTGTATACATGTCAGTGGTCCCGAAAAAGTGTGAAGTATTTCCGACATGGCCGCCACAATATCGCAGTCCCGCTTAAAATCGCAGATCGCCACCATTACTAGTAAAAAAATAAAAATAAATAGTAAAATGCCATAAATTAATTCTCATGGATTGTAAACGTGGCAACTTTTGCGCAAACCAACCAATATACGCTGATTGCAGGTTTTCTTAACCACAAATATGTAGAAAAATACAAATCGGCCAAAACTGATGAATAAATTCGTTTTTTTATATTTTTTTTGGATATGTATTATAGCAGAAAGTAAAAAATATTTTTTCAAAATTGCCGCTCTTTTTGTTTATAGCGGTGATCAGAAGTGACACAGAGGTGATCAAATACCACCAAAAGAAAGCTCTATTTGTGGGAAAAATAGGATTTTTCGACTTGCCTTAAAATCCTTTTCTCTGAGTTCATTGACAGACACAGCCTCTCATTCTTGACATGTGGGGTTTATGCAGCTTTCACTAGGAGTGAACTAGGCAGAACGAAGTTCAACTCAAAGCAGACACAGCCCCTCCCAGGGGGCAGTCCTCACTTAGCATAACCCCTCCAGCCCTGCTCAGCAACTCAGTTCGTAGCAAGCAGTACAAACTCAAACAAGGAGGGGTGGGTGCTGAGTCGGTCAATGAACTCAGAGAAAAGAATTTTACGGCAAGTCAAAAAATCCTATTTTCTCAATCGTTCATTGACAGACGCAGCCTCTCATTCTTGACATGTGGGGATGTCCCAAAGCAGTGTCACAACGAGGGGTGGGCAACAAGAACAACAGTACCCAACAAGAGAGTTCTCCGGGAGGTGCAAGACGCGCCTCACACCACAGCCTGCAAACCTTTGAGGCTGAAATCAGCATCAGAAGAAGCTGCAACATCAACTCTGTAAAACTTGGAAAAAGGGTGCACCGAGGTCCAAGTGGCCGCCTTGCACACCTGAGAAACCGACACCTGGTGTCGGAAAGCCCAGGAAGTACTAATCGCCCTGGTAGAGTGAGCTGTGACCGGAAAGGGGGGCTCCTGGCCCCGCACCGCATACTCACGGGTCACCGTCTGATGGGAAATGGTGGCCAACCAGGCCACCATCTCCTTGCGCGGGCCATCCACCGCGACAAAAAGCGCATCGGACCTCCAAAACGAGGCCATGGCTGCAAGATACACCCGCAAAGCCCTAACCACATCCAGGGAGTGCAAGGCAACCTCCTTAGGATGAGACGGGTGCGGACACAGCAAAGGGAGGACAATGTCCTCATTGATGTGAAACGAAGAGACCACCTTCGGTAAGAAGGAGGGAGAGGGGCGCAAAACTGCCTTGTCCCTGTGCATGACCAAGTACGGGGACCTACAGGACAGAGCCGCCAACTCAGACACCCGCCTAGCGGATGTTATCGCCACCAGAAAGGCCACCTTCTGCGAGAGCAGTTGCAGGGAAATTTCCCTGATATTTTTGAAAGGCGGCTTCTGGAGCAGAAAAAGGACCAGATTAAGGTCCCAAGGAGCCAAAAGGTGACCGACCGTACCTGGGGGGGGAGACATGATGAACCCCCTGAACAAAGGTACGAATCAGGGAATGCGTCGTCAAGGGACGCTGAAAAAGAATCACCAGGGCAGAAATCTGCCCCTTAAGCGTGCTCAATGCCAACTTGCGATCTAGACCTTGCTGAAGGAAGGCAGGCACCTGAGCCACCAAGAAAGAATGGGGGTTCCAACCCCCCGCCTTGCACCAAGCAATGTAAGCCTTCCATGTGATAGATCTTCCGCGAAGTGGCCTTACATGCCTTGAGCATAGTGGGAATGACGGACTCAGAGAGTCCCCTATCTTTTAACACCTGGGACTCAATAGCCAGGCCGTTAAAAGCCAGAAAAGGTAAAGCAGGGTGCAAGATGGGCCCCTGTGAGAGCAGGTCCTCGCGAAGCGGGAGCCGCCAGGGAACGTCGACCACCATCCGCACCACGTCGGCGTACCAAGGATGCCGAGGCCAATCTGGCACTACCAGAATGGTTGGGATCCCTTCCGCCTCTACCCTGCGCAGCAGGCGCGGGAGTAACGGGAGTAGAGGGAAGGCATAGAGCAGCCGGTACCGAGACCACGGAGCCACGAGGGCATCCGCCGCGTCTGACAGCCAGTCCCTTGTTCTTCTCACGAAGGCCTGCACCTTCCGGTTGAGCCGGGACGCCAGGAGATCCCCGTCTGGCGTGCCCCACTTCTGACAAATCTGGCGGAACACCTCCGGATGCAGGGACCACTCTCCCTGATCCAGCTTCTGGCGACTGAAATAGTCCGCCTGCCAGTTCTCTACGCCCGGGATGTGAACGGCGGAGATTGCCAGCACGTGAAGCTCTGCCCACCGCAGAATGACGGCCCTGCTGCCGCGCTTCTCGCTCCGCGTGATGGTTCACATAGGCTACCGCCGTAGCATTGTCTGACTGGACCCGAACAGGATGCCCGTGCAGCCTCCCCGAACAGTGGGAGATGAAAAGCCTGATCGCCCGCAGTTCCAGCACGTTGATCGGGAGACAGGACTCTTCCTGAGACCAGCGGCCCTGGGTCGACAACCTCCCCAGGACCCCTCCCCAGCCGTATAGGCTGGCATCGGTCGTGATCACCGTCCAGTCCATGGGAAGAAACGACTTCCCCCGCTCCAAGGTCGGGGCCCGTAGCCATGAGGTGAGGGAGCTACGAGTCCAGTGATCCAAACTGATCACCCGATCCAGGGAGAGCGGAGACTTGTCCCACCGCAGCAGGTATGCCCGCTGCAGGAGCTGGGTGTGACTCTGGGCATAAGGCACAGCCTCGAAGGAGGAGACCATCAGCCCCAACACATGCAAAACCTGAGAGAGGAAAACCGCTAAGACACCACCCCCTGGAGTGTTAAGACCTTGGCGGCAGGGAGAAACACCTTCTCCCGCTCCGTATCCAGGACAAAGCCCAAGTATTCCAACCGGCACGACGGAGCCAGCACCGACTTCGGAAGGTTGATCACCCAGCCGAAGTCCTGCAGGAAACCAAGGGTGATGGCCAGGCTGTCCGACAAGGCGGAGGCCGACTCTGCCCGCAGGAGGAGATCGTCGAGATATGCCCCTACTGCTATGCCCCTCTGCCTCAGCAGAGCCAGCACCAGGGCCAGGAGCTTGGTGAAGACCCAAGGGGCTGAGGCCAGACCGAATGGGAGGGCCACAAACTGGTAGTGGACATCCCACACCGCAAAGCGCAGGAAGCGCTGGTGGTGTACGCGTATGGGCACGTGTAAATACGCGTCTTTGATGTCCAGGGAGGCCAGGAAGTCTCCTTGCCGAAGAGCCACCACCACTGAGCGGACAGATTCCATTCTGAATTTACGTGCCCTCACAAAGAAGTTAAGGGCCTTCCGGTCCAGGACAGGCCTGACCCCATCTTTTTTCGAAACCACAAAAAGATTGGAATAAAAACCGCGGAAACGTTCCGTAGCGGGAACCGGGACAATCACCCCCTGATGGAGCAGGACGTGCACGGCCTCGAACAGGGTCTGCCGCTGTACCGGGGGAAGCCTCAGATTGGAGGCGAAGAACCTGTCCGGGGGTTGGGTACGGAACTCTATCTTGTACCCGGACGAAACCACCTTGCGCACCCAGAGATCCGAGATGCGAGAGGTCCACTGGTCCGCGAACCGGAAGAGCCGTCCCCCCACCCGAACGGCGGGTGGGGGCGACCCATCATGCGGAGGACGACTTCTCCTCCGCCTTTTTGGACTTGCATTGCCAGGGACGCTTCTGGCCCCCAGCAGGGGCCTTGACGGGCTGAGAACCCTTGTTCGAGGTACGTGGTGCACGAAAAAAACCTCTTTTGCGCAAAGAAGGAAGGGCCCGCCCTGCGCCGGGGCTCCTTGCCCCTTCTGGGCTTCAGAAGAAAAGTACTCCCCCTTCAAAAGGCAGGTCCGTCAGGCCCGGCTTTGACGCCTGGTCTCCTGACCAGCATCTCAGCCATAACAGACGTCTAATGATGATTGCAAACATGGACAGTTTTGACAGCATGGGGGCCATGTAGAGGGCCGCATCACAGAGATACTTCAGTCCCTGGATCAGCTGGTCTGCCATCTGCACAGGTTCCGGAGGGGCCTGGAGAGTCACCAAAGCCTGGTGCACAATAGTCGCCCATTCCGTAAGCGCCTGTGCCACCAGCGCACACGCCAGCGTCGGCCGCATAGCCGACCCTGCGACCAGGAACATGGCCTTGGACACTGCCTCAGTCCTCCTGTCGACCGGGTCCTTGAAGGATGGAGAGCCTTTCATCGGAATAGTGGTCGCTTTATTCAGACGGGCCACTGACAGGTCCACCGTCGCGGACTTCCACTTCTGCAGCAGGGAATCCTCAAAGGTATAACGCACAGAAAAACGTTTAGGCATGGCGAACGACCCATGAGGAAAGCCGCCACTCCTTGTAAACAAACTGATCAAAGTACGACAAATAGGGGAACGCTTTAGGCGTCCGGGCCGGCTTACGCGACCCAAAAGCGCACGGCGCCCCAGAGTCGCAGCAGGGCCCAGCTTCAGCGTCCCACGAACTGATGAAACCAAGGAGCCCACCAGAGCCCGTTCACGAGCCGCGGTGGCCCCTGAGGGCTCCTCCTCTTCATCCGAGGGGTCCCCGAGTTCACCATCCGACAGCTCTAGGGGGGTCTCCGACACCGCAGAGCCCCCCTCCGGCTCCGAGTCCTCACCAGAGGACAGAGGAGGAGGTGGCTGTTTGCTCGCCACCCCCGGTCACGGATCGGTTCTGCCCGGGAGAAGTATCCCTCCAGGAGGGCCGTCAAAGTGTGCAGCGGGACCACCAGTCCCAGCGCTGCCTGGTCCCCGCCGGAGACGCCTGTCAGGAGCGCTCTTCTGGCCTGTATTCGCTCCAGGAGAAGCAGGGCCGCCCATCAGTATACAGTGGACCACACCAAAATGGCCGCCGTAGGCACTAGAGGCCAAACACTGCGGTCGGCCACCGCAAAATGGCAGCCGTTACATACATGTGGCCGGCTACAAGAAAATGGCGGCCGAGCAAAACACACGGCCGGCTACAGGAAAATGGCGGCCGTGCGACCATGGCCATGGGGGACCCACGCAGGCAAGGAGAACTACAGCCCCGAGTGGGCGGGGGCAGACCAAACGGTTGAACCACGAACGGTCGGACCCTAAATCCAGGGAAGAAAAGGGGGGGCACCACCAGTCGGGGGGGGAATAGTACTCGCTACCCGAAGCAGTCCTGCCACCCCGCCGAAACGGGGGGAGCTGCCGGCCACGCAGCACCCGTGACACGGGCACAGGGTGCCCAGTCCTAGGTGCGCTGGTGGGACGTTTAACCCGTCGGCCGCCTCTAATGGAACAAGGCCTGGGGCGGCCAACCCCGCATACAGCTAAGGGTCGACCCGCATCCGTCAGCCGCGCTGGGGAGACTCTCTGGATCTTGGATATCCAGCCTGTCACCCAGCCGGCTACTATATTCATCATAATTCTTGAAAAAGAAAAAAATTAGAAAAAGAAAGGGGAACCGCAGATCCCAGCAGGGAGCCAGGTCCTTGCACTAGGCATAAATAACTGAGTTGCTGAGCAGGGCTGGAGGGGTTATGCTAAGTGAGGACTGCCCCCTGGGAGGGGCGGTGTCTGCTTTGAGTTGGAACTTCGTTCTGCCTAGTCCACTCCTAGTGAAAGATGCATAAACCCCACATGTCAAGAATGAGAGGCTGTGTCTGTCAATGAACGATTTAGAAAAAAGGACGTCAATTTCATTTGGGTACAACGTCGCATGACAGTGCAATTGTCAGTTAAAGCGACTCAGTGCCGAAACGCAGAAAGTGCTCTGGTCCTAAAGTGGGAAATCCTGAAGTGGTTAAGACAGGCCTCACAGGGAGCTGAATCCTTCTCCAGTAATCCACCAGAACGATCCAAATGCACGGCCAGGCATCAAGGTATCCTTCCAAAGCAGAGCAGATAACACAGCCACAGGATGGACATCAGGATTCCTCCTTCTCTTTACAGGACTCGGACTCCAGAATTTCCACAGATGATTAAAGACTTGATAGATCAAAGAGTCACCACCATAAAAATAAAACTCTCATGGTGAAGTATGCATGGTGAAGTCTTCATAAAAAATACCACGGTGCATAGCGTGCTTGTAGCATCAGCAGACCACCTAAATAGGTGGTCTGTTGATGCTACAAGCATGCTACGCACCGCAGTATTTTTGGATTTTTATGAAGACAGCTGTATTTTGCATTGGATTTTCATAAATCGCTCATCCCTACATACTTCACCATGAGAGTTTTATTTTTATGGTGGTGACTCTTTGATCTTTTGAGTCTTTTATGATCTGTGGAAACTCTTGAGTCCTGTAAAGAGGAGGAGGAGGAATCCTGATGTCCATCCTGTGGCTGTTATCTGCTCTGCATTGGAGGGATACCTTGATGCCTGGCCGTGCAGACGGATCGCTCTGGTGGATTACTGTAGAAGGATTGAGCTCCCTGTGAGGCCTGACTTAAATCAACTTTCTGGTAAGGACATTTGATATCAGCACGTTGGTGTGGTGTGGGGGTTCACACGCTGAAGTCGGTGCAGGGGACCCTCCTTCCTTTTCCACTTGTCCTTTTGGGTTTCATACATCCATTTAAGCGCTGCATATGAACTTTCTACAGAGCACATCTACCTGGGCCATTTCAGAGATATGAAAACCAAAATAGCCTTCTCAAACATATGAAGCCATCGATGTAGATCAGGCTGTGCTAACCCCCACAGTCACAAGAGAATTCACTGCTTCTGCCAAAGGATCTTGGATTATGGAGACAAATCTGTATGGTTTAATGTACTATTTGGAAGTCAGGAAGTACACTTCCTGCATGCCCCACCTGTGACACATTCCGAAACACTTCAGGGCATTGGGGCCACTCCCCCAGGTCCAGGTGCTTGTAATGTGAGGAATATGCTAGCCAACTGTCCACATCTGGAATGAACGAGGCTGGAACATTAAGTTCAGCTCAGGCTAGAACCCTTCCCTGGTGATTGATATGCCTGGTGTTATCCAACTGAATTTTGACCGGATGAGCCCCAGTTGATGTGTCCAATGTTGTAGGGACAACCAAATTGCTTGTAGCTCCAGAATTCTGTCAACAAAGCTTCCTGCGCCAATGTGATGTTTTGCATTTTTCCTTAGACTGGCATCAATTGTGAGGACCTGCCAAGACAGAGGAAGGATTTTCCAAACTCCAGAGCAGGCTTCCTAAGCTATCACTCTACAGGTGACCTGGTCTTGGGTGTCAGGTAAAAAGGTTGGTTTGGAGACTAAACCATTTTGTCTCAAGATGATAGGGTGCTGTGTTGCAGGGGTCTGAAAGCAAATGGGTCTGCCCAGCGGCATTGCTATGGGGTGGGGGCAGCCCGCACCCAGGTGACACCCACTAGAGGGGTGACACCAGGCCCAGACACACACTGGGTGACATTGCACGGTTGCTGCGGAGACACAAGGGCAGCACAACGCTCTTGCTGGTGACAGAGGCAGCGCCGGAGATCAGTAGGGGGCCCCGTAGGGAGACTCGAGGAACCAGGAAGGGGATGACTGCCCAGGACAAGGGAAGAGACCGGCTCGGTCTGGGCACGCACATGCCAGTCCCTCAGATAAAGCCACAAGCTGTGCTGGTCTGTGCCCCCAGTGAGAATGGCAGAGCAGACTGTGTGCCTGGAAAGGTTGTGCAGGAAACAGCTGAGGGTTAAGGAGCCGGGGGATGGTGAGGAGGGGAGGGGGGGTCTCACCTCTCTCTCACCCAACACCCCTCTCTCTCTGATCCCCCTCTTTCACTCCACCACCACCCTCCTCTCTCACACACCCCCACCTCCTCTCTCACACCCTTAGCCCCTCGCTCTGTCTCTTTCTACCCCCTCTCTCTGAGGCCAGGATAGACACGTGGAGCTTTTGGACTCTAATAAGACATTTTATTTTAACGTTTGTAGTAAAACCCCTTGAGGTGAAATAAAAAAAGTATCACGGACAGTACTCAATTTTCTCTAGTAAAACCCCTAAAACCTTTTCTGCATTAGCACAAAATTGCAAAAATTGCTTGGTTCAAAAGGCCTGCAAAAAGTACAATGGAGATCTGAAAACCTCTGCAAAAGGCACAGATAGGTTGAATAATATGAAACAGGGCAGAGAGCAGAACACTAACTTGTAGCTCCTGGACACCATGTTTCTAACCAAGAATCCAAGCTGTTTTAGGACTAGGTGTCAACAAAGGTCAACAGATATCTCACACTTTGAAGAACAGGGCCGTCCTTTCATGCTGAATAGCACTTGACTGCGGGCTTAAGAGGATTAGAGGATTTAGAGGCCCATGGTCTGAGGTTGTACTAGGTCCCTCCCTTAAGCTTCTTCTGTTGTTGTAAATTAGTACTCTTACCACCAGGATGCCCTTGAAGAGACAGTCGAGCAAAGCACCAAAAAGTTGTGTAACAAGCATTTTTAACATAGCTGTACCGCAGACCAACATTTTACTCACAGATTTCCTTATGTTGACAGACAGGAGACTAACCATCAACACAAATGTAAGGCTGAAGCTAAAAGTTCTAAGCACTCTACAACTAAAGGGTCAGTTAGGATTAGGGCCAAAACAACTAATAGATTATGAAAATAGTAGTCAACTCTTTGCATAATCAATTAACCACTTCCTTACCCGGCACTTAAACCCCCCTCCTGCCCAGACCAATTTTTGGCTTTCAGCACTGTCGCATTTTGAATGACAATTGCGCGGTCGTGCGACGTTGTACCCAAATAAAATTTGCGTCCTTTTTTTCCCACAAATAGAGCTTTCTTTTGGTGGTATTTGATCCCCTCTGCGCCATTTCTGATCGCCGCTATAAACAAAAAATGAGCGACAATTTTGCAAAAAAGAACAATATTTTTTACTTTTTGCTAAAGTACAAATCCATTAAAAAAATTATTCATCAGTTTTGGCCGATATATATTCTTCTACATATTTTTGGTAAAAAAAAAAATCGCAATCGGCGTATATTGATTGGTTTGCGCAAAAGTTATCGCGTCTACAAACTGGGAATTGATTTATGGCGTTTTTATTATTTTTTTTTTTTTTACT
>BLSH010373387.1:1859404-1875455 GCA_018402905.1 Glandirana rugosa | reverse complement strand
GACTGTGTGTCCATTACCACATGCAGTGCGACTCTGCCCCACCCACCTACTCCCTCTTCAAGGGGGGGGGGTGAATACCAGCACTGCTGTATTGATACAGGACTCAAGTGTTTTGGTGAAGCAACTAAGTGGAAGGTTTTTTTTACCATAATGCAATAATGTAAAGAAAGGAAATACTTTTGGCTTTAGAACCACTATAAAACCTCTTTTTATTTTCGGTCAGTTCCTTCTAGCACTGGTGGGCGCCATATCCCTACCGCCTAGCCCCAGTGGCCTGCCATTCCCCTCACAATTAAATCTGGTGGCTACCAATCCCCTAACTACTAGTCCTGGTGACCACCAGCCCCCTCACTTCCAGTTCTAGTGGTCTCCCAGCCCCCCTCAACCCTGGTAGCCGCCATGCCCCTCACTTCCAGTCCTGGCGCCAGCCATGCCCCTCACTTCCAGTCCTGGCGCCAGCCATGCCCCTCACTACCAGTCCTGGCGCCAGCCATGCCCCTCACTACCAGTCCTGGCGCCAGCCATGCCCCTCACTACCAGTCCTGGCGCCAGCCATGCCCCTCACTTCCAGTCCTGCTGCCAGCCATGCCCCTCACTTCCAGTCCTGCTGCCAGCCATGCCCCTCACTTCCAGTCCTGCTGCCAGCCATGCCTCTCACTACCAGTACTGCTGCCAACCATTCCCCTCACTTCCAGTCTTGCTGCCAGCCATTCCCCTCACTTCCAGTCCTGGTGACAGTAAAAATGTGACAATAAAAAAAAAAAACCCTTCCCAGTGGAGTCACAAGCAGCAATACAAACTTGGCAGAAGCTCTTCTCCTTCCTGGGATCCAAAACGAATAAACAAACCTTTGACAGGACAAAATATCAACAGAAGCCTACAATTGATATGTTTACATGATTTTTGTTTACCTGCAAAGACACCTCACTAGGGAGCTGTGCTGCCCTGAAAAGCTCCAACACCCGCCCATTGGATGCCACTTTCTTGGTGCTGTCAGTGTCACAGTAGGCAAACAGATCAGAGTAGTATTTCTGCTCAGCATCACTCAGGGACAGTCCTTCCATGCTTCACAGTAGACCTTATCTTTTGCAAGGATTCACAACAACCCTCAGGCCACAAGTTTCCCCAATATACAGAAGAAGGGGTCTGCAGCAGTGTGTTGGCTTGGGTAGGTGATCACACATGTGCGTTACCAGATGGCATAAATCATCAGGAAAAGGGCTCCCTCCACTGTGGTCCTGAGGTGGGTGCAGGAGGAGGGGGGGAGCTCAGGCTGCCCCCATATGTCCAGGGCCCAGAGGAGAAGATGCTGATGGTAGTAGTTGTGTCCACATGGAATCCCAGCTTCCTCAATGGACAGAGCACTGGGTGTGGGAGCAGCAGGTGGGGAGCTGAAGTTAAGAATAGCCAGGACCGCCCCTCTCTTCTCACACTCTCTCTGTGGCTATGAACTTCCTTCACCACATGGGGGGCTGCTCCCAGCTTCCGCCCCTCTACATGTCCCGCTTTCCTCCGTGCGCGCTCCCGTAAACTTTTCCCAGGTGTGACGAGCCTGAGGCGGGGAGGGCTTGGTGCGCTGCGCTCCCGGTGCCTCGGATGCCCGTGCCGCTGAGGGAGCCGCTCCGCTTGCTGCGGCCGCGGAACTCTCCGCCTCGGCCGGCCGCCTAGGTTTCTTCCAGTCGGCACACACAAGCTCCTGGTGTCGCGCCCCCGGGGTGACGTCGTCACATACACAAGTCCGAAAAAAAGACGTGAACTGGGGAGCCGGATGTAGAGACGGACACCCTTCACTCTCCGGGTTAATAGATCTGAGGGAGCGCCGCTGTGACAGTGGCGACCCCTTGCGGTGAGGAGGGCGGGATGTCACCGAGAGGAGCGCGTCTCGTCCTGCAGCTCACACAAGAGCGCGCACGCAGGCTCCTGACGCAGCAGAGTTTAGGAAACTTTCAATGAGTGACGATGGACGCCGCTATTGCTGCAGTGCCACCATGTGGTGTGAAGTAGCATGTTCTTCTAAGCATCTCAAAAATGAGTACACCCCTCACATTCTTGTAAATGTTTTATCATCTTTACATGTGACTACACTGAAGAAATGACACTTTGCTACAATGTAAAGTAGTGAGTGTACAGCTTGTATAACAGTGTAAATTTGCTGTCCCCTCAAAATAACTCAACACACAGCCATTAATGTCTAAACTGCTGGCAACAAAAGTGAGTACAACCCTAAGTGAAAATCTCCAAATTGGGCCCAATTAGCCATTTTTCCTCCCTGGTGTCATGTGACTCATTAGCGTTACAAGGTCTCAGGTGTGAATGGGGAGCAGGTGTGTTAAATTTGGTGTTATCGCTCTCACTCTCTCATACTGGTCACTGGAAGTTCAACATGGCACCGCATGGCAAAGAACTCTCTGAGGATCTGAAAAAAAAGAATTGTTGCTCTACATAAACATAGCCTAGGCTATAAAAAGATTGCCAAGACCCTGAAACTGAGCTGCAGCACGGTGGCCAAGACCATACAGTGGTTTAACAGGACGGGTTCCACTCAGAACAGGCCTCGCCATGGCCGGCCAAAGAGGTTGAGTGCAGTGCTCAGCGTCTTTGGGAAATAGACGTATGAGTGCTGCCAGCATTGCTGCAGAGGAGAAGGAGTGGGGGGGTCAGCCTGTCAGTGCTCAGACCATACGCTGCACACTGCATCAAATCGGTCTGATTGGCTATCATCCCAGAATGAAGCCTCTTCTAAAGATGATACATAAGAAAGCCCTCAAACAGTTTACTGAAGACAAGCAGACTAAGGACATGGATAACTGGAACCATGTCCTGTGGTCTGAAGAGACCAAGATAAACTTATTTGGTTCAGATGGTGTTAAGCGTCTGTGGCGGCAACCAGGTGGGGAGTACAAAGACAAGTGTGTCTTCCCTACAGTCAAACATGATGGTGGGTGTGTCATGGTCTGGGGCTGCGTGAGTGCTGCCGGCACTGGGGAGCTACTGTTCATTGAATGCCAACATGTACTGTGTATAGTGAAACAGAGCATGATCCCCCTCCCTTCGGAGACTGGGCTGCAGGACAGTATTACAACATGATAACGACCCCAAACACACCTCCAAGAAGACCCCTTGCCTTGCTAAAGAAGCTGAGGGTAAATGTGATGGACTGGCCAAGCATGTCTCCAGACCTAAACCCTATTGAGCATCTGTGGGGCATCCGCAAACTGAAGGTGGAGGAGCGCAAGGTCTCTAACATCCACCAGCTCCGTGATGTCGCAATGGAGGAATGGAAGAGGATTCCAGTGGCAACCTGTGAAGCTCTGGTGAACTCCATTCCCAAGAGGGTTAAGGCAGTGCTGGAAAATAATGATGGCAACACAAAATATTGACACTTTGGGCCCAATTTGGACATTTTCACTTAGGGGTTGTGACGTTATGCGAGCGCCACAATGGACGGGTGATACTTGTCGCCTCGCATGCGATCATTTTGAGGCGACTAGTGAGAGTGCGACCCAGGTTTTTCCGGCCACCGTGGCAGAGCTGGCTCCGGCCCCTCTCCACCTGCATTTAATAACCAGGAAGAGAACACACTCCTGGATCTCAGAGGGAGAAAGCTGAGAGAGCTTTGTGTGCTAATTTGGACTCGAAGAACAAGATTTGCAATGTGCTTATGTTTTGTGGGTGTTGGGGACAGCCCCACAATGTATAGGGAGGAATCTGTTTGTTTAACACCAGACGGCAAGGTTTTGTTTTTTGTTTGTGTTTTGAACTTGCAAACCTGAAATAATAAACCTGGCAAGCCGCCAGATTTTTTTTTTAAAATATTTTATTTAGAGGTATGCGACATGTACAGTGCAGAGTAAACTTCACATATTACAGATGTCAAACAACATATCTCATATGCCATTGGTTACAAAGAAATACCCAGCTGTACTATAAACATCCGAAGCTATGAGCTATAAGTAGAGCTAGGGAGTTTTCATCTAAGTAGATTCATCACAATGTGGAGGAAGTGTGTTGTCTGGTAACCTGTCAAGAGTCGGAGCACACCTATTTTGTGTTTTATAATGAAGGAGAAAAAAAATAGAGATGGTTAAATATAGAGAGTAAAGGGAGAGAAAAAAAAAAGGGGATTGGGAGAAATAGAGAGGAGAGAGAAGAAGGGGTAAAACGAAAGGGGGGTAAGGGAGGTCCCCCTCCAGAGGGTGAAGGATGACACACTAAGTAATACATTTTTCGAGTCGTGGAGTCTGGCTCGTGAGAATCTGGTGTCAAAGCCAAATCACAGGAAGTTGAGGTATTCATCTGAGAAGCGCAAAAGGTCCCAATAAAACCATCTGGTCTTATGTTCCTCTGATTTGTCCCGGATGGTGGCTGTCAGTTCCTCCATCCGTTTGATATCATTAACCCTTGCAAACCTTTGGGCCACTGTGGGAGCCGACTGTTGTTTCCATTGGCTAGGTATACATGCTCGGGCAGCATTAAGAAGGTGTTTAACCACTTCCCGCCCGGCGCATTGACAAATGACGTCCGGGTGGGTGGTTCATTATCCTGACTGGACGTCTATTGATGTCCTCAGGATAATGCGCGATTGCGCGCCCCCTCGGTGGTGCCGTGGGTCAGTCTGACCCACCGCATTAACGACCGAGGTAAAAGGCTTCGATCCGAAGCCTTTTACCATGTGATCAGCCGTGACCAATCACAGCTGATCACAGTGTGAATAGGAAGAGCCGTTGATCGGCTTTTCCTCTGCTCAGGTCTGCAGACCTGAGCAGCGGAGAGCCGATCGGCTGCTCTCCTGACAGGGGGGGGCTGCGCTGAACATTTATCAGCGCAGCCACCCTCAGGATCACCCCACTGGACAACCAGGGAGCCGGATCAAGACCCCAGGGAGCCCCCCCCCCGGACATCACGCAGAGGCCGCCTAGGACCACCAGGGAAGGACCACAGAGGCCGCCCAGGACCACCAGGGAGCCCCCACTAGACCACCAGGTAAGGGCATTATTGTGCACTGTAGGGATGGCACTGTGCCCATGTATGATGCCTGCCAGTGCCATCCCTAACAGTGCTTGTTGCATCTGTGCCCACCACTGCCACCTATAAGTGCCCACCTGTGTCACTTATCAGTGCCACCTAAAAGTGCCCACCTGTGCCACCTAAAAGTGCCACCTATCAGTGCCCAGTGCCACTTATCAGTGCCGCCTATGAGTGTCCATCAGTGCCGCATATCAGTGCCACGTATCAGTGCCCGTCAGTGTTGCTTGTCAGTGCCGCCCATCAGTGCTGTATATGTGCCCCATCATCAGTGCAACCTTATCAGTGCCACCTCATCAGTGCCAATCTGTACTGCCTCATCAGTGCCCGTCAGTGTAGCCTCATCAGTGCCCATCAGTGTAGTCACATCAGTGCCCGTCAGTGAAGGAGAAAATGTACTTTATACAAATTTTTGTGACAGAAACAAAGAAAAATGTTTTTTTTTTTTCAAATTTTTCAGTCTTTTTTTGTTTATAGCGGCGATCAGAAATGACGCAGGGGCGATCAAATACCACCAAAAGAAAGCTCTATTTGTGGGAACAAAATGATAAAAATTTTGCTTGGGTACAGCGTCGCACGACCGCGCAATTCTCATTCGAATAGCAACAGCACTGAAAGCTGAAAATTGGTCTGGGCAGGAAGTGTTCTAAGTGCCCAGTATTGAAGTGGTTAAGAAGGGATTTGTGGTAGCTTTTTCTAGGCATAGGAGTAAGGTTTAACAGGACTGCTGCAGGGTTATCGGTCAAGGAGATGTCCGTGCATTTGTGTACGAGGCGCAGGACTGGTTGCCAAAAGGACTGGACTTTGGGACAATCCCAGAAGATGTGGAGCATCGTTCCTGGATGTTGTTCACACCGCCAGCCTCGGTCAGAGAGATTTGGGAATATTTTAGCTAAGGTTGAAGGGGTGCCATACCAGCATGTGGCAATTTTATATGAAGTTTCCTGGTATTTGCTACAGAGTGAGGATTTATCTGTGAAAAATAGTATGCGCTCCTTCTGTGGTTCTGTAAATGTAGTCTGCAGGTCCCTTTCCCATTTGACCAAGAAGGGAGGGTCTGCTGTAGCGTGAAGGTCTAGCAGGATCTTGTAAGACATAGAAAGTGCGCCCCGGATAGGGCCGTCACCCTGGAAAAGTACCTCGAACGAGTGGAGCTGTCTATGAAAGAGCTCAGGTTTAGGCAGGGATCTGAGGAAATGCGAGAGCTGTAGGGGTCTCCAAGTGTCCAGCGCTAAGGGGGTCGGTCCTGGGACCATATTCATGGTAGGGGACCATCCTGAGGGTCACAGGAAGTGGGAGGCATGTAAGAACCCCTTCGGGGCTTGTGATGTGAAGACCGGGTCAGATATGCCCGGGGGAAATCCCGGGTGGCCCACAATCGGGGACCTTTCGGGGAAGCCAGAAAGAGAGGCTAGTGTAAAGAACCGCTCCATTTCCCCCATTGTGGGGCTGATCAGCGGATGGGTTGAGAGAAGGGCTGTCTTATGTTTGCCTGCCCATGGCAGTCTGGCAATCGGGGCCCAGGTGGTCTCCTGTTCCAGGGATACCCAGAGTTTTAGGTCTCCATGACAGCACCAGTCCACAGCGCATGTCATGTGTGTCACTGTGTAATAGAGCGGGGTCCGGGAAGCCAATGCCACCCTTGAGTTTGGGTCTCAACAGGAAGGCCCTCCCGATTCGTGGGTGTTTGTTATGCCACAAAAATTTGATGAAAATAGAGCATATCTCGTGTAAAAAGGCCTGGGGCAGTCTGATGGGTAAGGCCTGTAGCAAGTACAGGAGTCTTGGCATCGCGTTCATTTTTAGGACGTTACAACGCCCAAACCACGATAGAGCAAGGGAATCCCACTTTTTAAGATCTGTGGTAAGTGTTGATAAGAAGGGCTGAAAATTTAAGGTGAAAATGTCTTTTAGGTTTGCGGGGATTTTGGTTCCCAAATATTGAATTGATCGGGTAGCCCATTTAAATGGGAAAAATGGGCGTAGGCCCACCAATGATGGCTCTGGAATGGAGACATTCAGTGCCTCTGATTTTTGGAGGTTGACCTTAAACTTAGAGAGGGATCCATACCGTTTTAGTTCCTGCAATAGTGGGGGCAACAAAGTTATGGGTTTAGTGACATAAAATAGGAGGTTGTCTGCATATGCTGCGACTTTGTGATAGTAGCTGTCGGATTGTACCCCACTGATACTTGGGTTGTCTTTAATATGGCAGAGGAATGGTTCCAGCGACAAAACAAATAACAGGGGGGATAGTGGGCAGCCCTGCCTGGTGCCGTTCGAGATTGTGAACACTTCTGAGTGCGTGCCATTTACTCTCACAGTGGCTGTGGGGTTGGAGTATAAGGCCGATATCCAGTCCAAGACAGGCTTCGGCAGGCCGACAGTGCACAGAGTCTCTATAAGGAACACCCAGTCCACCCTGTCAAACGCCTTTTCAGCATCATTGGACAGGAGAAGGAGAGGGGTTTCGGTTCTTTTTGCTTTTTCTATGACATTCAATGTGCAGACAGTGTTGTCTCTGGCTTCTCGGGTCTGTATGAAGCCAACTTGGTCTTCCGCGACCAAGCGCTGCACCAGATCATTTAGCCTGTTGGCTAGCATTTTTGTGAAGAGCTTTATGTCGCAGTTCAACAACGAGATGGGCCTGTAACTGGAACATAATAGCGGGTCCTTCCCTGGTTTAGGGAGTACAGAAATAGACACTCGCAGCATGTCTGGGGGGATATTGTGGCCGTCCAGTATTGCATTAAAGGCTGTGACAAAATGAGATGCTAGAGGAGTTTGTAACATCTTGTAATAGGTAAGCGTGAAGCCGCCAGGCCCAGGGGCCTTCCCAGGCTGTGTGCCCACCAAGGCTGCCACGAGATCTTCTGGCTTGAGTGGTTGTGATAACTGCTCCTATTCCTCTACAGAAACGGAAGGGAGTTTGGCCTCTTGTAAGTACTCCTAGATTTTCGAAAGGTAGGTGGATGTTGGGTTGGCAGAATGGGTTGGGTCTAAGTTGTACAGCTTTGCAGAGAAGTCTCGGAAGGACGATTCCAACTCGGGTGTAGCATGGATCTTGGAGCCCCTCGGGGTTAGGAGGGTGGGTATATACGATCGTTTACATTTTTCTCTAAGGGCGTTTGCTAGCATGCGTCCACATTTATCCCCATATTCATAAAAGGAGCGACAGGCCCTGAGTAGTACCCCTTTGGCTTCGAATTGGGAGTGATCTCTGATCGCTTCCCTTGTCCATATCAACTCTGCCTCTGTCATGCGGTCAGGTCCAGCTTTGTGTTGTTGCTCCAGAAGGTGGAGTTTGGTCAGGAGGTCTGATAAAGTCTTGGCTCGGCGTAGTTTGGCCGCGTGTCCAAGCTTGATGCAGATACCTCTAATGTAACATTTGTGGGCTGACCACAGACAGAGGGGGTTAGCCACGGATCCCGTGTTATTCTCAAAGTAAGAGTGAAGTTCCCTCAGGATCTGCTCCGCTATGTCGGGGTCCTTGAGGAGAGTTTCGTTCAGTCTCCAAGTTGGGGACTTGGGAGAGGAATGCGGAAGGGTAATTTCCAGAAGGACAGGAGTATGCTCAGATATCGTGATTTGACCGATTTCAGCCTTAGAGGCTAGGACGATCGCTGAGTGTCGATTCTGGAGTAAGATTTGTGTGTGGCAGAGTAGAAGGAGTAGTCTCGGTCTTGTGGATGGAATATCCTCCAAATATCAACTAGTTGGTGTTCGTGTAACAGTTCTTTCAATTGGGTTTGCGCACCGCGGGGTAGAGAAGACAGGTGCACAGAGGAGTCTGTTGAAGGATCCAGGGTAAGGTTAAAGTCCCCCCCAAAATGAGGGTGCCCTCCGTGAATGACTCTAGCGTAGTCAGAAATATTTCTAGTACCTGGAGTTGGTTAGTGTTAGGAAGGTACACGTTCGCAAGGGTGAATGTGTGGGAGTCAATTTTGCCCTTCAGGAGCAGAAACCTGCCCTCTTGGTCTCGGGACTCATCGAGGAATTGCCAGTTAAGAGATTTGGATAGGAGGATGCTTGTCCCCTTTGATTTAGAGGATGTGGCTGGGCTGTGATAGGCCGTGGGGAAATGCTTGTTTGTAAGTCTTGGGACCCTGTCTGCCCTAAAATGAGTCTCTTGAAGAAAGGCAATTTGCGTCCTGAGTCTCCAGAGCTCAGCTAGACAGCTGGTACGCTTCTCGGGGGAATTCAGCCCTTTGACATTCCACAAGAGGATTTTCATGGGCATCTTAATTGTAGGTGTGCGGGCGTTCACCCCCCAGGAGGGGGGGGAGAAAGAGAGGGGAAAAAAAATAACCCTGGAGAAAGGTAAGGGAGGCAGGGGAGATGAGGAAGAGGAGAAAGATGAAGGGAGAAGAGGGTCCAGAAAGATAGAGCAAGGATATTCCTTCTACTAAGGAGAAAGACTCCGTATAGGAGAGCTACTGCCACCTGGGCAGAGTACCTCTACTGTGGGGGTTGGTAAGGCACTAATCAGTGCAGAGCCCCAGCCGTGCCAGGGCTCCTGCAGCCTTAATAAGTGTAAGCAGGTATCTCAACAGGGTCTTATATGAAGAAAAATAGTAACAGTGCAATAACTTTTGGGGCACACCCAAACATTAATATGGCATTACAGCAATACGCATTTCACATCACCTGTGTCCGCGGTCCCCTGAGACAGCAGGCCGAGACTCGGAGAGCCAGGGGGCCCAGAGAACGTTTGCCCTTAGCCCCGGACACAGCCCCGTGACCGTCCACACATAGCCGTCGCCACAGCCATCCCAGCTCCCCGGTGGGCATCTAAAGGAAGTTACATGAGACCTCCAGGCCCCTCCCATAGATAAGCAGGGTCCGAACCCTGAGAGACTCCCCGCTCACCCTTTGGGGGGCCTCGATGGTGTCTCCCAGTGTGGGCCCCATCGCAAGTAGTGACTACTGGAGGTCGTAGTCATCAGTAAGCAGCCCTATGGGATCCAGGGCAGTGTCCGTGAGCCAATGGCAAAAAATCACAGTAACTTGTAAGAAAAAAAAAAATGTTTTCTTTTCTCGTACGTTCACTGACAGACGCAGCCCTTCATTGACAAGTGGGGTTTATGCACATCCTACTAGGAGTAGACTAGGCAAATAGAAAAAAAGCAAGCTGACCCCTCCCAGGGGGCCGTCCTCACTCCAGCATATAACCCCCCCCCCCAGCTCTGCATAGCATATCAGTTTTTTATGCCTAGTGCAAGGAGTTAGACCTGGTTCCCTGCTGGGATCTGCGGTTCCCCAATTTTTACTTCTTTTTTGCTTTTCTCAAGCTATCTGATGAAGACTGCTATCAAGTAGCCGGCTGGGGCATAGAGGATATCTCGAATCCTGAAATTTCCCCAGCACGGCCGACCGATGAGAGCTATCCTTAGCCTGGGCGGGGTCCGCCGCATCGTACCCATTCCGTGCGGGATGCTAGTGGTTGACCCCCACTTGCGTCCAGTGACCGGGCTGTGCTCGTGTCCAGGGGCGCTTGGCCTGCAGCATCCCTCTCCGCCTGATGGGAGGAAGGTCTGCTACCGGGTGGCTACCCGCTACGCCCGTCGGATTGGTGAGTGACCCCCCTCTCTCCCCCCCCAGGGGTGTGGGGGGGGGCTGGGCAATTTGCGGACTATGCCGGCTGGTGGAGGGTTCAGGGCTACAGGTCCCCCTTTTGTTTTGGTCTGTCCTTCGCCCCCTCCTACACCCCCCCCGCACCCCTGCGCTCAAATCCGCCATGCGGCGATCCGCCGCCATTTTTCGGCGGATCGCCGCCATTTTGCCATAGCCGTGGCCATTTTGTGGGCTGTTTGGCCTCTTGTGGATGCTCGGCGGCCATTTGGCTGTAGTCGCGGCCTGTGTGGAGCACGCTTTGGCCTCTTGTGACCGCTCGGTGGCCATGTTTGGTGTGCCTACGATGCGGGGTCCGCCGCATCATACCCGTTCCGTGTGGGATGCTAGTGGGTGACCCCCACTTGCGTCCAGTGACCGGGCTGTGCTCGTGTCCAGGGGCGCTTGGCCTGCAGCATCCCTCCCCGCCTGATGGGAGGAAGGTCTGCTACCGGGTGGCTACCCGCTATGCCCATTGGATTGGTGAGTGACCCCCCTCTCTCCCCCCCCCAGGGGTGTGGAGGGGGGGCTTGGAGGGTTCAGGGCTACAGGTCCCCCTTTTGTTTTGGTCTGTCCTTCGCCCCCCTCCTACACCCCCCCGCACCCCCGCGCTCAAATCCGCCATGCGGGGGATCGCCGCCATTTTGCCATAGCCACGGCCATTTTGTGGGCTGTTTGGCCTCTTGTGGATGCTCAGCGGCCGTTTTGCCATAGTCGCGGCCTGTGTGGAGCACGCTTTGGCCTCTTGTGACCGCTCGGCAGCCATGGTGTGCCTGCTGAAGAAAACGTGCGGCTGGCGCCGTTTCTTCCTCTTTCCCTCGGGACAGCGGTGAAAACACAGCGGCGGCGACGGCACAAGACAGGCGGTCAGCACTCCTACTGGGACGCAGCACTTGAAGGGCAATTGTAACAGCAAGTATAGCTGGCTCTCCCTGGGGTGTCGGTGGCGGTGGGTGCAGACCTCTTGGGTATTCTCCTGGTTGCTCTGTGGGGCTGCATTTTGGGGGTGTCAGGGTCTTTAGGCCTAGCAAGTGTTCCGGTGGCACAATGGCAGCTGAACCTTCGGGTTCTTCTCCGGAGGGATCTGTGGAAGCGCAGGCTGCGCTGGGTCCTCTGGTTCCCCTGGACCAGTTAAAGTCCATATTGGGGGAGTTTTTCTCCCGGGGGGTGCCGAGCCGTGCTAAGGGGGTGGCTAAAAAACGTCCACCCCCCTCCATCTTCAGGGGAGGATTCTGAACCGGAAGGGGCCTCAGTGGTCACGGGGACCCCCGTGGAGCTCTCAGATGGTGAACTGGAGCTCTCGGATGGTGAGGAAGACCAGGGAGCCTCGGTGGCACACGAGAGGGCGCTGGTGGCCTCCCTGATCACCGATATCCATGCGTCTTTGCGGTTGGACCAGGCCCGGGGAGTCGCAGGAGACTGTCTACGTTTGTGGGTCCTTTAAGCCGTCTTGGTCCCCTAGGGCATATCCTTATGCTCAATTTTTTGACCAGCTGGTCTATAAGGAATGGCAGCGTCCACAGAATTCCTTTTCATTGCCCAAACGTTTTGCTGTGCGCTATCCCTTTGAGGACAGTTTTGTGCAGAAGTGGGCACCCCCCCGCAGTGGACCCTCCAGTGGCTCGCCTGAATAAGGCGACGACCATCCCCTTGGAGGGGTCTCCCTCTTTTAAGGATTCGGCCAGACGGAGGCGGTATCCAAGGCACTGTTCTTGGTGGTGGGGTCGGTGGTGGTAGGGTCTCTGGTACCTGTGTGACGCAGCTTTGGACCTGCTCCCCATGCTGTCTAAGATGTCTGTTTTTGCAGTCATTATCAGACGGGTGCTGTGGTTACGCTGTTGGTCGGGTGACCACGAGGTGACCACGAGTCCAAAAAGGGCCTCACAGATCTTCCCTTTCAGGGTGGTCGGCTCTTTGGGGCACAGTTGGATGAAATCATTAAGGATTTCACCGGGGGGAAGAGTACCTTTCTCCCGGAGCCCAGGCGGTGGGAATTCTGCCGTAAGCAGGGTCCTGCATCTTCGGGTCAGAAGCGTTTTTTTCATGCGCCCGGGGCAGCGGGCTCAAGGCCCGGCAAGTCTGCCTCGGGGTCCGGTAAGCGGCCCTGGCAGTGAAAGAATGAAAAGATAGAGGAAAAGTCCTTTTCCGCATGATGGGTTGCCCCCGACTCTCGGGTGGGGGGCCGACTTCTGGGGTTCGCAGATAGGTGGACTGCCCGCATTTCCGACCGGTGGGTGCAGGAAGTGGTGTCTTCTGGATACAGGATAGAGTTCAGCACTCTACCCCCAGACAAGTTCTTCCCATCGAACTTGAGACTCCCTCAGGGGCGTCGAGAGGCTCTCCTAGGGGCTGTTCAGACGCTCTCCGAACAAGGGGTGATTGTGCCGGTACCTCCGCTGGAAAGGTTCTGCGGCTTCTATTCAAACCTCTTTGTGGTGCCCAAGAAGGGTGGGATCAGGCCAGTTCTGGACCTAAAAGCGCTAAACCACTTTGTGAAGGTGCGAAAATTCACGATGGAATCTGTCCGTTCGGTCAAGGCTGCCCTGCACCAAGGGGACTTCATGGCGTCTCTTGATATCAGGGACGCGTATCTCCATGTTCCCATTTGTCTCCGGCACCAACGCTTTCTGCGCTTTGCGGTGGGGGATCTACATTACCAATTTGTGGCACTTCCCTTCGGTCTGGCCTCGGCTCCTCGGGTATTCACCAAGCTGGTGGCTCCGGTGCTGGCGCTATTGAGGAAGAGAGGCATTGCGGTGGTAGCATACCTCGACGACTTACTCCTGAGAGTGGAGTCTGCTTCGGCCCTGGAGGAGAATGTGGCTATCACCATGGCCTCGTTGAGAGACTTTGGCTGGCTGAAAAACCTGCAGAAGTCGACAACCCCGTCCTGTCGACTGGAATATTTTGGTTTGATTCTGGATACGGAGCAGGCAAAGGTGTTCTTACCTCCGGCCAAGTTGCTGACACTGCAAGCAGCGGTGCGAACCCTGCTGTCACGCCAGTGGTCCTCCTTACGGTTCTGTATGCGGGTGTTGGGGCTCATGGTCTCGGCCGTCGAGGCGATCCCTTACGCCCAGAGTCACACTCGGCTCCTACAGCGAGCAATTCTGTCACGGTGGGACAAGTCTCCGTGGTCCCTGGACCAGCTGATCAGATTGGATCATCAGACCAGAGGATTGTTGACCTGGTGGCTTCGGGCCCCGGCTCTAACGTTGGGGAAGTAATTTCTTCCCCTGAATTGGTCGATAGTCAAGACGGACGCCAGCCTATCGGGCTGGGGGGGGGGGTCCTGGGGCAGCTGTCTGCTCAGGGCCGTTGGTCGGAATCCCGGCTTCCGATAAATGTGCTGGAGCTGAGGGCAATCAGGCTCTGCCTTTCCCACTGGACAGTAAGGCTGCGTGGCCTCCCGGTTCGGGTTCAGTCGGACAACGCCACAGCGGTGGCGTACATGAACCATCAGGGCGAAACGAGGAGCTCGGCAGCGGCTGCGGAAGCGGCTCACATTCTGAGATGGGAAGAACTTCACGTGCCGGCAATCTCCACCATTTACATTCCAGGCGTAGAAAATTGGCAGGTGGACTTTCTCAGTTGCCAGACGCTGGATCTGGGGGAATAGTCCCTACATCCAGAGGTGTTCCGTCAGATTTGCCACAGGTGGGGCACGCCAGACGAGGACCTATTGGCGTCCAGGTTCAATTACAAAGTGCAGACCTTCGTGTGCAGAACAAGGGATCCGTTGGCGGCCGCCAGGGACGCGTTGGTAGCGCCTTGGAGTCGGTACCGGCTCCTGTACACCTTCCCTCCTCTCAAGCTTCTACCGCGGCTACTGCACAGGGTAGAAGCGGAGGGGATCCCGACAATCCTGGTAGCTCTGGATTGGCCTCGGCGCCCTTGGTACGCCGACGTGGTGCCGGTGGTGACAGATGTCCCCTGGCGTCTTCTGCTACGCAGAGATCTGCTGTCACAGGGACCCATCCTGCACCCTGCTTTACCCTCGCTGGCTTTGACGGCTTGGCTATTGAGTCCCAGGTGTTGAGGGATAGGGGCATCTCTGACTCCGTGATCCCTACCATGCTTAAGGCGCACAAGTGTACTTCGCGCAAGATACATCATCGCACCTGGAAGGCCTATATTGCCTGGTGTGAGGCGGGGGGTGGAACCCCCGCTCTTACGTTGTGTCCTGGGTGCTGGCCTTCTTGCAGAAAGGCCTGGATAACGAATTGGCATTGAGTACACTCAAGGGTCAGATTTCGGCTCTGGCGATTCTTTTTCAACGCCCTTTAGCATCACATTTGTTGATACGTACATTTGTACAGGGTGTACGCCATGTGGCTCCTCAGGTGCGGTCGCCTTTGGCGCCGTGGGATTTAAATTTGGTACTTTCTGTACTGCAGAAACCGCCATATGAGAAAATCAGGGATATTCCCTTACAATTGCTGTCACAAAAGGTGGCTTTCTTGGTGGCCATTACATCCGCTGGGCGGGTGTCTGAGTTGGCGGCGTTGTCATGTAGGTCTCCCTACTTGGTCCTTCATAAGGATAAGGCGGTCCTGCGGCCTTCACCTTCGTTCATACCGAAGGTGGTTTCCTCTTTTCACATTAATAAGGATATTGTTCTCCCTTCATTATGTCCACACCCGTCACATGCCAAGGAGATTGAGTTGCATTCTCTGGATGTCGTGAGGGCTTTGCGGGTGTATTTGGCGGCTACAGCTTCTGATCGGAAGTCTGATGCATTGTTTGTACTGACAGAAGGCCCGCGCAAAGGGTTGGCGGCCTAGTCGGCTACTGTCTCCCGCTGGACCAGACAGACCGTGACCCATGCGTATACTGTTCGGGGCAAGGTCACGGCTCATTCCACCAGGGCAGTTAGCACGTCCTGGGCTTTCAGACACCAGGCTTCGGTGTCCCAGGTGTGCAAGGCAGCTACTTGGGCCTTGGTGTACACTTTCGTCAAGTTTTACAAAGTTGATGTGTCAGCATCCGCGGATGCTGCTTTTGGCCGTAAAGCTTTACAGGCGGCGGTGTAGGCGCGGCTGGCGCCTCCTGAGAGGATTCTGTTGGGTACAGTTGTTATTGTTTACCCACCCCTCTTGAATGACACTGCTTTGGGACATCCCCACTTGTCAATGAAGGGCTGCGTCTGTCAGTGAATGTAGGAGAAAATAGGATTTTATTAACAACTTACCGTAAAATCCTTTTCTCTGAGTTCACTGACAGACGCAGCACCCACCCCTCTGTGTTGCGTTTGTACAGCTTGTTACGAACTGATATGCTATGCAGAGCTGGGGGGTTATATGCTGGAGTGAGGACGGCCCCCTGGGAGGGGTCAGCTTGCTTTTTTTGTATTTGCCTAGTCTACTCCTAGTAGGATGTGCATAAACCCCACTTGTCAATGAAGGGCTGCGTCTGT
>BLSH010373387.1:1829408-1840996 GCA_018402905.1 Glandirana rugosa | reverse complement strand
TAGAGTGGGGAGTGTAAAAACATTTACAAAATAGTATAGAAAAGTACACTGTTGTGACTTCTTTACTGTGAAACGATGTTACATTTCATCACTCACATGTCGAACATATTGTCACATTTAAACGACAGGGGAGTTTTATTGAGTTGTGTCGGTAATTACAGATTTGGTGACCGTTGTTTTCCCTCATGTGGGACACCCTCTAATCGAGCACCCCTAGTGAAAAGTCCCCTTCTTTAAGTCGTACCTACAGTCAAAGAAATTGGGGAAGGAATGGCCCGTGAATTTGGGGGGAGGACGGGTCTGGTTAAAAACCGAAAGTCGCGACAGGGTAAAACTTACTGTTAACGCGGCAAATTTTATTTGGGTACAACGTCGCACGACCGCGCAATTGTCATTCAAAATGGGACAGCGCTGAAAGCCAAAAATTGGTCTGGGCAGGAGGGGGGTTTAAGTGCCCGGTAAGGAAGGGGTTAAAGAAACTGACATCCATGCTGAATTTCTTCCCCTGAAAAGTGATCCCCACGAGCTAATCTCCCACAGGGTGTACTCCCTTTTGTTGCCAGTGGTTTAGACATTAATGGCTGTGTTGAGTTATTTTGAGGGGACAGCAAATTTACACTGTTATACAAGCTGTACACTCACTACTTTACATTGTAGCAAAGTGTCATTTCTTCAGTGTTGTCACATGAAAAGATATGATAAAACATTTACAAAAATGTGAGGGGTGAGATACTGTACACAACTTTAGCAATTCTCTTCTTTGACAAAGTCAATAAATAAAATAATATATTTAAAAACAAGAAAAGAAACTCCCTGCAAAAGAAAACTCAATAACCCATCTCATCATCATTTGGAGTCAGAATTTCCTGACTTCCGAGAGTTTTTTTGCAGACATTGTAGAATCTGGTGATTTTTTTTTTTTTTCACTACCCTGATCAACTAACAGAATAAAACGAGTCTTCAGTATTTTGAAGTGAAACTAAACCCTGTTATCCTTTAGAGCCAAGAAAGCTGGCCTGTAAAAAGACACAGGAGGGCACATAAATCTAGTGTATTACCACCACTAAATTTTATTAAATGAAAGAGCCAAAAACATAAGATGGAACAAGCATATCAGATCTCAACTCCAGCTTAGGCCATGTCAAAGTTGCAGTTGGAAAGCTATCACCTTTTGGGGGACATGCCCCCTTCCTCCGAGCTGACCCTACCTGTTGCAGTTCCACAATTTATGTGTTCACTGTGGAACTGTAACAGGTTAGGTCAGCTCTGAGGAAGGGGGCATGTTCCCCGAAATGTGTTAGCTTTCCAACCACAGCAACTTTGGCATCGCCTAAGCTGGTATTGTGTTCTGATATGCTTGTACTTTCTTGTGTGTGAGTATGTTTTTGGCTCATTTTATTTAATACAATTTGGTGGCGGTAAGGCACTAGAGGTTTGCGCCCACCTGTGTCTCTTTACAGTGTTGTCTGAAGTTTCCCCACTTGAGGAGGGCAGCATCTGTTTGGGCACTACATATACACCATCGGATGCGGGACTGAGTGAGCACTGAGGTGTTGTAACATTCTTGCGGCCATCTTAGCCTGTGTTTGATCTGCAATTGACATGGGGCTGCGTATGTGACCAGCTATGCCATTTGATGACTTGACGGCTGGGTCACACCAGATGCAGTCCAATGCATTTTTATTCTGTTTAAAAAAATGCATGCAGTGTTTTAACATGGATTCTAATGGCCCTAGTTCACACCAGTGCAGTGTGATCCAGTGCCATCAACAAAAGTAGAACATATTGCATTTTCTTCAGTATGGAAAGCATCTGGAACACATCCAAAGCACACCAGAACACACATGTCCACAAATGAAATAAAGAAAAAAAAAGAGGTGAACAAAAGTACTGGAATGCATTAAAAACATATATGCAAAAATGTATCTGGAACATAGAAATTGTGGTGTGAACCAGCCCTGAGAGTTCAGTTGAGAGCACAGGCACTTGAGACAGTTATCATTCACGGCATGCCGTGAATTTATGATCTGGTTCACTTTTGGGCAGGTGGTTCCCACTGCAGGTCCGCACTCATTCCTGCAGCCACAATCATCACAGAAATATGGAATGTGCATCCACAAGAGAAAGAATGCACATATGTATCCTTAAGCATCATACCTACACATTTATTGCCAATATGATTATTCCTCCTGGTCCTTCCACACTGTTATCCTCAGAGATAGCTTATTTTACTATATCAAACCATTTATTGCCAATATGATCATTCCCCCTGGCCCTTCCACCCTATTATCCACAGAGATAGCTTATTTTACTATATCAAACCTTGCACCCTCTCAATGCTTGATTTAGTAGGCAAGATCACAGAAAAGGTGGAACTGGCAATTAAATGAGTCTCTGATCCATTACCCTATTTACAAATCCCAGATACAACAGGACTTAGACCTCCTTTTTGCCACAAAAGCCAATAAAAATTATTTCCACTAAATGTTTGGGAAACACAAATATGCTTCCCGAGAGGAGCGTTTATAAAACTAGGCAACCAAAAAGAAAAATTTAATTGTATAGATTGACTCACTAACTGATGTAAACCCTCACATATACCCAGTGAACAGCCTCAGATGATACACAGAGTTTAAACAAATCCTCCTACATAAGTTTTACATGTATATCTGCTGTCTTCAGCTTTATATACTGTTTAGAAAGTGCACATCGTGTCAGAATTTTCACTTTCTCATTCAGCAGTAGCAGTGTAGTGTTGGACTACACTGGGAGACAGCCGATTGGGGGAAAGGCACACACCCCCCTCCATATAGGCAGATACTTTTAGAGATGTCCTGTGAGTAGAGCAGCTTTCTGCTAATCTATTTATAGCACCCACCCTGACACAAAATTCAAGCTAGTTTTATCACGTTTTGGAGAACTTGTCAGAAGTTATCATGTTGATAACAGAAGTAAGGAGCAGGAGAAAGCCACGGGACTTAGTGCTTTGAAGAGAGATAAGAAAACACTGCACATATATGTGCCCAGCTAAAATTTCATGAATTGGGTTTACATCCACTTTAACCACTTGCCGACCGCCCGCCGCAGCGTGACGGCGACAAGGTGGTTCGTTATCGCGAACCGCCGTCACAGGACGGCGGCCGCGATAACTAGCATTGTGAGCGCGCGCACCGCCGGAGGGGGGAGCCAGGGAGCGGGTAGGGTGGACTCGATGGCCGCCCGCTACCCGTGATGGCTCCCCCGCACTGAAAGAACGGAGGTCTGTGTATGTAAACACGGACCTCCGTTCTGTTGAAGGGGGAAGGGCGATGATCACAGCCTTCCTGTAAGTGAAAGCTGTGATCATCCCCTTTCCCCTGCTAGGGCAGTCCCCCCACAGTTAGAACATGCCCAGGGAACACAGTTAACCCTTAGAGCGCCCCCTGCAGGTTAACCCCTTCACTGCCAATGGCATTTACACAGTAATCAGTGCATTTTTATAGCACTGATCGCTGTATAAATGCCAATGGTCCCAAAAAAGTGTCAAAATGGTCCGACATGTCCGCTGAAATATCGCAGTACCGCTAAAAATCGCAGATCGCCGCCATTACTAGTAAAAAATAAAAAAAAATAAAAACCCCAGAAATTAATTCTCATCATCCGTAAACGCGGCAACTTTTGCGCAAACCAATCAATAAACGCCGATTGCGATTTTTTTTTACCAAAAATATGAGGTAGAATATAAATCGAACAAAACTGATAGTAAAAAATGTCTTTTTATATTTTTTTTTTGGATTTGTATTTTAGCAAAAAGTAAGAAATTTGGGTTTTTTTGCAAAATTGTCGCTCTTCTTTTGTTTATAGCGGAGATCAGAAATGACGCAGAGGGGATCAAATACCACCAAAAGAAAGCTCTATTTGTGGGAAAAAAAGGACGCAAATTTCGTTTGGGTACAACGTCGCACGACCGCGCAATTGTCAGTTAAAGCGACGCAGTGCCGAATCGCAAAAAGGGCTCTGGTCCTAAAGTGGGAAATCCTTCCGGGGCTGAAGTGGTTAAAGTAGCTGTGAACCTCAGACATTAAATATGAACAAATATATCCCTCTATAATATGCACTTGTCTCAATCCAGAGCACTAAGTGTCATCTCTGCCCACTGCATCATTCCTCTGCTACAAACATGAGTCAATTCTGACAAGTTTTCCTGACACCAAGAGAAAAATGGTGACAGAGGAGGGAGCTCCAGCTGATTGACACCCTCAGCTCTGTTCCTGAGTGCTGTGTGTCCCTTCCCTCCAATCAGCTTTTCTAACCAATGTAACTTCAGCTCCCTGCTTTTCAGAGCTGAAAGATACAGTGTAAATTCTGCATTTTGAAGAGATGTAGCAAAGAGAAGACTGCAGATAGACAGGTACAATATATGTAGGAGGATTTGTTTAATCTCCGTTTATCACCTGGGGCCAGTCACTTTACTGGGTATATGTGAGGGTTTACATACACTTTAAGATGAGTCCTAAAAAGACTCAGTTTATAGAAACCACAAAAAAAGAGAAAAATGTAATGACGTCCTCATAGACAAGGCCAAAGCACAGGCCGAATACGACACGTCATTTTCGCTATTTGAAACGCAGGTGGAGCGCTCTACGGCATCCCCTGCTTCCTGCAATTTCTGGACCTTTTGTTTCTACTGTTTTTATGAATTTTAAATAAACCAAGACGTCCTTCACAATGGGAGCTTCCTATTTCCTTTCACATTGCTCTGTGATCCATGGTGAGCTGGTGACATTCTAGGTTTCCATGCAAGCTGATTGTTGCCACTGAAGGAATTCCATAAGGCGCATGTGATCTCTGTATTAGAGATCGTCAATCTCTGGTGAGTAGGATGTGTGACTGGTGATGGTGGAGGTTGATGTCACCCCTATGCGGAAGCTGCACCATGACCTTTATGAATTGGACACATCTTCATAAATGAACTGTTTCTTATTCACTTTATTGAATTATATTTTCCATGTACTTTTACAATTGTTTTGCTATACTATTTTGTCATATATTATGACCCCCTAGAGGTTATTTGAATTATTGCACCTTGTAGATTCAAGTTTGCACTATTTGATGCACTGCACTTTAAACTACTTTTTTTTCCTTGGATGACACATATAATATTTGATTTTATAATTTTTCACCCGACCTTCGCAGGTCACTTGCACTATTTGCACTTTGTTTGTTTTTCACTTTTTTGATGCACTGCACTTTATGATATGTACTAATTCTCATGGGAGTGTGGTTATAATTATTTCACATTTCCAAAGCACAGCTTGTTGTCTGATGTATGATGCTGGAGAGCATTCTAAGGCCTCGTACACACGGTTCGACGGTCGTATACAACAGGTTACTACGTTCAGCTTGGTCATACGATCGTGTAGTGCATGTCAGTATGCTAGATACAACAGCCAAAATACAATTTGAGCCGTTCGGTCGTACGACCGTTGCACCATGTGTACGAAGCTTTAGAATTCAGAAACAAACACAGTAGAATGTTGGCAAGAGCTCCTAGAGGTGTCAGAACCAGGAATTACATCTCTCAAATTAAAGAGGACAAAGGAGAGATTGTAGCTTCCCAGAGATATCACAAGTTTTCAAATCATACTACTCTTCTCTGTATTTATCTCTCTTCCAACTCTATAATTCCAATTTGACACTAAGGTAAATTACAATCTCAGATTACCTACACACCAACTTGCCCAGGCTCTCCAGGGAGGGGTAAAATTGCCTTAGGTTCTCCTATAACAGCAGAGGAATTAATGAAATCAATCAAGAATATGAAACAAGGGAAAAACTTCCAGACTGGCTGGCTATACCCAAATGTACTATAAAATCTTCTAAGAAACTCCAGCATAGATCTGTTGATTCCTTTAACTTCATTTTGGACAATACAATCCTTTCAAAGCACACAACAGTAATACTTAAAGAAGGGAAAGACCCACAGGCTTGCCAGAGTTTCTGTCCAATTTTCCTTCTGAAATGTGAATCTGAAAATATTCACTAGAATCTTGGCCTCTAGTATTTTACCTTTTGAGCCTCGTACACACAGTTCGACGGTCGTACGACCGATTGGACCAAATCGTATGTTGGCTGTTGTATCTAGCATACTGACATACACTACACGATCGTATGACCAAGCTGAGCATAGTGACGTGTTATGAACGTATAAAGGGAAAGTTCAGGTGCATGTAATTAGCATCCGGCCGTTCCTGACTTCTGAGCATGCGTGTTTTGCACAATACAACTTGTTGGACCAACTTCTCTGTACACATGATATAACAGTCGTACGACTTCTTGTTGGTATTACCAAGTTTTCTAGTTTGCTCATACAACTTCTGTTGTACAACCGTCGTACGTCGGCAGTTCTAATTGTGCATACTAACGATCGATTTCGTATACAACGGTCGTTCGTACGACGTGTTGTATACGACCGTTGAACCGTGTGTACGAGGCATTAGTCTCCACTTAATCCATTCTGACCAACAACATCCACAAAACAACTCTCTCTCTCAAATGCCAACTCTATGATTTTAGTGATAGGATCCTCAAACTTAGCCATGGTCCTTCAAATCAATCATTTCAAAATGTGATTAGGAAGGGGATGCTCAGACTAATTCATCTTTCACACCAGAGCAGACCCATGGAAAAAGTAGAACTGCACTCTACACTTCAGAGCTGGACTTCATGAAATGAATTCAGCTTTGCTCTAACCTCAGATCTCCACCTGCTGAGTACAAAACAATCTGCTCCGATACTCCATTTGAAAATCTATGTCTAGATCCCATTACGCGACTCTCTGTCTCTTTTGTACTCCATGCACATTTCAGATGTGGATAATCGGGACCCTGTTTTTGCAGAGATTGGAAGAAGACTTTCAGGTGAAATTTTCACAAAGTCACAAAGACTGATTCTTCTCAAACATAAAGCCTCAGCATCTTGTAAATACAAGAAAGTGAATAAAAGCTGCCTATATGGTACAGAACACCTAAAAAACACCAGATCTACCCGCAAATTTCCTCCATCATGTTGGAGATTCCAGGAGGCTGAAACGTAGTGAAAACCATCATCATTGGTGTGTATCTTACATATAATCTAGCAGTAAAACTATTACACAATGCACCAATGTCCACAAAACACTGCAAAAACTCCTTGTTATTATACCTCCGCACCAAAGGCTTGTAAGCCTGAGTTGTGGAAAAGCATTGAACCTCCTAACAAGACATAACAGTTTGCCAGAATTTGGGAGATGGAAAACGCTGGCCATGAAAAATCAGGAAGAGGAATATCCAATTGTTTGGACAGTTTGGCTTTTTCATAAGGATTAATAGATTTAAAGCAGTAGTAAACCCATCCATGTAACATTTTATAAACCAGTTACATTTCCGGCATGTGCTGGAAATGTAACACTCCCATTGGTTGTGCTCTAAACCAAACTGTCAACCAATCCAATGGCTGGTGTCATAGCAGATCACATGTGCAGCATCATGGCAGTAGTAGATTAAACAGAGGCCAAGATGGCAGCTTCCTTGGCTGAAAATGATAGGAGGATTTATTACCACTTTAAGGATATATGGACTAAGTAACAAGACACCACTATATAATCTATCTGTGCTACCCACCCTTCCCAAAATAACTGGTATATTTTTTCTATCCTGTTCTTGCCCATATACAGTAGCTCCTTTTTTTCCTTCCCCCACCATCCTAATATCTTTATCGCCCCCTCCCTTTCCCACACCAACCCAAATAAAAATATTCTGTATCTCACCCCAGTGTTGCCAATCGCCAGTAAATTTACTGACAGTTTGTAAAAATCAGTGATTTTTACAGCAGTCTATAAATATCAGGGCCTGATAGTTTGTCATGCTGTTCTGACTTTTAAATGTAAACCAGGCAAACTACTTGATATGGGTATTGTCAGTGTTTCCATGTTGTGTTTAACCTGTTCCCGACCACGCACCGTGTTTTCATGGCGGCAGTCAGGATGCTGAGCGCGAATCGGAGTAAAAAGATGGCGATCTGCAATCAGCCACTAGGGGGCGCGCACCCGCCGCACTCCTGAGGAGTGTGCCCGCGGCTCAGGCGGACCCGATGTCTGCCGGTGAGCCGTGATGAGCGGCCACAGGGAAGGAACGGGGAACCGCCGATGTAAACACGGCGGTTCCCCGCTCTGCTAGTAGGGGCATGGGTGATCTACTGATCCCTGTCACTGGGATCAGTTAGATCTCTCATGCCCATGTTAGCCCAGCCCCCCCACAGTAAGAACCCAGGGAACACAGTCAACCCCTAGCCCCCCCCCCAGGTTAACCCCTTCACTGCCAATGACATTTATATAGTATTCAGTGAATATTTAAATTTCTGATCGCTGAATAACTGTCATTGGTCCCAAAAAAGTGTCAAAAATGTCCGACATGTCTGCTAAAATATCGCATGACCGCTAAAAATCGCAGATCGCCGCCATTACTAGTAAAAAAAAAAAAAAAAAAAAAAACCCCAGAAATGAATTCTCACCATCCGTAAACGCGGTCACTTTTGCGCAAACCACTCAATAAACGCAGATTGCGATTTTTTTATCACAAATATGAGGAATTATATAAATCGGCCAAAAACAGTGAAAAAAATGTTTTTTTATATTTTTTTTTGGATTTGTATTTTAGCAAAAAGTAAGAAATTTGTTTTTTTTTGCAAAATGGTCGCTCTTCTTTTGTTTATAGCGGCGATCAGAAATGACGCAGAGGGGATCAAATACCACCAAAAGAAAGCTCTATTTGTGGGAAAAAAAGGACGCAAATTTTGTTTGGGTACAACGTCGCACGACCGCGCAATTGTCAGTTAAAGCGACGCAGCGCCGAATCGCAAAAAGGGCTCTGGTCCTAAAGGGGGAAATCCTTCCGGGGCTGAAGTGGTTAAACAGAGGCTGAAACTTGGCTGAAAATGATAGGAGGGTTTACTACCACTTTAAGGATATATGGACTAAGTAACAAGACACGACTATATAATCTATCCGTGCTACCCACCCTTCCCAAAATAACTGGTATATTTTTTCTATACTGTTCTTGCCCATATACAGTAGCTCCTCTTTTTCCTCCCCCCCCCCCCCATCCTAATATGTTTATTGCCCCCTCCCTATCCCACACCAACCCAAATGAAAATATTCTGTATCTCACCTTCTACATAAGAAAAACACAAAGAGAACACTTGCAAAGAAGACTCTTTTATCAAAGAATCCAAGCTAGATTACCGTTACACAATTCAGATAGACAGGAATATTTTCAAACAGGGTACTGGAGTTTACACATATGGAACAATTGTGTTGTTCCAGATGGTTACACCAAAACCCAAGATTTTGTATGTCAGTTTCCTTATTTGTAGTCTATTGATACTGCAAATGTCACTTCCTTTTATGCCTGTATTTATGTATCCTTGGCTGCGTTCCCTTCCCTTTAGGAAAAGAAAACAGGCTGCAATGCTCACGTTTAATCCACAGTTATCCTTTCTGCAACTGGGACAACATCATGGCAGCCTAGGATCAATATACTGTTACACTAAATAATGACACGTTAGCACTGCTCAGTGCAACAATAAGTAAGAGGTTTAAAGCTGATATCCAAGAAAACAGCAAAATACACAGACGAAAAACATACATTAGGCTCCATTCACACTATTGCGTTTTTTGATGCATTTTGCAGAAATGCAAGGAATTATTTTTCAACACGGGTTCCTATGGAACATGTTCACATCAATGCATTTTTGTGCCTCTGCGTTTTTGGAAACGGTTGGGGACTTCTTTCCCCGCAAAATGCAGCATTTTGCATGTAATAGGCTTCAATGGCCATGCAAGAAAAACGCAATTGCTGAGTTTTTGATGAGTTTTTACTGCGATTTTGCCACAATTTACGTTTTGCATTTTTTAAATCTGCCTAGCAACAAATCCCCCCCCCCCTCCCCCAAAAAATGTGAATTGTGTCAAAATCGTGGTAAAAACATGGTAAATACGCATCAAAAACGCGGTAAAAAACGCAGAAAGCACAGCAAAAGAACACTGAAAAAACGCTCAAAAGCAAAATGCATTGATGTGAATTGAGCATTAGAGTTGTTTTAACTGCTAAATGAGTTGTATTTCTGTACATGCAGTCCTGAGATTTACACAACTCTGCCCCAGAGCATAGCCCTTTTTTTAGCAGGAGAGGGCCTGAAATTTTGTCTGCCGCAGTCTTACTTTCATTTACAGGTCTCCTCCCCATCTGCACCCTAAGGATGGACAGTGAAATGAGAAAAACCACACTGATGAGCTCATCTCTCTGTCAGTTGTTTTTAATCTTTTAAATTTGGAACTTTCATTTATTAATAACTGGCAAACCTGCCATAAATGTACTTGTGTAATCCTGTGACAATTGTCTCCTAATTGTGCTTCTACAATTTTACCCTGTCACATGCGCCCCTTACTGAGAGTGCAAGTGGCCGTGCTAACACACATTGCACAGGCATGGCCCGCCCTTGTCACCATTAGGAAGAGCTGTGATATATATTTGAAGCTGGAGAATGTGCAGGTAGACTGGAAATAGCTGGAGAGTGATATAAGGCCGATGGTACTCTTAAGGAGGAGCACCAGTCTCCCCCCAAAAAACAGCTACAAATACTGTACCTGCTGATTTTTAATACAAGGACACTTAGCTGCCCCTGGATCCAGCGATGCCCTCACCCGAGCAGATTCTTCAATCAGTTTCGGGTGCAGGTGCCAGAATCTTCACTAAGGGAAACCGGCAGTGAAGCCTTGCGGCTTCACAGACAGCTTCCAACCACGCATGCGTGAGCTGTGCTGCGCTTTGTGATTACTCTCAAAGTCTTCTGGGACCTGTGTTTTCTCCCAGAAGGCTGCAGGGGAAGGGGAGTGCGAACCTCCGCTCAGATCACCTCGGCAATCTGACCGGAATTGGGGGAGCGAGTACCTGTAAAAATCACAGGGGGACCTCTCCCCCCCTAAAAAAGATGGGAGGAGAAAGAGTGGAACTTACCTTTTTGGTTGAAGTTCTGCTTTAAACTTCTGGGTCCTGACTAAGGATGGGCCAACGGTTCGGGCCAAACTTCTGTTACTCGCCTGTTCGGCGGACAGCCGAACAAACGGGCCGTTCGGCCGTTTGTTTGCCCCCCCAACGACCTACAACATTATGGGGCGACTTCGCTGCCGCAGAGTGCCCCATAATGCATGGCGTGCAGACGGCACGCATAGATCCTCCCCGTTGGGAAGGCTCCCGCCGTCTGCCCGCTGATTATTATGACAGATCTGTGGCGGAACTACCAGGGTCACAGCAGTCACATTTGTAACTGGGCCCTGGAGTTGCGCCACTGTAGGGGGGCCTGCCACCATAGTACACAGTCCCCGCCCCGCTCGCCCGCACTCTCAGACACACAGTTCCTGCCCCGCTCCGCCCGCACTCTCAGACACACAGTCCCCACCCCGCTCCGCGGTACACATTGGGACACAGTCCCCGCCCCGCTCATCCTCTCCGCACGGTGCCCACACTCTTGGGCACACAGTCCCCGCTCCGCCCATCCTCTCCACCGGGTAT
>BLSH010373387.1:1772041-1789096 GCA_018402905.1 Glandirana rugosa | reverse complement strand
ATAAGTATGGTGTTTAATGTGGGGTTTTATGTAAGATGATGAGGAGGGCTCATACCGCTATGGTGTACACACTGTGAAAATGTGTCGGACCGGTGTATGTCTCCGGGTCGTACGTCCCTCGTTGCAGTCCGCAAGATCCTCGTATTTAATGTGTATATTAAAGAACTGATGGAGAACGTGAAAACTTCCAGGACCTCGTGGTCCGGTTACCTTTGCGGGTTTTTTACTGGGGTAAAACCTTTCGTTTGGGGGGTTGGATATAAGACCCTCCGTAATACTCAGAAAACTTGCCAAGTAAAAAAGGTGTTCAAAAACCTTTTACACCTTTCTTTTACTTTTGCGTAAAGTATAAATTGACAACTTTGTGTAAAAAAAAAAAATGCGTTTTCATTTTCTTTCCACATTTTCCAAAAACTTGTGGAAAAAATGAACCGTTCAAAAGACTCATAATGCCTCCCAGAATATAGGTTGGGGGGTTTGCTTTCCAAAATGGGGTCATTTTTTGGGCGTTTCCATTGGCCTGGTGCTCCAGGACCTTCAAAAGTGCAAGAGGTAGTCAAGAAATTATATGTGTAATTTATGCTCCTAGAACGCCTGACGTTGCTCCCTGCATGCTGGGCCTCTGTATGTGGCCAGGCTGTGTAAAAGTGTCACACATGTGGTATCGCCATACTCGGGAGGAGTAGTAGAATGTATTTTGGGGTGTAATTTGTGGTATGAATATGCTGGATGGGAGAAATAACCTGTTAACATATGACAATTTTGGGGGAAAAAAAAAAATAAATAAATTCATTTGCAAAGAATTGTGGGAAAAAATTACAACTTCAAAAAATTCACCATGCCTCTTACTATATACCTTGGAATGTCTACTTTCCAAAAAGGTGTCATTTGGGGGGTATTTGTACTTTCCTGGCTTGTTAGGGTCTCAGGAAATGAGATAGGCCGTCAGTAAATCAAGTGTGATCATTTTTCAGTGATTGGCACCATAACTTATAGACTCTATAACTTTCACAAAGACCAAATAATATCCACTAATTAGTTTTTTTTTTTACCAAAGATAGGTGGCAGTATAAATTTTGGCCAAAATTTATGAAGAAAAATTACTAATTTGCAAAATTTTATAACAGAAACGAAGAAAAATTCATTTTTTTACAAAATTTTCGGTCTTTTTTTAATTATAGCGCAAAAAATAAAAAACCCAGCGATGATTAAATACCACCAAAAGAAAGCTCTATTTGTGTGAAAAAAAGGACGCAAATTTCATATGGGTACAGTGTTGCATGACTGAGTAATTGTCATTCAAAGTGTGAGAGCGCTGAAAGCTGAAAATTGGTCTGGTTGTTAAGGGGGTTTAAGTGCCCAGTTGTCAAGTGGTTTAAAGCAATCCAAAATTGAACAGTCACATGTAAATGGGCCTGCCGGGCACACGGAATAGACAGCCTGCTACTGTGTAGCGAAGCGCCACTTTACACAGTAGCTAGCAGGCATTCGAATGACTGTGGAAATTAGGTCGCTGGATGTAAGCCCTTCCCTACGCATTTCATCACATCCAGACATTGTCGGGAAGTGGTGTGTTAGTGTGCATCCCCGCTCAGTAAATACTCTGTACATTTAACTATTTATATGCTAAAAAAAGGAGGCCTGTTGTTACAGTATGCATATAATCTGAACAATACCCAGAGTTTTGTGCCCCAAAACCAATGAAATAGACGAATAATAGACCGCAACAAACAAAAAAACAATAATATGATCATGAAAATATAATACTGATAATAAAACCATACTCTCATGCCATCTAGTGGTCCCAATATATATTGCTAGTAACATTTTGTATCCAATACCCAAACTCATATTTAAAAATATATCAATAGAAATGTAAATATACATGTTAAACAGTTAAAGTGATACTAAATGTTTTTTTTTACCTTAATGCATTCCTTGCATAAAGGTAAAAAAACCTTTTCTGTGTGAAGGGGAACAAAGAGAAGAAAAGATCCAGCGCTGCGCACGGCTGCATCTTATAACCCCCCCCCCCCCTTTCTCTTCATACCGCACTCAAGCTGTCAATCGAATGCAGTGAGGAGGAAGTGGGGAGTGGGGCTAAGTCCTGCTTTGTAAGTCTGTCAGCTCGTGAGCGCGCAGACACTATGTGCCTTCATGGGAAACGGCTGGCTAGGAGGGCACACAAAGAAGAGAAGGAGCCAGGAGTAACACCAAAAAAAGGAGGATCGGGGCTGCTCTGTGCAATACCATTGCACAAAGCAGGTGAGTACAACGTGTGTTATTTTAATTAAAACATATTTTTTTTTTCACTTAAACAGTTTAAATTCTGTTTCTGTGTTAAGACCATGTAAATTAAGAGTTTCTAATTCATAGATTCAATGGGTTTTGTTTTGGTTAGATACATTATCCATACCATTTGTTTCTCAACCTTTTTTCAGTCGCAGCACATTTTAAAATGATACGCAATGTCAAGGCGCTAATAGTTTTACATAATGTAGCAGCATCGACACATGTAGGGCCAACCAAATACACCTTTGCACACGGGTATTAACTAGTATTCCATCGTTCTCTTGTCCTCTAGTTTCTCTCCTGCCTTAGACTAACGTGACCCAAGTGATGACAGAAAGGGGGGGGGAGCAAACAAGGACGTGCCCAGGCGTCCAGCCTCCTCCTTAACCCATGACGCCATTGGTTCTTAGGATACCAGCAGCTGGCCCACACATAGCTGCACAAACCTGTGTAGCAAAAAAGGGCAGACTTGATCCAGGCTGGCTTGTTGACATTTTTTGGGCAATCTTTAGGCATTTTGGAAGGAACAACAGAGTATTCCCGCGCTAATGTTGTTTTAAAGGGTTATTTAAAAACTGCTGCCCCTACTGATGCCTTCACCCTTGGGTGGAGACTGAAACTTGAAATAAACGTAGTTGGTAGTAGATTTGGCGCTGCCAAATATATTCGTGTTTAAAATGGTGTTAATGGTATTGTATGTCATAAATTGCCAAGAATTACTCATGCCTTAATTCTCTTTCATTCATTGACAGACACAGCGTTCCATTATTCATTACCATATGGTTATATCGTCCCCTTCAGGAGTAGGACTAGGCAGAAAAAAAAACTTGACTATGCCTATGGGCAGTCCTAGGTGGTATACACCCCCCTTTCTGCTATAGGCCTTCAGTTTTTTTCTGCCTAGTCGGTGGGGCCCCCTGTGTGGGGCTTCAGTGGTGCCCCCTGTGTGGGGCCTCAGTGGTGCCCCCTGTGTGGGGCCTCAGTGGTGCCCCCTGTGTGGGGCCTCAGTGGTGCCCCCTGTGTGGGGCCTCAGTGGTGCCCCCTGTGTGAGGCCTCAGCGGTGCTCCCTGTGTGAGGCCTCAGTGGTGCCCCATGTGTGGTGGTGCCCCCTGTGTGGGGCCTCAGTGGTGCTCCCTGTGTGGGGCCTTCATGGTACCCCTGTGAGGGGCCTCAGCTGGGGCCCACTGTGAGGGGCCTCAGTAGGCGTCCCCTGGGCGGGGCCTCTGGAACCCCCCTGGTGCCGGGCCTCAGGTGGCGGGGGTCTCGGTCAGCGGTCCCCTCTGAGTGTTTTTGTTCTGCCTCTACTAATGGCGTTTATCCTAGTATATGACGCCCCCGCCCTCCCCTGCTTCATCTGTTTCAAACAATCTTATATCTGGCTCTGCTGCCACTGACGTGTCTAGCAGAGTCCCTCTGCCTTTGCTGAGCTGGCAGACCTGCCGGTCTAGGGGCTGCAGTTGGTCTGCTTGGACGCAGTTTCCCTGGTTGCTGAGCTCTCTGTTTCTGCAGTGGTGCTAAGACAGGTATTGTGGCTTTGTGTTGATCTTTTCATGACACACAGTTTTGTTCATCTTCACAGTCAAGGGTTCAAGAGTTCACAGACAAGGGTTCATATTTCTTAACCCACTTTGGAGTTCCGACCTTGTTCGGGAAGAAAACGCCCTTTTCGAATTTGTGCGTCTGTCTCCGGACCGTTGGCAGTACCCCTTGTGGTGCTGTACAAGTCCTATTGTCTCGGAGGGTGATTGTCCCAGTTTCCGGTTTTCAGGGGTTTTATTCAAACCTGTTTATGGTCCAAAAAAGATGACGGCATGATACGTCCAATACTGAACCTCGAGGCCCTGACGTGCTTGTGTGGGTATTGAAATTCAGGATGGGGTCCATCTGCACGGTGGTAATGTCCCTTCATTCAGATTTTTCTGGCTCTATCACCATCACAAATTATTACTTACACATTCCACTATGCCTGATCCCAGCACTTCCTCTTTTGCTGTGGGAGGAGGGGCATGATCAGTTCAGGGTGTTGCCCTTTGGTCTCGACACCACTCCTCGTTTTTTCCCAAGATGTAGGCCCCGGATTGGACGTGGTTACGTCAACAAGGAATGCGGGCCTGGGCTGCCCGGACGACCTTCTTCTGTGAGCAGAGTCCGCCACTACCCCAAAGGGTGATGTAGCCTCTATTCAGACCTTAACAGATCAGTTGGCTTCTATACTACCTGAAGTCTGCTTTGGCTCAGTCCAGAACATTGAAATATCTGGGCCTCACCCTGGCTCCAGCGCTGGCTGGAATGTTTTTTCTCTGGACTATCTCCAGAAGTTGTATGCTACTTTTTCATCTACGTTGTCCAACTGGTGGGCCTTCCTGCGGGCCTGCAGGCGGGTGTTGGGCGTGATGGTATCTACCCCCTAGGCGGTTCAATTTACACAGTTCCATACGAGCTCCCTTCTGGGAGATCCTGGCGTAATGGGACGAGTGTCCGAGGTCTCAAATTTGGCTGAGCTGGAAAAGCCAGGGGCTCCCTGGTCTGGTGGCTGCCCTTTCCTGGTCTTCGACAGGGCAAATTCTTTCTCCCTTTGTATTGGACGGTGGTTCCCGCAAATGCCAGTCTGTCTGGTTGGGGAGGTGTCCTGGGACAGTGCTCTGCTCGGGATTGTTGGAGAATTTCAGACTAGCGATTGATATCCTGGAACTTTGCGTGATCAGTCTACATCTAGATAATAGAAGGATCGCCTCCAGAGGCTCCCGGTGTGGATCCAGTCAGACATTACAATGGCGGTGGCCTATGTTGCTTGCTAGGGCAAAACAAATAGTGTTGCAGCCCTGGTTGGGTGCCTCTGGTGGGCACCTCAAACGCTCTGGTGGCCCCTGTGGGCCGGTATCATTTGAACACACTGTCTCACATGTCCCTGCGGTTTTTATTACGTAGGGAGAACCATTAGGACACTTAGGAAGAGATTCGGGGAACATTGTAGGTTCATAGAGGGGGCGAAGACAAGTACAGTGTTCCCTGACACTTCCTCGAACATCACCAACAATCTTCAGAGGGCCTTAGGGTGTGGGTCTTAGAGTCCATACTGGCCACTTTCCCTCTGGCGGAGCGTTTTAACCGTCTCTGAAAGAGGGAAACTTTTTGGATACATACCTTGGACTCTCTCACGTCAGGGGATTTGAACGAAGAGATAGAGGTCAACTCCCTACTATAACTATTGTTCTATCACCAGCAATTCCTTCCATAAGGGCTGTTCCCACAGACCAGCCATATCTTACAGTTAACCATTATAGCACCCTGTAAACTTATTTTCACTTAGCAATTCCTTCTCTTAGTTATAGTATATCATGGTTCCTTTTAATATATGTGTATATGCTTCTAAACCTATGGATTAATATTGTTTCTGTTGATTTCTTTTTCAGGTGTCCCCACCTATCGCTTTTTGAACCCTTAAGGTTCAGTAAGTATAATCTAAACCCCACAAAGTATGGTATAATATAGTATAATACAGTTTTACAGTACAGTAATACAGTTTTTTATATTTGTTCACCCCCCCATTATGTCTTCTCATGCAAATAAGCTTTTTCGGGGGCCTCCCTTGGGTATGTGCCTGTCCAGCGGAGCACTGGGTGACCTGCAGGTTATGATGCGCCTGTGTCGAAGGCACACCCCGTTTTTTGGTATATAGGCTGGGGTAGTGGATTTATTGCCTTACCTCCAAATGCCATGGAACTGTTTTTTTTTTTGTTTTTTTTTAACTAATACATATGTATTAGGTTAATAAGATCCATCTATTGACATATATTATATAAATTTTTGGCCATAAGCCAATTCATCTATTTATTAATTTAATTTGTATACACGTATCTTAAATATAGTTTTTAACCATACCTAATATATTACGTATACTTATTACATACATTTTTATTTTCATTTTTTATATTTATTTTTAATTCTTATTTTTACTTTTAATTTTATTTTTATTTTAATGTATGCCACTAGGCTATACAATGTATTACATGACATAAATGTGCTGCTTTTAATCCTTTGGTATATATCCACTGCTTATAATGAAATTTGTTCACCAATGGTTTTTAACACTCCCGGGTAAGGACCAGAGTATGGCCACGCCCACCTCTCCACACGTAGAGCGTGCCTTCCTAGGATTATCAGCCCTGCCCATATTTAAGCCCCTTTCCAAAATGGCGGAATTACGGCCTGAAGAAGGAGCATGCACTCCGAGAACGCGTCGCAGACCTCCACATCTCCATACGTCTCCACGCGACGCATCCAGGAAGTGACATCATCCTTCGTCATCCACTTGGCGTCAGGAAGTCCGCTGGAAGTAAGCGCCAGGAGCCACCGGTGTTCACCGCCTAAAGACCCTACAGACGCCCGCTCCACCTCCATCCCCACCCCCGGACATATGGCTGAGGCTTTTACTTATGATGATTTATCCACCATTGATGTGCCTGATACAAGTCACTGTTTGTGAGTAGACTTGTTATTATCTTTTAATAAATTTCTATACAGCTACACTTAGAGCGCCTGTGTTCCTCTCTCCCTGTTTATCCACAGAGTTGCTTCTACCTCTCCACAGAGCTGCCTAGTGGACTGTAACCTGCTATATATGGACTGTGGCTGATATAAGCCTATTGTTGATTTACATATTTATGGTCTTATAGTCACTGTTCCATTACCATTGCTCAGCATTATTGTTGCTTATTTTTATTATTTTTATCCTTGTCTACTTTACATTATTGGTAAAGCCCCCCCCCCCTTCTTTACCTCCCTTGTCACTGTTCCTTTCCCACCCTTTACCATTTGTAGTCCCAGGTCCGCTTTTGTGTCAATTTTTCTTATTGAGGCATTGGAGCTCGTGCAGAAACCACGAAGCTTGAAGCTTGTGTGTGACCACAAAGCTTGGAGCTTGTGGGAATATTAAGAAGCCTAGGCACGTAGGGATATGTCATGGAGAGACATAAGTAAGATAGGGAGCTCTCTTTCACACAGCCAGACAATTGAATGATAAGTGTTTGTTTGTATGTATGTATGTGAATAACATACAAACATAAACACGAAATACAAGAAAACAAGACATAATAATATAATAGTGTTGGAATAAATTTGGGTTATGTGTAATAGGTGCACAAGATTTACAACTTTAATCATTGTTAGACAACTGATAACACTGCATTCTTTGTGTGCGTTAAAATGTATACCATGTATTGTATCTCTACTTCTATCCTAAGAGTAGATATTGCTGAGCCAAAATGATTACCCTGGTTACCCCTGTTGCTTGTGAAGAAAGGTTGGATATTAAGCCTAATATCCCTATACATTTACAAAAGATTCCCTTAGAATTGGGAGCTGAACTAGAAGTTTGCTAATGAGATTTTGGCAAAGAAAATGTGAAATTATAAATGCTTTAGGAGTTATTCAGAGTTTAAACAACCATAAAAAAGGGTTTTGCAAATGGTATATGCATGCTATGTAAAAATTGCTAAGATTTTGTTATTAATGTTTGTTTGCATACAGTCCTAGAGAGACTGCCTTTTTGGTTTTACTTCACTCCATTGGTATGTTGCTAATATTAATTACATTTGATTATGACAATTATGTGTTGCAAAGTTGCAGAAAAAGTTCTAAGGCAGAATATCTGCTTAGGTAAAGTGTGCTGTTCTGGGGCCCCCTGGTTCCACTTGGCTCCAGAGGATAAGAGGAACTGAAGGTGTTTTTGCCTCAGGTCACTTCTGGATCCAATCTAGGATTGGGCTCTTTTAATGCTTAGTTGAATCCTGCTGCAATATTGATTTTGAGGACATATACATGTCTAGTAATAAAAAAAACAGCTATGAAACATTTTTATTTTCGCATGCTTATGGACTTATGTTTGAATTTTATAAGGGCAAGAATGTTATTATTAACACCTCTTGGAGGGGAAAGAGACTTGAAAAAGACTTTATCTAGTAGTTTGATTCTGTGGTTATTCATGTTGACTGGAGAATCTGCCCCCTATTTTTACACCTTTTTTTTACGCCTCTATCCAGATGTTCTACTTGAAAAAATTACTGGATCCTTGCATGGGGATCCTTGTTGTTGTTAAAGACACAGGAGGTCCTGAAAAGGGCTTGTCAAGCCATCATTTCAGTATGACCCTTCTCTACTCTTCGAAATGCTGAAGGTTGAAAGAGACTCCTGTGAAAGTTCCTGGGGTGCCTGGAGGAAGAGATGCCAACCCAAGGCCTGGAAATTCCAGTGGACAAAAGAGAGAGCAATCTGAGGTGCCAGCCTGAAGACCCAAGTGACCTAACTTGAAGGATGACTTCTTTGTTTCTTTGCAGCATCAGTTCCAGTTTGTCTGTTGATGTCAAGTTCTGTCCTTACCAAGAGGCAAGCTCTTATGGGGTGGTAGATTTCTCCTGGTTATATGAAAAAGCTATAGAATCCTCAAAAGTGTTTAAAAGTTTAAGAAATGAACTTGAGGACTGAAATAATGTGGACTCTTTCAAGGGTCAATACACGAGAGCCTTTTCTGTTCTGTTCTATTTTGCAGAAGATTACTTTATTAACTTAAGGACTGTCACTGTCATGTTCTCCTTGTTTCCTTATTTCTCATGAACATTTGCTATACAGTTGAGATGACCCTTATGTATAATTATTATCTTGTCATATGCAATGAAATGTGTTATGTATATGATTTCAAAACTAAAATCTAGAAGATTTGAAAGGGATAATGAGGATTAGCAGGGCTATATGTTAGACCTATATTAGTGATCCTATTGGAGGATCAAAGGGGAGGAATGTAAGGGTCTTGTAAATACCCGCCCCCCCTTAATTATGTACTTACTTTGTCCTGTGCTATCACTTAATTTAGAGTGCTTCTTAAACATTGGCTTTTTAGCTGACGAGTTTTAATATGTGGCAACATTGTTATTATTGTAGAAAAGATGATACTAAACGTGAGAAAGATAGCTTTAGGTGGTTTTGCGAAAAGCCTAGAAAATGTTTACCAGAATATAATCATAAATATTGATAAATATGTCTAGGACATAATTGGAACTAACTAAGATCGTACAATAATACACACATATATACTTTATCAAGATGTGTAGTAATTACTAACAGGTGTTAAGAGTGACCAACATATGTATAGACAATTCTATGAAAGTGGGTTTGTCTTTGATGATAAGCAATGGGTGGACATTTCCTTTATTGGTTTCTATTGGTATAATGTTGTAAATATTGCTTGGTCATAGCTTGATAATATATTGTATTTAAGATACTGAACCAGGAAATAAAGAACGATTGATGTATTATTCTGTGTCCATGTGTTGACTTTGGTCTGCATTGCTCTGCACAGGGCTGTGTGTGTGTGTGTGTGTGTGTGTGTGTGTGTGTGTGTGTGTGTGTGTGTGTGTGTGTGTGTGTGTGTGTGTGTGAGTCTGTCCGTTTTCATCCGATCCGATCCACCATCCACCTGGATTTCATGGACAGGATGGGATAGCAGCGGGTGTCAGCGGACATGTTACCTTTGACATCCACTGTCCCATAGGAGTGAATGGAGCATCCGATCAGGTCCGCCTGAAAAACTGACAGGCGGACCTGATTGGAAAGCCCGTGTGAAAGGGGTCTTAGAAAAACATAGTCATCTGCCCTGCTGACAAAGGAAATTAAGAAATTACCAGAAAACCCTAGTAGTTTAAAAAACTGCCAAACCTATTAGAAATGGGATGGTCTCCCTCTTTTCTAGATGAATGGAATATCTAGATATTTTTATAGAATACAAAGAAAAAAAATATTTAGGGTAACATACACTTTCATTATGGTAAACATACAGTCGGGTCCATAAATATTGGGACATTGACACAATTCTAATCTTTTTGTCTCTATACACCACCACAATGGATTTGAAATGAAACGAACAAGATGTGCTTTAACTGCAGACTTTCAGCTTTAATTTGAGGGTATTTACATCCAAATCAGGTGAACGGTGTAGGAATTACAACCGTTTGTATATGTGCCTCCCACTGTTTAAAGTGGGACAATTGGCTGCTCAGCTGTTCCATGGCCAAGTGTGTATTATTCCCTCATTATCCCTTTTACAAGGAGCAGATAAAAGGTCCAGAGTTCATTTCAAGTGTGCTATTTGCATTTGGAATCTGTTGCGGTCAACTCTCAATATGAGATCCAAAGAGCTGTCACTATCAGTGAAGCAAGCCATCATTAGGCTGAAAAAAACAAAACAAACCCATCAGAGAGATAGCAAAAACATTAGGTGTGGCCAAATCAACTGTTTGGAACATCCTTAAAAAGAAAGAATGCACCGGTGAGCTCAGCAACACCAAAAGACCCGGAAGACCACGGAAAACAACTGTGGGGGATGACCGAAGAATTCTTTCCCTGGTGAAGAAAACACCCTTCACAACAGTTGGCCAGATCAAGAACACTCTCCAGGAGGTAGGTGTATGTGTGTCAAAGTAAAAAATCAAGAGAAGACTTCACCAGAATGAATACAGAGGGTTCACCACAAGATGTAAACCATTGGTGAGCCTCAAAAACAGGAAGGCCAGATTAGAGTTTGCCAAACAACATGTAAAAAAAAGCCTATACAGTTCTGGAACAACATCCTATGGACAGATGAGACCAAGATCAACTTGTACCAGAGTGATGGGAAAAGAAGAGTATGGAGAAGGAAAGGAACTGCTCATGATCCAAAGCATAGCACCTCATCAGTGAAGCATGGTGGTGGTAGTGTCATGGCGTGGGCATGTATGGCTGCCAATGGAACTGGTTCTCTTGTATTTATTGATGATGTGACTGCTGACAAAAGCAGCAGGATGAATTCTGAAGTGTTTCGGGCAATATTATCTGCTCATATTCAGCCAAATGCTTCAGAACTCATTGGACGGCGCATCACAGTGCAGATGGACAATGACCCGAAGCATACTGCGAAAGCAACTAAAGAGTTTTTTTAAGGGAAAGAAGTGGAATATTATGCAATGGCCAAGTCAATCCCCTGACCTGAATCCGATTTGAGCATTCATTTCACTTGCTGAAGACAAAACTGAAGGGAAAATGCCCCAAGAACAAGCAGGAACTGAAGACAGTTGCAGTAGAGGCCTGGCAGAGCATCACCAGGGACTGGTGATGTCTAAGTGTTCCAGACTTCAGGCTGTAATTGACTGCAAAGGATTTGCAACCAAGTATGAAAAAGTGAAAGTTTGATTTATGATTGTTAATCTGTCCCATTACTTTTGGTCCCTTAAAAAGTGGGAGGCACATATACAAACCGTTGTAATTCCTACAGCGTTCATCTGATTTGGATGTAAATATCCTCAAATTAAGGTGAAAGTCTGCAGTTAAAGCCCATCTTGTTCGTTTTATTTCAAATCCATTGCGGTGGTGTATAGAGCCAAAAAGATTAGAATTGTGTCGATGTCCCAATATTTATGGACCTAACTGTATATAATAAAAATCTATGGGGAGCTACTATGCAGCCATAGCCAGTGTACGGCAGATTATCAGGACAGAAAGTAAGCAAGCACTGGAGGTTGCAGCAACTAGGACTGTAACTCCCCCTCACTAAAATCAGATACAAGGACTACATTTCAGCAATGTTTTTTTAAGTTGGGGTATGTGAATGAAATAGGTAAAAATATAAGTTACTGATGAAAAAAATATATCGCCAAATTTACCGCTTTGAGACGCAAAAATCGGACATAATCAGACCGCCAGGGAGGTTAAGACAGTGCACACATGGTTTGATCTACTTTGGTTTCTATATAAAGTCAGAATAAAGCAACACATATTAAATGCTGCTGATGTGATCCACATAGATTTTGGGAGGTCTGTGTGCTCTGCATTAGGGGGTACACTAATGACATGAACACATGCATACAATCTGCAATAAAAATATCTCTTGACGCCAACAGGTCTTTCCACACTTATTCAGGTATATGCTCTGCCAGAGTTGATATTTTTTTAAATACTGCATTGTGCACTTTGACAGGATTATAACATGTGGATACATGTCAAAGTGCATAAAAATGCATTCAAAATAGTGTGTGTGTGTTTGCAGCCCCTTGAAAATGTTCCTGGTTGTAAGCTTTGGGTCTGAAGTATTTTTTATTAGGCTAAATTGTAAACCGGGCCTGAATGTTTAGCAATCTCTTATGTTTGCTGTTCCTCAAAAAATTTGACTTTAGTCCTGCTTGTTGCCAGCACCAAATAATCTTGCAGGCCAAGTAGCTGCTGCACTGTAATAATGTGCCAGCAGATGCTGACTTCTCTTAGTTATTAAGTGATTTGCCTTGTTACTCCTTCCTCCTCATGTTCTCTCCTTGGCATGAGTTTACGTACTGTAATTTAGCGTGTACTATCTTCTTCAGATATTCAGTGCTGCAGCAAGGCTAGGGAGCAGCACCCAGCTAACCTCAGTCAGGAACTAGGTTGAAATCTGATGCCGTACGTCGATCAAACTGTCATGTGCTTACTCTGTTCTGCATTTCTGGTATAACTCCTCTTATCTTCTTCTGATCTCATGCACCAATTTTAGTCTTCACTTTTTGGTTTTTGTTTTCCCTGTCTGCTCTGTCCTTGTGCCTGGTTCTCTAGTTTCCCCATCTACCAGCTGCCCATGTGGTTTGGTACTCTGCCTGATCCTATTTCTCTGGCTTAAAGCGGTTGTCTACCCTAAAAAAAATAAAAATAAAAAATAAAAACCTGCAAGACAATAGCATAATGAGCTAGTATGCACTGCATACTAGCTCATTATGAAATACTCACCTTGAAACGAAGATCCAACCGGGCTGCTCGGTCTCCTCTGTGGGAGCGGACATCTTTCCACGGATCTTGCTTCTGGGTACGCGGCTCCGGCGCTGTGACTGGCCGGAGCCACGAGACGTCACTCCCGCACATGCGCGCGGGACCCGTTTTTCCGGGCACGGTCCGGAACTAATGCCGGGCCTTTGCCGGGACACACACGGCGCATGCGCTGGGACATGCACGGCGCATACACCGTAACACCACATTGAATTAGAAAGGGAATATCTTCTAAACCGTACAGGTTTAGAAGATCTTCATTTTACCTACAGGTAAGCCTTATTCTAGGCTTACCTGTAGGTAAAAGTAAACAAAATGAGTAGACGACCGCTTTCAGTGAGGAGCTCCTGAAGCTGTCATGAAGTCAAACCCCTTCTCACATTAGGGGCTTTTATACAGTCTGAGCCTTGATGATACTCTTCTGCCACCTGCTAGCAACACAGAGGATCTCCAGACGTTATATGTAGCTTCACCGAAGGAGCCACTTGGTAATTTGGAGTTCTCTGTTCTGCACCTCGATTTTCAACAGCAACCTCAGCCCCTCTGATACACCTGGTTGAATTATTATTATTATTATACAGTATGTATATAGCGCCAACAGTTTGCGCCGCGCTTTACAATATTAGGGCAGACACTACAATTAGAATACAATTCAATACAGGAGGAATCAGAGGGCCCTGCTCGTTAGAGCTTACGATCTAGAAGGGAGGGTTAAATGATACAAAAAGGGCAATAACTGTGGGGGATGAGCTGATTGAGAAGATAAGAATTAAGAATAAAAATCAAGTATCTACAGAGGATCAAGTTTAGAATAAATGAGCACACAGCAGGTAAATCTCAGCACAGTCTGCTAGACAGAGTAATAACTATGATCAGGTTCTAGACCACTAACTGAAATCAATACTTGAATCAGCAATTACCAATCTAAATGAATATTAAATGCAGTAAGAGTGATACTGATTTAGTACACTGATTTAAATAACAAACATGTTATACTTTCCTCCTCTGTGCAAGGGTTTTGCACAGAGTGGCCACGATCTTCCTCTTCTGGGTCCCTCCGTGGCGCTCCTGGCTCCTCCCCGCGTTGAGTGTACCATGGGGAAGCGCTTCCCTGGGGACACACGTGCAGGCGTGCTCCCGAGTACTGCTGCTGCATCCATTGACACAGACAGCAGGACTTGGCCCTGCCCCCCGGCTCCTGCGTCATTGTATTTGATTGACAGCAGCGGGAGCCAATGGCTGTGCTGCTATCAATCTATCCAATCAGGACCGAGACACTGGCTGGAGCCGATGGGCTTGTCCCTGCACTGGAAAGACAGGGTTCAGGTAAGTAAAAGGGGGCTCTGGGGAGCTGCTACACTAAAGGAGGGTTTTTTTACCTTAACCACTTACGGGCTGCCCGTTGTCATTATACGGTGGTACTTTTCTGTGGAATGCCATTGTTATGGTAGCAGATAGCTACCATAACCCCGGTATCGTTTTTTACAGCAGGTGGTTCGCTTTCAGATAAAAGTGGTCTCTGCGGCAGATTCGTGGCAAGATCACTTTTATTGGGGGTGGGAGAGGTGCCCCTCTCCCGCCACTTTCCGGTTGTCTCCACAGCTTACCGGATCCATCGGTAGCCGTGGAGACGATCGGATCCACTCCCCTTACTGCCTGTATGCCAAGTGAGGGCAAGATGGCGCCCGCTCAGTTCCATGGCATTGAAGGACGTAAGTGACGTCAAATGTCACTTCCGTCCAATGCTCTTAAAGGGAATTTTTTTTTTTAACCACTTGACCACTGGGCACTTAAACCCCCTTCCTAACCAGACCAATTTTCAGCTTTCAGTACTCTCACATTTTGAATGACAATTACTCACTCATGCAACATTGTACCCATATGAAATTTTCGTCCTTTTTTCCCACAAACAGAGCTTTCTTTTGGTGGTATTTAATCATGATTGGGGTGTTTATTTTTTGAGCAATAAATGGAAAAATACCGAAAATTTTGTACAAAAATGCATTTTTCTTTATTTCTGTTATAACATTTTGCAAATTAGCAACTTTTCTTTATAAATTTTGGCCAAAATTTATACTGCTATATATCTTTGGTAAAAATAACCCAAATTAGTGGATATTATTTGGTCTTTGTGAAAGTTATAGAGTCTATAAGCTATGGTGCCAATCACTGAATATTGATCACACCTGATGTACTGACAGCCTATCTCATTTCTTGAGGCTCTAACAAGTCAGAAAAGTACAAATACCCCCCAAATGACCCCTTTTTGGAAAGTAGACAGTCCAACGTATTTAGTAAGAGGCATGGCAAGTTTTTTGAAGTTGTCATTTTTTCCCACAATTCTTTGCAAAATGAAGATTTTTTTTTCAGTTTTTTTTTTCACAAAATTGTCATATTAACAGGTTATTTCTCACACCCAGCATATGCATACCACCAATTACACCCCAATCCTCCTGAGTATAATGATACCACATGTGTGAGACTTTTACACAGCCTGGCCACATACAGAGGCCTAACATGCAGGGAGCGCCATCAGGCGTTCTAAGGACATAAATTACACATATAATTTCCTGACTACCTCTTGCACTTTTGAAGGATCTGGAGCACCAGGGCAATGGAAACGCCCAAAAAATTACCCCATTTGGAAAGTAAACACCTCAAGTATATTCTATGAGGCATAATGAGTCTTTTGAACGGTTCATTTTTTCCACAAGTTTTTGGAAAATGTGGAAAGAAAATGAAAACGCATTTTTTTTTTACACAAGGTTGTCCATTTATACAATATTTCTAACACACAGCATGTACCCAGCAAACATGTCACCCTAAAATATATTCTGCTACTTGTCCTGAGTATGGTGATACCACATGAGTGACACTTTTACACAGCCTGGCCACATACAGAGGCCCAATATGCAGGCAGCACCATCTGGCGTTCTAAGGACATAAATTACACATATAATTTCCTGACTACCTCTTGCACTTTTGAAGGTCCTGGAGCACCAGGGCAATGGAAACGCCCAAAAAATGACCCCATTTGGAAAGTAAACACCCCAAGTATATTCTATGAGGCATAATGAGTCTTTTGAACGGTTCATTTTTTCCACAAGTTTTTGGAAAATGTGGAAAGAAAATGAAAACGCATTTTTTTTTTTTTACACAAGGTTGTCCATTTATACAATATTTCTAACACACAGCATGTACCCAGCAAAAATTACACCCTAAAATATATTCTGCTACTTGTCCCGAGTATGGCGATACCACATGAGTGACACTTTTACACAGCCTGGCCACATACAGAGGCCCAACATGCAGGGTGCACCATCAGGCATTCTAGGGGCATACATTTCAAATCCAATTTGACTACCTATTACATTATTGTGAGGCTCTGTGGTGGCACTGATGGGTGCTGTAGGGGCATGGATGTGTCATTGATGAGAACTGATGTGGTATGGATGAACATGAATGAGGCATAAATGAGCACGAATGGGGGTGAATAAGCCATAGATGGGGATGACTGCGCACGGATGGATGGGTGAGCATGGATGCATTGGTGAGTACAGATGGATGGCTGAGCATGGATGGATGGCTGAGCACGGATGGATGGGGGAGCACGGATGGATGGCGGAGCATAGATGCATGGGTGAACACGGATGAGGCTGGATGGGTGAGCACGGCTGGATTGGTGAGCATGGATGAGGCTGCATGGGTGAGCATGACTGGATTGGTGAGCACAGATGCATGGGTGAGCATAGATGCATGGGTGAGCATAGATGGATGGCGGAGCACGGATGCATGGCTTAGCGTGGATGCATGGGTGAACATGAATGCATGGGTGAGCACGAATGCAAGGGTGAGCACGGATGGATGGCGGAGCACGGATGCATGGGTCAACACGGATGCATGGGTGAACACGGATGAGGCTGGATGGGTGAGCACGGATGAGGCTGC
>BLSH010373387.1:1750278-1765270 GCA_018402905.1 Glandirana rugosa | reverse complement strand
TACCCCACCCCCACCCCAAGCCTCTTCGGTATCAAAGTTTCGTGACTTTAGATGACTTCCCACCCTACTGTTTGACGTATCCCCCTCTAAACCCAGTCAATCCGACATAAGTGTGACCTTACCCGTCGATGACCTCACGAAATGGAGAATCCTTCGACAGGTAAGGGGTGACACCATTCCCCGTCACACAACGTGCTAAATCGCGTAGTGTGTGTCAAAAAAAAAAAATAAATATGTTTGAAATAAACTTCACATGTTTTCTTGTGAAGTAAGTACCGTGACATGTCAATATTAACGATCAAGAAACTCGTTAGTGGGGTAAACGAAGAAGAAAAAGAGAAGCAAATGGGGTGATTGCTCAAAGAACTAGCAATTATAACTGTACAGTGCCATGAATGAAGTGTTCTTTTGTACACTTCAAATAAAGTTTGTATAAATAAAAAAAAAAAACTGTGTGTGATGCGCTAAATCGTGCAACACACTGCCCCTTACCACAGTGGGGAATGGACAGCTTCCTAAGAGGTAAAGCACTCCAGTAGCTGCCCATTCCAGTGTGAATACAGCCTAACTGACCCAAATCTCCCCCTATGCAGTTTGTCATCCCACCCTTCAGTAGATTTCAGTGCTTTGAAACTATGGCTTCTCCGAACCCCACCCCCACCCCATTTTATAATAAGGTGGCTGTGTGAGAGAGTGTCCTCTGAGCCCGTTCACATGTAGATACCCTTTGCACGAAGTGCGCTCATCAATGCCCGGGACCAGACGGAGACTGCGGTCATGTGAATCTAAAATTAAGTCAGTTCCCCTGACTTAGAGATGAGATTTCACTCTGTGTGGTAATAAAGTGCAGAATTCCTCTGAAAAGCGACATATCCTGTGTCACTACACACTATAATTTTTATGTTTGCATTAGGAGAGACGTGCTGAGCCTGCACCCACTCCGCAAGTCCAGCGCACCTCTGTTGCCTCACTCCCAGTAACAGAATAGGGTCCTGCTGAGCACCTAGCATGAACCTCATGTGTGCTCTCACTTTAACTCTTCCTTTCCCGTACTTCGTGACCAAGCCATGAATCTCCATAAGGCAAGGTCAGATCCGGTTGCCATTGGATACCGACCACTGGGGAGGGATCGAGGACATGAACCCCCTCACTACCGAAGGACCTGTCACCCCCAGGCTGGGTTAACCCTTTGATAACAGTGTTACTTCATACCCCGCAGTGCATTTACAAACCCAAGTTCTTTTGATACACCAGAACCATCATGCACCCCTTTAACTTCAGACCAGGCTAGGAACAGTTACTGTTACTGAACATGATGCAGCATACAGTTCAATATGAACAATGTCCTGTCCCTAATCCTCACTAAAATAATGTAGTGGCCCACGCATACCTCCGTTTTTATAGTACAAGTGGACGGGCTAGGGCCAAAAGCTCGGGAACTGAGCTAAAAGTGATTAACCCTTTCCCCAGCCTGGGCCGTCTGCTGGCTAACTAAACTATACACATTTTCAACCTGCCTACACACTGCCTTCTCCCAAAGCCCATTGTTTGCCCTTCCTACCCTCCTGGCCATAGTTCAAAAGCCATGTATCACCTAGGTGAATTTGCACATAAATTTACAGGAACTGTAAATTTCAAACCCACTGTGTTTGCTGTGAACCCATGGTATCCTTGAGCCTGACCCTCATACTTAGTAATACAGTATGCAGACTGTCATTGCAGACCTCTCCATCTAAAAATGCTAGTTGCCTTGCTGTCACAATAATCAAGTAGCTTCTATATCTGAATTAATGAGTTAATGTTCCATATATACAGAACTTACTGTATTATGGATGCAAGCATAAAGATCACAATGTGTCTTTACTCGCTGCAAGCTTGTTTTAGGTAAGTAACGTGGAAAATACTGAAGTTATTGGATAAGCATGACAGTCTGGCTGCTGGCATCTTAAGAAAGTTAGCAAACTTGGTATTGCTTTAAACTAGCTGCCCAGTGAAGTCATAGGCATACTTACAGCAATTCTACATTTTCAGCAAGCAGAAGGCACTGGGCTATAAAAGCAAACCTGGCCCAAGAGTGACTGCTTTGAATGCTGGTGGGAAGAGATGGCCATACCATAACATTTCCCAAACAACTAGGGACTTTTAGATCTTTTACAGCAACCCAGATTTTTTTTTCTTCCAGTCTACAGCCCTTCCACTTATGAAGTTTGCACAGGAAGTTTTTTAAATTCAAAGTTTGTTAATTTCCATGTTTCAGATCCATTTAGACAAAATCAGGAGGATTATGGAAGTATCCATTCAGAACCAATGAATTTGTAAGGGATGTACCATTAATACAGCTTGCTAAGTGATATAAAGGGACTTGAGTTTATTTCCATATAAGCACATTTGAACAAAGGTGGTAAACAGTTAGATGTAACATACAGCCACCCTAAGAGCACTTTCGCACGTCTGTTAGCGGTAAAGCGCCGCTAATTTTAGCGGCACTTTACCACTGTTTTACCACTTGCTTACTGGGCACTAGAGTTGAGCGGACACCTGGATGTTGGGGTTCGGTGGGTCCGGCCGAACTTCGCGAAAAAGTTCGGTTTCGGTACCGAACTTGACCCGAACTTTACCCCGGACCCCGAACCCCATTGATTTCAATGGGGACCCAAACTTTTCGGCACAAAAAATGGCTGTAAAAAAAGGTCTGCAAAAGGAAGTAAAATGGGGGTAAGAGTAGGACAAGTGATTTTAGAACAATAATCTGTCCCTTACAGCAACAGCAGGAACCTGACCCTATAGGAGTAGGCGATGATTTTAGAACAATAATCTGTCCCTTACGGCAACAGCAGGAACCTGACCCTATAGAACTAGGAGATGATTTTAGAACAATAATCTGTCCCTCAAAGCAGTAGACTCTACCTAGTCCAGAATCAGATCGTTCTGTAATGCAGGATCAGATCTGCAATCTGTCCCTCAAAGCAGTAGTAGCAATCTCTTCCTAGTCCAGAATCAGATCGTTGTGTAATGCAGGATGAGATGTTATTAATATCTGCAATCTGTCCCTCACAGCGCCGGCAGCATCCTCTCCCTAGACTAGCCTGAGAGCATGTGACATGCAGCACTACGTGACTCCAGCTTATACAGAGGCTGGGTCACATGATGCACTGGCCAATCACAGCCATGCCATTAGTAGGCATGGCTGTGATGGCTTCTAAGGGCAACCAGTGAACCGCTTGTTGATTGGCTGCCCTGCAGCGATTCAACATGTGTGATCAAATACCCGAACCCAGAACCCGAACCCAAACTTTTTTTCAAATGTTCGGGTCCGGGTCACGGACACCCCAAAGTTCGGTATGGACCCGAACTTTACAACTCTACTGGGCACTTAAACCCCCCTCCTGTCCAGACCAATTTTCGGCTTTCAGCGCTGTCGCATTTTGAATGACAATTGCGCGGTCGTGCGACGTTGTACTCAAACAAAATTTTTGTCATTTTTTTTTCCACAAATAGAGCTTTCTTTTGGTGGTATTTTATCACCTCTGTGGTCTTTATTTTTTGCGCTATAAACAAACAAAGAGCGATGATTTTGAAAAAAGAACACTATTTTTTACTTTTTGATATAATACAAATAAAAAAAAAATATATATAAAAAAAAAAAAATTATTCATCGGGTTTGGCTAATTTATATTCTTCTACATATTTCTGGTAAAAAAAAAAACGCAAATCGGCGTATATTGATTGGGTTGTGCAAAAGTTATCGCGTCTACAAACTATGGGAATTGATTTATGGCGTTTTTATTATTATTTTTTCTTTTACTAGTAATGGTGGCGATCTGCGATTTTTATTGGGACTTTGATATTGGGGTGGACATGTGGGACATTTTTGACACTTTTTTGGGACCAATAACATTTATACAGCAATCAGAAATTTAAATAGCCACTGATTACTGTATAAATGTCATTGGCAGTGAAGGGGTTAACACTAAGGGGGCAGTGGAGGAGTTAATTGTGTTCCCTCATTGTGTTCTAACTGTGTGGGGGCGGGGCTGGCCGGAGCATAACAGATCTAGCTGATCCTAGTAACAGGGATCAGTAGATCTGCTATGTCCCCCTTCACAGAACGGAGAACCGCCATGTTTACATCGGTGGTTCCCCATTCTGCAGCTCTGACAGGTGATCGCGGGTCTCGAGCAGACATAGAGTCCGCCCGACCCACGGGCATGCCCACGCAGCGTGTGGCGTCCACGCTCGCCGTCGCCTCCTGTCAGTGCGCGCCGGGAGCATGCACAGGGGACGACGTCCATGGACGTCGTCCCGGAAATTCAGATCCATGCTGGAGCCGTACTTCGGCAATAGGGCGGATCTGAAGGGGTTAAGCTGCGCTTTTCAGCCGCTAGCGGGGTGCGCTTTTAACCCCCAAGAAGTGGTTAAGAAGGGGTTAAAAGCGCTCGTATTGCGGCATTTCAGAAGTGCTTTTCAGGTGCTTCGGAAGCACTGCCAATTCATTCCAATGGGCAGGGGCGGTTTAGGAGCGTTGTATACAGCGCTCCGTAACTGCCCCATAGATGCTGCTTGCAGGACTTTTTTTCTCGTCCCGCAAGCGCACCGCCCCAGTGTGAAAGCACTCAGGCTTTCACACTGGGATGGCATAAGAGACAGTTTTCAGGCGCGTTACAGGTGCTATTTTAAAACTCCTGAAAACTGCCTCAGTGTGAAAGGGGTCTAAGTGATGGAGTAAAAAACTGCATGTTTTGAAGACCAGACAGGACTTATCCCCAAGGTAAAGTTATGGAAGCATGCTGTTTCTGATCAGCTCGCTTCTAGTATCAAGAACCAAATATCTGAAGGACCCATTGTGTATTCTCCCAAGTTCTAAATTGGGGCTGACTGCATTGGTGACTAGCGCATCAGTGGTAGTAATGGAAAGGGTACTCTGACATGACAATCACAAGTCACAAGAAATGGTGAGAAGTTTTGTGTCAAGCTGGACTGTCTATGCCATATTTAGTCCAGAGGAGCAAATCAACCCAATTGTCTTATTGGGTGGTACATTAAAGTGGAACTTCAGTCAGAAAATTACGTCCTGCTAGATCACTTCAGATTGGCCCCTTTTGCAGGTATACCTGTAGCTATGTAAAACACTAAAAATAAGTGCCTATACTGTTTAAAATCCAGTAATTCACTGCCTCACCCTGCTCTGCACAAGCTCAATTGCTCTCAATTCTCTGCACTGTGCCTAAAACCAAAGCCACTAGAGGTTGATCAGTTGTTGATCAGCTGTTGCTGAAGGGGAAAGGATGCAACAGGAGTAACACAGACTGTGTGGAGGGAACACATATTTGGGAGAGAGAAAAGAAAAGCCAAGAGGTGACAGGACAAACTCTGCTAGAAATGTACATACAGCTAGGTCCACAGCACAATTTTCATACTTTTGGCTCTGTATGCCACCAGAATAAAATTAAAAGGAAACAATCCAAATTAATTTGAAGTACAGACTTTCAGCTTTAATTCAAGGGGTTGAACATAAATATCAAGTACAAATTTTAGGAACTGCAACCATTTTTATACACAGTCCCCTCATTTTCAGGGGCTTAAATGTAATTGGACAAATGAATATAAATCATAAATACAATCTTCATTTTTAATATTTTGTTGAGAATTCTTTACTTGCAATGACTGGCTGAAGTCTGGAACTCATGGACATTAACAAAGACTGGGTTTCCTCCTTTCTGATGCTTTGCCAGGCTCTAACTGCAGCTGTCTTCAGTTTTTCTTTGTTTGTGGGTCTTTTTGCCTTTATAGTTTTGCCTTCAGGAAGTGAAATTCTCAATTGGGTTGGGATCAGGTGATTGACTCGGCCATTGCAGAATATGCCACTTCTTTTCCTTCAAAAGCTCCTGGGTTGTTTTGCAGTGTGTTTTGGATCATTGTCCATCTGTACTGTGAAGCGCCGTCCAATCAACTTTGCTGTATTTGGCTGAATCTGAGCTGATAGTATATTTCTAAACACTGCAGAATTCCTTCGGCTGCTTCTGTCTTCTGTCACATCAATAAACACCAATGACCCAGTGCCACAGAAAGCCTTGCATGCCCATGCCATCACCCTGCCTCCACCATGTTTTACAGATGATGTTGGGTGCTTTGGACCGTGAGCTGTTCCAAGCCCTCTCCACACTTTTTTCTTCCCGTCATTCTGGTACAGATTAATCTTAGTTTCATCTGTCCAAACAATGCTTTTCCAGAACTGGTCTGGCTTTTTAGATTTTTTTTGGCAACGTCTAATCTGGCTTTTCTGTTCTTCAGGCTTATGAATGGTTTGCACCTTGTGGTGAACCCTCTGTATTTGCTCTTGTGAAGCCTTCTCTTGATTGTAGATTTCAACAATGTTACGCCCACCTCCTGGAGAGTGTCCTTCACTTGGCAATGTTGTGAATGGGTCTTTCTTTACTATAGAAAGGATCCTGCGATCATCCACCAATGTTGTCTTTTGTGTATGTCCAGGTCTTTTTATGTTGCTGAGCTCACCAGTGCATTCTTCTTTCCTCAGAGTGTACCAAACTATTGAGTTGGCCACTCCTAATTGCTGCTATCAATCCTATGGATTGGATGGATTTGTTTTGTTGTTGAAACCTTACAATGGACTGTTTCACTTGCATGGACAGCTCCTTTGAACACATGATGTAGGTTCACAGCAATAGATTCCAAATGCAAATACCACACTTAGAATCAACTCCAGGCATTTTACCTGCTTCATTGATGAGGAAATAACAAAGGAGTAGCCCACACCTGGCCATGAAACAGCTTTTGATTCAATTGTCCAATTACTTTTGGTTCCTTGAAAAAGGAGGGATGGCTATTCTTAAGAGCTGTAATTCCTAAACCCTTCATCCTATTTGGATGTACATACCCTCAAATTAAACCTGAGAGTGTGCACTTTCAGCCCGTATATATTATTTAACTGTAGCTTGAATATGTTTTGGTAAATACCTGAAAAAATCTAAAATTGTGCCTGCGTCCAAATATATATGGACCTAACTGTATTTTATTTGAAGAACAAGGAGAAGATGAGAGTTTCCAATAAGGAAGTGACTGCTCTGGGCTTCAACAAAATGGTAGCCTGAAGAAACAAGAGCAATGCTAAAGGCAATGTAAAGCATACATTAATTATGGTAGCATAATTATTATTGTGGAATGTATGTTCTTCTGTTAAAGAGCATTAATGGTTATCAAACTGTTATGGGAAAAGTTCCGCTTTCCACTTTTTTTTTTTTGTCTGACAGCTAGATCGGAGACAGTCACTACAGACCTTTAGCCTGATTTTCAAAAGCTGACACAAGGCTCTCCTAATATAAAACTGCATCTTTCCTTCAGAAACTATGAGAGATTGGAAAATGGCCCCTGGTTTGCTAAAGCCTTTCGCTGGACCATCCATAGCAGGGATCTCCAAACTTTCAATGCAAAGGGCTAGTTTACTGTCCTTCTGGACTGGTTCACACCATAAAAATGCACTCCAGATCCGTTCCGGATATGTTTCTGCATGCGCGTTTTTATGCGTTTTTGACACGTTCCAGTGCGTTTTTGATGCGTGTCCAAATGTATTCCAGGCGCTTTTTTTTCTTCTTTTTTTCACTGTACTAGGGTCCAATGCGTTTTTGATGCGTTCCAGTGCGTTTTACTGAGGTCCCGCGCAGGTAAAATGCAACATGTTCTACTTTTTTTTCTGGAACTGGAAAGCCCTGAAACTGACTGCATTGGTGTGAACTATGCCATTGGAAACCATATAACCTACTTTCCATGCATTTTTGATGCAGAAAAAAAATGCACTGGACTGCATGTGGTGTGAACTGGCCCTTAGGGTTTAAGGGGCCTTACTGTGGCCAGTAGGAGTACACAATGCCCCATTGTTGGTTTTAATGGAAATAATTGGTGTCAGTGGAAGAACTAGTGGCTCATCAATGATGTCAGTGGGAGGAATGGCATCCCATCTTTGGTGTCATTTGGAGTAGTGCCCCAAGGGCCATTTAATGGCAAGCAAAGGGCCACATCCAGCCCTCTGGCCACAGTTTGGAGACCACTAATCTATAGGGAGAGTTCCACTGTAACCCAGATCATGGTTCAACCATTAGGTCTCTGAAATTCATTAAAAAAATATGTTGATAGATGCTACCAAGCAAATAGTAGCAGCAGCAGGGATTAGAGTAGATAGCACAAACTATGCTATACTCTTTAATTTTTTTTTTTATTATTATAGGCCACATATAAACTACAATGTCTTGTGTAGTCTATTATGTGTAGAAGTTTGACTGTAGCTGGCGAAACATGCGCTGGATCAACCATGCATAGGCTCAAGGATTTTCTGGCTGGAGGGAACAAGATCAAGCATCACAAAAATCCAACATAAAACAAAATGCAAAAAAAAAGAAAAAAGTCACACTCTGGAATACTGAAATTACTGCAGGTTTTTGTAATGCATATTAATATAGTGACAAGATGATTTGCTGTCTTACAACAATTGTGAATAGTTCAAAGCCTCCAATGTAGGAAGTCTTTTAAACTTTTGTGAACTTACTGAAGAGGAAGTCACACTATTGCAATATCACACACAAGTAGTGGATGATGATAGCACTAGTGTGCAAACACAATATTATTTTACAGTACTTAAAAACCAAGTGTATGTGCCTTAGGTTTTGTGGTTGCATGAAGAAGAAACGTATGACAGAGCGGCACTGTGGTATAGTGGATAGCACTTTTGCCTGGCAGCAAAAGGGTTGCTGGTTCAAATCCCAACCACAATACTACTTGCCTGGAGTTTGCATGTTCTCCTCCCTGTGCCTGCGTGGGTTTCCTGCAGGTACTCCGGTTTCCTCCCACACTCCAAAGACATGCTGGTAGTTAAATTAGATCTTGTCTAAATTGGCCCTAGTATATGTATGAATGTGAATTAGGGACCTTAGATTGTAAGCTCCTTGAGGGTAGGGACTGATGTGAATGTACAATATATATGTAAAGAGCTGTGTAAATTGACAGCGCTATATAAGTACCTGAAATAAATAAAAATAAAAATGACTATGGGGACAGTGCAGAAGCGAAGATACATCAGTTGGAGAGGTGATGTCATCACTGTGGAGAGGACTCTGTCCATGTCAGGATGGCCCCAGAAATCAGAACCAAAAAAGAAGCATGAAAACAGGTTTTACAGATTAGAGTATTACCAGTAAAAGGAGAGCGCAGATGTACCCCTTGTGAAGGGCACTGACATGCAGGGAAACTGGTTCTCAGAAATTGTGACAGCAGAACCATCAATGGAAAACAGAAAAAGTATTTTGATTAGCTGTCCAATACTTCGTGATCAATTAATGAAGTTGCCATTAACCAATAAAGACAAAATGTTAGGGTTTGGCACCTGTTATGCTCTACACAATTTAAAGTGATACTAAAGCTAAAAACGTTTTTTACCTTAATGCATTCCTTGCATTAAGGTAAAAAAAAAACGTTTTATATTTCTGCGTCCTCCCCCTTCCATGTGTGAAGGGGCAGAGAAAGGAGAAGATATCCAACACTGTTCACAGCTGCATCTCTTCTCCCCTTTCTTCCTCTTCACACAGAAATTCGAACAGCAGTAGGAGCCATTGGCTCCTTCTGCTGTCAATCGAATGCAGGGAGGAGGAAATGGAGGGCCAGGTTAGAAATGTTAAGGCCTGGAAACAAATATGGAAACATTTGAATTTTTTTCCCCATGTTTTTCTTCAAAGCGTTTTGTTTTGAAAAAAAAAAGTGTGGATTATGTTTTTACAATGATAACCAATATATCTATGACATGGTATTCATACTATACAAGATGAAAGATTTCTGTGACTTTATGTAAAGTCCTAAAATTATTGCAAGTTCTCTCAGCTGAACACAAGCAAATCCTGGAATACAGTTCAAGTAACACTGTACTTCTCAATGCAGTTCTCAGACAATAAAAATATGAATTTCTGCCACGTGGGGGCATGGCAGGGGAAAGGTCCCAGTTTAGTTTTCTTGTGGGCTCCATCTTATAGCTCCAACAGTTGGGGGATTGTTGGGATAGAGGAGGATGGCGTGCGGAAAGCCCGCAAATGCAGGCCTAGTAGGATCCTTTCCACATAGGGGATTATCACCAGAGGTATACCCTGCTGGATATTGTTTTGTACCAACCACCCTCCCTCTCTTTTGTGTGGGGTACCCCCTTACAGCCATAGTGCACCACTAGGACGTTGTATAGAGACCCGTACCCTGTGAGGAATCCCTGTGGGCTCATTCACCTTGCCTGGGACTGTGCTGTGCCACCCTCCTACCACACCACCATTGGCAGTGATTGTCTATCTCTATTTGACTTGTATCTACAGTCAAGTATTGCATTTGTTAATGTACTTGATAAGTTACTACTTTTATATCTTCCTGTAAAATACCCCTGACGGAAGGCTCGGACCTGGACTGCATCGGGTACCAAATATTTTCTTCAGATACTGGAGTGTAACAATGTTTATCTGACTTATATATGTACATCTATGCAGTGTACCATTGTAAGATGTTAAAGCAAACCATTATTTGCTTTATGCATTTTATATAAAATTTCACTCAGACAAGTGATGATATTTTAATATGTTTAATAAAACTTGATTTCAATACATTTGGGTGGTGTTGTTATCATTTATAGTCCCATCGAGGGGGTACTCCATTCTTTCATTGTTGGGATACGGTAAATGATAGTTTTGTCCTCTCAGACCTTAATTGACAGGTAAGAGGGTACATTTGTCTGACAAATTAGTTTATCTTTATAACCTTTCAATGATTCCTATTAATGTTTTCCACCATCACAGCATAATGATTACTTATAGTCTGGTCAGCAAATTGGTGTTTCTTTTCCTCCTCTCAGTAAAACATATAGAATTTGGAAACATTTCCACAGTGCAATTTCTGCTGAGAACAAAGCTGCAATTTGCAAATATTGTGAGAAGAAATATTCTTTTTCAAATGCTACAAGGATGACAAAACACATCCTGGCATGCCAGAGGTGCCCTAAAGACAATATAAAATACTTTATGGAATTAAATGATGAGGCCCATAATGACAGTGCAAGTAGCTTTTCCCTCCAGAATGCTCATTCCAGAAACACTCTTTTTGATGCTTCTGGATCATAATAAATTGTTTCTACACCAGCAGCATCTTCAGGTAAGGAAGTGTTACAAACCATGGACTCCCAAAAGTATACAATACCTTTATTTATAAAGAAAATGACACCTGAAAATAAGAACATTGATCAAGCTCTTGCAAGAATAATATATGCTTCTAGATCAGCATTGTCAATAACTAAAAATGCATATTGGCAGGAAGCTTTTACATTATTATGAGGGAAAGGGGGTGGTTATCTATTCACATACATAGTTGAAATGTTGTTAACATATACAGTCCTTGTTAATCAATTTGTAATAAAAAATAACATTTTAAAAAGCAAGTTTAGTTTATTTACTAAATAAGCTGTACTTTTATTTCAAGCATAATTATCTTATATACATTGCATTTCACATTCCCAGTGTATCAAAATTAGTTTCAATTTGTAAAAGTACTCCACTATGATTTTTTTTTTTTAATTTTTCCAAAATTTCCATTTTTTCTGGGAAAAAAAAAAAACAGGGAAAAAATGTTCATTTCCCATGGCTTCAAAATTTCCAGGAAATGTTACATCTCTAGGCGGGGTTAAGCCCCGCTGTGTGTGTCTATGGAGCTCAGCTCCATAATCACACAGCTCAGAAGTGAGCAGACACCATGTGCCTCTATAGCAAATGGCTTGCTATGGGGACACACAAAGAAGAGGAGGAGCCAAGATCGCCAACGAGGGACCCGAAAAGAGTAGGATCGGGGCCACTCTGTGCAATACCATATTTAAATGAAAAAAAACCTTTTCCTTAACCACTTGCCTATTGCCCCATAGCATATTTACTGCTACAGGGCGGCCGCACTGCGCAGGATCAAGTATATATTCATGATCTTGCACTTGCAGTTGTCGGCTTGCTCCTGCTGTGATTTTATGAAGCGGGAGCTGATCAGCGGGTCCCGCGGACCCAATGTCCACCAGCACCCGCTGATCATTCGGTATACAGGCAGAACGGCAGTCTACCTATGTAAACAAGGCAGATTGCCATTTTGTCAGTACAGAAGGCATGTATCCTGTGTTCCTGTAAAGCAGGAACACCGATCCATGCCTTCCACTAGTAAAAGCATCCCCCCCCCACAGTTATAAAACACATTTTAGGCACACATTTAACCCTTTGATCACCCCTGATGTTAACCCTTTCCCAGCCAGTATCATTAGTACAATGAAAGTGCATATTTTTTAGCACTGATCGCTGTATTAGTGTCACTGGTTCTCAAAAAAGTGTCAGTTAGGTGACTGATTTCCCCACTAATATCGCAGTCCCACTATGTCGCTGATTGCCACAATTACTAGTAGAATAAAAAAATAAAAATAACAATTCCATAAATATATCCCATAATTTGTAGACTATAATTTTTATGCAAACCAATCATTATACCCTTTTGGTATTTTTTTTACCAAAAATATATAGCAGAATACATATTGACCTAAATTAATGAAGAAATCTGTTTTTTTTTTTTTACATTTTTTTTATTGGATAGGTTTTATAATAGAAAGTAAAAAATATTGTTTAAAAATTGTTGGACGTTTTTTGTTTATAGCGCAAAAAATAAAAAACCACAGAGGTGATCAAATACCACCAAAAGAAAGCTCTATTTGTGGGGGAAAAAAAGGACATACATTTTATGTGGGTACAGTGCCGCACGACCGCGCAATTGTCAGTTAAAATAACGCAGTGCTGTATCGCAAAAAATGGCCTGGTCAGGAGGGGGTAAATCCTCCGGAGGTGAAGTGGTTAAAGTGGAACTTTAGGCATAAATTAAAAACGGGGAACAGGCAAAAATGTTAATGCTTTGTCTTTTCTGCATTAAAGTAGAACTATAAACAAAACTTTTTTTTTCATTTTGGATAGAGGTGAAGTGAGGGTTATTACACCTCTCAGATTTTTTTTCACCATCTGTTCCATTGGTGAGATTTCTGTTCACTTCCTGTCCCATAGCCAAACAGGAAGTGAGAGAAAATCCCAACGAATTAGGAAATTCCTTGGAGACCCCCAGGTCACCAGAACTAGTGACCTCATTGGAAAATTTCTCCTCTATTACTTTTCTGGGGACAACCCAAAATTTGGGATTTTCTTTTAATTTCACTTTCAATGATAAATTTAAATAGGACAAATAGAGAGGGTGAATCTCCTTAATGGGGAGGGGTGCACGGACAGCAATAAAAACTGACAGAGGTTCTAATCCATCTCCTCTCTAACCAAAACTAAAAAAAAATGTTTTGCCTGTCCATCCCTAGTACAGTGAGCCGTGCACGTGCAGCTCACTGTAAAAATGTGGCAATGCCGAATCTAACCGAACTCCAGCGGGAGTGACATCATCTTCGCCTGCCCAATGACAACAGCCAGCGGCTCCTGCTGGCATTGGCTCCTGCTGCTGTCAATCATATCCAGTGATAAGGGAGCCGGGGGCAGGGTCCTGCTGTCTGTGTCAATGGACGCGGCAGCAGGACTCATGAACAAATGATCATATTTCAAACATGGAGTTCAGACAATGACCCCACCACAGTGTGGAGCTGTAGGGGCCAAAACCATAAAAGCATGCCACATCCTATGCTACAAATATGCAATTACATGAGTTGCTTGGGTGAAAAATTGACTTTGAAGGCATACTGAGTAAAATATTGTTGGTAAACTTTATTTGTTACATATTAGCAACCAAGTGCATTATACACAAGACACCTAAAAAAAAATCTTTAAAATGTGAATGAACAGACAAGTCGTGTATTCAAAGTGGCTTGTGGGCCACCAGTGATCCTTAAGGGTGCTTGGCCACTGGAGGTGAACCAGGACCTAGGAGGATCAAACACCATCAATAACATGCATAGTGCTGGGATCTGTATCGTGAAAGTGCAAACCCAATTCTTTTAGTATATTCAGGATTATTTAGTAAAATAGTAATGTAGTAGCTTGAAACATTAGTAGTTACAATAGGTTTACGCCACAAGAGGATCCCAGAAGCAGGTATAGAAATAAAGCTCAAACTAGTTTCACGCTTGAATAGTCTGCTCTTCATCTGGAGCTGAAGATAATCATCTGATAAAGATAAATACATGTGTGTCAGAGAAACAACATTCAAACATATATCACAAAGCATTGTACAGTAACAAATACATGTTAAGTGAAATTGTAATAGAGAAAATATATAAAGTGCAACACTGATGGACCAAGAACACCAAAGGTCCACAGAGGAGGAGGATAATACAGGTGCAGCGAGCAAGAAGGTTACAGTCTTAGGGTATGTCCCACTGTCTGTATGTGAATTCCAACGGGTCCAAAAGTCAGGGTTCTATGGAACAGAATACAGTAAACATTTCCATCTGGGATGATCCTGCCTTACCTGAGGGGGACATGCTGCTGCTGTACAAGTGTTTCTCATGTATACTATGTAGGTGATTTCACTTTACATGTATTTGTTACTGTACAATGCTTTGTGATATATGTTTGAATGTTGTTTCTCTGACACACATGTATTTATCTTTATCAGATGATTATCTTCAGCTCCAGATGAAGCACAGACTAAACAAGCGCGAAACTAGTTTGAGCTTTATTTCTATACCTGCTTCTGGGATCCTCTTGTGGCGTAAACCTATTGTAACTACTAATGTTTCAAGCTACTACATTACTATTTTACTAAATGATCCTGAATATACTAAAAGAATTGGGTTTGCACTTTCACGATACAGATCCCAGCACTATGCATGTTATTGATGGTGTTTGATCCTCCTAGGTCCTGGTTCACCTCCAGTGGCCAAGCAACCTCGAGGATCACTGGTGGCCCACAAGCCACTTTGAATAAATGACTTGTCTGTTCATTCACATTTTAA
>BLSH010373387.1:1682208-1706824 GCA_018402905.1 Glandirana rugosa | reverse complement strand
CCCCCCCCCCCCCCCCCCCCCAGCCCTAAATTCACCCGCACTGCTGCCCCCCCTCCCCCCGCCACGATCCCCAGCCTGTCAGCTCGCTGGAGCACACAGGCAGAGGCTGTGGAAGGGGAAAGAGGGATGCCTCTTGGAGTGGTGATGGATGGGGGTGTGGGGGCCAGTATGGGGGGTGTTCTGAGTGGTGGGGTTGCACATCTGGATCCCCCCCAAGCCCTGAAGTCGGCAGGAGTGGCAGAGGAGGGATGCCGGCTAATGATGGCTGTGGGGGCTGCCTTCAGGAGGGTACAGGGATAAGGTTAAGGGGGGGGGGTTACCCTAGCCTGGTGACACGTCATTGGTTGTTAAGGAAGCGGCGGCCCCATTCCTTAACAACCAATAATTGCCGGCATTTTTCCATTACATTTCAGTTGTTGGCAGGGAATTCCCGCTGACAACTGAAAGAACGGTTTCCGGTATCGGGGCATTTTTCATGAATACTGATACTCTGAAAATGCCCAGTATCGGTACTGATACCTAAACTAGTATCGGTGCAACCCTAGTCTCTGCTAAAAAAACAAATATAATGTTTGGGTTTCTGAGTAATTTTCTAGAAAAAAGGATGATTTTTATATGTAGGAGAGAGGAGTCAGAATTGTTTTGGGAGGCAAGTGGTTAATGTAGTCTTTAAAGCAGTATTAAACACAAAAACCTTATATATTGCAACTTGCCAATCCTTAAGTGTGGAGGCTGCATTAGACCCCTTTCACACTGAGGCGTTTTACAGGCGCTATTTAGCTAAAAATAGCGCCTGTAAAGCGCCTCAAAAATACCTCCCCACCCACCCCAATGTGAAAGCTGGAGTGCTTTCACACTGGGGCGGTGTGCTTGCAGGACGTTACAAAAAGTCCTGCAAGCAGCATCTTTGGGGCGGTGCGGTGAGCGGTGATTCACCGCTCCTCCACCGCCCCTGCCCATTGAAAACAATGGGCAGCGCTTCCGAAGCGGCTGCACACCGCCTCGGTAGCGCGGTTCTCCGGCACTTTCAACCCCGTTTTAACCCCTTGTGGGGGGTTAAAAGTGTCGCGCACCTGCCTGCATAGCGGCGCCGTAGCGCCGCTATAACAGCAGTAAATCCCCGCTGAAACTAGCGGGGATTTACCGCTCCCGCCCGCCAGCCCCAGTGTGAAAGGAGCCTTAGTGTTTTTCCTTTTTCATGTGGTGAGCTGGCCATACACTAGTAAAATTGTGTTTAACCTCTTCAGCCCTGGAAGGATTTCACACTTTAGAACCAGAGCACTTTTTGCGATTCGGCACTGCGTCGCTTTAACTGACAATTTCGCGGTCATGCGACGTTGTACCCAAACTAAATTTGCGTCCTTTTTTTCCCACAAATGGAGCTTTCTTTTGGTGGTATTTGATCACCTCTGCGTCATTTCTGATCGCCGCTATAAACAAAAGAAGAGCGACAATTTTGCAAACAAAAAACAAATTTCTTACTTTTTGCTAAAATACAAATCCCAAAAAAAATATATAAACTTTTTTTTTCAACGGTTTTGGCCGATTTATATTCTTTCTCATATTTGTGATAAAAAAAAAATCACAATCGGCGTTTATTGATTGGTTTGCGCAAAAGTTGCCGCGTTTACGGATGATGAGAATTAATTTCTGGGGTTTTTATTTTTTTACATTTTTTACTAGTAATGGCGGCGACCTGCGATTTTTAGCGGTACTGCGATATTGCGGCGGACATGTCGGACCATTTTGACACTTTTTTGGGACCATTGGCATTTATACAGCGATCAGTGCTATAAAAATGCACTGATTACTGTGTAAATGCCATTGGCACTGAAGGGGTTAACCTGGAGGGGGCGCTCTAAGGGTTAACTGTGTTCCCTGGGCGTGTTCTAACTGTATTAGTGTTTGACTGGCAGGGGAAGGGGAGTGATCACAGCTTCTATATAGAGGAAGGCTGTGATCAGTCCTTCCCCCCCCCTCTCACATGCTTTCACTGCTGGGGGGGGCATCGCGGGTAGCCGGCGGTGATAGAGTCCGCCCTACCCGCTCCCTGGCCCCCCCCCCCGAACACAGTGAGCGCGCCTCCGGTGGTGCGCGCACGTTCACAGTGCACGGTCTCGCAGCCGCCGTCAATCGAGCCACCTTGTCACCATCAACCTGCGGTTGGCGGTCGGCAAGTGGTTAAAAAAATTTTCAAGAACATTTTGTTTTTTTTTGTTTTTTTTTCACTTTATCTAATTGGTAAGCCACAGTATCTGGCTGGGTTCACACTATCTTTGCATTCGGCTCAGAGCAGGGTTCTGGTGTGTCCTGGTTCACCGTTTTTCAGATCCGATTTCAGCCTGAATTTTTGGATGAATTCAGATCTGAACCGGACCAAAAGACGCACAGGGCTCCTGTGCAAATTTGCACCGGAGCCGCAGCGGAGATATGTGAACCGTCTCCATAGAAAGCCGATCAAAATCTCCTGCTATTGCGAATTGGCAATAGTGTGAACCCAGCCTAATACATTTGTTTTTGGGTTTAATACTGCTTTAATGGTTAGTGGGTGAGAACAGCTTGATTTGAGAGTTTTTTGCTATTAATTGCAATTGAGAATTTTGTTTGCATTACTTGTTAACGTATTTGGTATCGGGCAAAACTGACAGTATTTGCCTGTCATACAAAGGCAAAAAAAAAAATCCTGTAATTTAATAAAATTCTCTCAGCAAAGGACTTGCTGGTAAAGAAGAGGCTGAACACTTTTCACTCCTGCTGACTCAATTGCTTAGTGCTGCTTTGTTGAGAACCGGTGTACTGCCCAAAAACCAAACTCGCAGAATAACAAACCTGCGTCACGTCCGGTTTCTTTAAAGCATCATAACATCGTAATCCTCAGGAATTTCTGTTGATCTTCAGCAATAGTTCATTTTCAAAAACACTGGCAAAGGACAATAGGCCAGTGCACGGTATATAAGTGGAGGTTTATACTCTGCTCATATACTAACCAAGAAAATGGCCACCTCCTAGGCGGGGACAACTTTGTCCCCATTTGCCGCTGTGTTGCTAACACAGCAACAACTCCTGGTAACGGACTGTAGTCTGTTGCCAGTGTTTTGTAGCAATGGAAATGAATGCTAATTACGAAGTTATAATGCTTTAAAAAACCGGAAGTGACGCGGGTTTGGTACTCTGCCGAGTTTGACACTTGGGCAGAACACCAGTCCTCTGGGACACCCAACTCTTCCACGAGTGCCATTTTGTGTGTCCCCCACAGCTTTCACTGGTTCCTCCCTCTCACCTCAGGTCACTAATGTACTCCATGTGACAAGAGTTTAGAGGAAGAAACCAGTGAGAGCTGCAGGGGACCACAGAGTTCCCACAGTCTTTGATTCACAGCTATGCCCTTGGCTGAAAGCAGTTTAGTATATAACGGAGTCTCTTCAAATGGACCTTTTAGAAAGTCAGTAATGATTATGGAAGCAAGTAAAGCTCAATTTTGCATTCTAGCTTCTTTATTGAAGCATTAAAATCCCATCAAAGGTATGACAGGATGTCATATGAGGTTTGAGTAAGTGCTGATTTTAGCGCGAAACGCGTTACCTTTTATGTTCCTGTCATTCCTGTGATGTGATTTTAATGCTTCAATAAAGATACCAAGGAATGCAGTAGTATTCTGGATTTTTGCAAGTTACTGAATCTCAGACAAGCTGTGCAGCACCCTGGGTTCCGGTTCACAACATGAGGGTCGGCCACTCACCTAGAGCAGCATTTCTTTGGCTTTGCATTCTAGCTTATTTTCATATTTGTGCAGAATTCCTTGGAAACTGCTACTAATGTAATGTAATAATTTAGTGTTTTGTGTTTTTCTTTTGCAGAAGCAACTTGTGCTACACCATTGATTTGTAGCATAGGCAGATCTATTGATCTGGAGAAGGACGACTACCAGAAAGTCATCTGTAACAATGAACACTGTCCAAATAGTACCTGGATGCATCTGCAGTGCTTTTATGAATGGGAAAGCAGCATACTTGTCCAGTTCAACTGTATAGGTAGAGCACGAAGCTGGAATGAAAAGCAGTGCCGTCAGAACATGTGGACTAAAAAGGGATACGATTTGGCTTTTCGTTTTTGCTCATGCCGTTGTGGTCAGGGACACCTGAAGAAGGACACGGACTGGTATCAGGTAAAACGAATGCAAGATGACAAGAAGAAAAAATCTGTCCCTGAAAAGCCAACAGGCCGATCTGTATCAGAGTCTTCGGATGATGCAAAAAAGTGCCGTGCTACAACAAAGCTCCAAAAAGGATTGACCTTTGACCCTCCTCGAAGACATTCAGTGGACAGACAGAACTCCCAAGAAAAGGGTAACAGTGGAGGATCACATGGTCTGCGTTCTCCTTGTGTTTCTCCTGGCCAGTCTCCTCCTGCTGGCTACCCCATCCTTTCTCCTTCTCACTTTAATGTTCCTCGCAGTTCTAGATATTTAGGAGAATTTTTAAAGAATGCAATTCATTTGGAGCCTCATAAGAAAAATATAGCCTCTGGAGCACTGCTCAGGAGCACCCACTTTGACTACAGTGTTCCTGTACTGCAAACTCACAGATCTGGGCGTTCTGATGCACCAGTGCAGTTTCTCCGGAGACTTGACCTTTCAGAATTATTAGCTCACATCCCACGGCATAAACTGAATACTTTCCATGTACGCATGGAGGATGATGCACAGGTTGGACAAGGGGAGGACCTACGGAAATTTATTTTGTCCGCCCTTAGCGCCAGTCATAGAAATGTTGTCAACTGTGCATTGTGTCACCGAGTGTTGCCTGTATTTGAGCAGTTCCCACTGGTGGATGGGACTTTATTTCTCAGCCCTTCTAGGCATGATGAGATTGACTATGATGTACCTTGTCATCTTCAAGGTAAAACATTTTAGTACAATAAGTCAATAATTATAAGTCATATTAAAAGGAAATCCAAGATAAGGTATCAAAGTTGAAGCTATGGTACAGCAGAAATTGACTGTAAATTACAATTTAATTTTTTTTTTCGTGCCCTGTCCTCATAATCTACTGCAAAGCTGTAGCCTTTTCTAGATATGGGCTCCATTGGATGAGGTAGGTAAATATTTCATACACACAGACTGGGGCATGGGTTGGGTCATAGTATTCACTCCAGCCCGAACATGGTGAATAAGAGGATTGGTGACATAAAGGTAAGTTCAGTTTACAAACTTCCTTCAGTGCAATGATTCCTGTTGGGTTATTATGGACCTTTCCCTGTGTATGCGTTTTTTAACATACTGTATAATACAGTGAATTGTGCACCCTATAAACCATAAGCTAGTGTGTGTGTCTTTAATCATGTGAGACAGCTTGCTTTACAGTAGAAATGAAAATGGGTAAAGTATATTACTCATGTGAATGCTCATGCTACTTAGGATTGCAAGAAACAAATTTGTGCCCTTACTGTCTTTCCTCCACTCAATGATTAAAGATTATTCTCCGTGACTATGTTTTAAAAGGGTATCACTTTCTACACAAACTTTAGTAAAAGCAGATCTTTGAATAGGATGAATCTCTACCCTCCCATCTAGAAATCGCACAGTTCAGGACACGGGAGACATATTCATATTCCATAGGATATAGGTGCATACCTTCAGGTTATTTGACAATGGCAAGCTTTTGAGGACACGCTCCCTTGGGGTACCTTCCCTATGACCCTACCCCACTCCATGAGTCCTTTGGTTTTTTTGGTAGTCTCTGAAAGTGATAGACCTGTTCTCCTTCTCAGAGAAATCAGCTTCACTATGTTATTTTATTAAAATTCTTCAATAAACCCCTCACTGTCTTCTTTTTTTTATATAATCTCCCTCACTGTCGTCTTCTAATGCTTATATAGAAGCAGTATGTCTGGATCCGTGCAACTTCAGTAAAACCTTGAGAGCCGTACCCGGACCCCACGCTGTGGGGTTGGCCTGTAATGTTGCTTTACCACTTAAGGACCGAGAGTCTTTTTGATATTCGGTGTTTACAAGTTAAAATCAGCTTTTTTTTTTTTTTTTTTTTGCTATAAAATTAGTTCGAACCCCCAAAGCAGGGATATGCAATTAGTGGACCTCCAGCTGTTGCAAAACTACAAGTCCCATTATGCCTCTGCCTCTGGGTTTCATGCTTGTGGCTATCAGTCTTGCTATGCCTCATGGGATTTGTAGTTCTGCAACATCTGAAGGTCCGCTAATTGCATATCCCTGCCCTAGAGGATAAAATGGCGGTCATTGCAATACTTTGTCACATCGTATTTGCACAGCGGTCTTACAATCGCAAATTTTTTGGAAAAAATGCACTTTTTTGAATTAAAAAATTAAGACCACAGTAAAGCTAGCCCACTTTTTTTCTATATTGGGCATCAATTTACTCGGCGTAACATTATCTTCACAACATGTCATGCTTCAAAATTGCGTCCGCTCATGGAATGGCAACAGACTTTGGCATTTAAAAATCTCCATCGGCGATGTTTAAAATTTTTTTTTTTTCTTATTTATTTTACTTTTTATTTTTACACCATCAATTTAAAAACAAAAAAATGGGTCACTTTTATTCCTATTACAAGGAATGTAAGCATTCCTTGTAATAGAAAAAAAGCATGCCAGGACCTTTTTAAATATGAGATCTGCGGTCAAAAAGACCTCAGATTTCATATTTACACTAAAATGCAATTAAAAAAATTAAATGTTATTTGGAAAAAAAATATATTTTTTTCTCTAAGAGCATTGGGCGGAAGTGACCTTGATATGGAGCCATCTTCCGCTCACTTGGCATCCAGGCATTGAGGAAAGAGGACCCCGATTTGAGTTTGATTACTCTCTACTGCCTCAGTCCTCTTTTATCAGCATGAGTCACTTATGATGGCTTTTCTCGACTCCAAGAGCTAATTGGTAATGTGGAAGGAGAGCTCCAGCACATAGCCTGTGATTGACAGCTGTGCATGTTCCCACATATTGTGAGGGGGGTGGGGGAGTGTGTCCCTTCTCTCCAGTCAGGGCTTGGTGTTCTCACTGAGCTCTGCTGTATGAGACTTTAGATCCCCACTCCCTGCTTTTCAGAGCTGAGAGATGCTGGGTTAAATGCATGTTTTGGAGGGCTATAGAGAAGAAAGGATAGCAGATAAACTGGTACAACTTATGTAGGATGATTTGTCTCATCTGTGTATTATCTGGTACTAGTCACTTCAGTGGGTATATGTAAGGGTTTACACCCACTTTAGGGCACTGGATCCTGCATGGGTGCTCACCATTGCACTTGGTGCAATATATGGAGTCAGTTTCAGGGTGCTATACAGGTACAGGGCCATAGTCAATTTCTGTAGAACTCAGTTCCTGAAGACCTCTTTGGGCATATGCCTGCTGTAATGGGCAAAGCCTAGAATATATATACAGTACAGCATCATGGACAGGTAAAACGGGGTTACCCTGTATCCCTTCGGTTGCTGTATTGACTAGGCTTAAAGTGGTTTTCTACCCCCAACAGTGACTTTTACCTACAGGTAAGCCTATAATAAGGCTTACCTGTAGGTAAAATGAATATCTCCTAAACCTGTATGGTTTAGGAGATATTCCACTTGCAATGCAGCTGCTGACGTCACGGCGCATGCGCAGTGATGCCCCGGCGAAGGTCCGGCGCTTTGAAAGAAGGGCTCCTGCGCGCATGCGTGGGAGTGACGTCTAGCAGCTCCGGCCACTCACAGCATCGGGGCCGTGAACCGAGAAGAATCCACACAGCGTAGATGTCCACTCCCTCTGCAGGCACCGGGCAGCCCTGCGGGAGCTTCGCTCTATGGTGAGTATTTCATAATGAGCTAGTATGCGGTGCATACGAGCTCATTATGCCTTTGCCTTACAGTTTTTTTTTTTTTGTTAGGTAGGACAACCACGTTAAACTTACAAACCTAAGTTCAGCTCTTTTCCACACAAGGCTTGGCCCACAATGGCCACAAAGCCTATCTCTGGGTTACAGACTACCCAGGCATGTGGATTCAGCCAGTGGTTTCAATAGGGTATAAGTTAAGAGTTCAAAACTCTGCTACCTCACCACTTTCTTCTTTTAAATCAGCCAAAATTACCTAAGGACATTTAGGATTGCAGAATGCCCTGAACCAACTCTTGTCCCAAAAGGGGTGGTTGTGCCAGTATTGCCACAAGCCAGGTTCAAAGGATTCTACTCAAACCTGTTCACAGTACCAAATGCCAATGGGGATATTCATTTTATTCTGGACTTAAAATGCCTCAACAAATTCCTTCTAATCTTTGCATGGAATCTGTAAGCTCAGTAATTGCCTCCAAGGTCAGTCTATTGACATCCAAGATCCATATCTGCATGTTCCCATTTATCAACTACGCTAGCAATTTCTGCTCTTTGCAGCGATAGAAAAACACTTAGTTTGTCACCCTGCTTTTTGGCCTATCCTCTGCTCCCACGCTCACAAAAGTTTTAGCACCCTTGCTTGCCATCCAAGTCCCAGACTATCAAGACAACCTGAAGTATCAATCTCCCTTGCAGCTCTCAGAAAATGTCAAAAATCCAGCTGCTCCAGGCCTTTGGCTGGGTGATGCATTTCAACAAGTCTGATTCCAGCCTTCCCTGCAGCTAGAATCTGATCCTGGCCACATCCCAAGCACAAGTCTTTCTCCTAGAAAAGAAAATTCTTTCTCTAAGAGCTCATGCTCAACAACTGAGGTTCAAGCAAAATCCCATAGTAAAGTTTGCCATGAGAGTTCCAGGCCTAATGGTCACCTTCTTCAACACCGTACCTTTTGCCCAATTCCATTTTAGAACTCCAACAAAGCATTTTCAGTATGGGGGAAAAAACAGGCTTTTTCCATAGATTTACCCATGCTCCTATCCAGTCAAGCAATGCACTTCCTTATCTTGGTGGATCTCCAACCCAGCTCTAGCACTGGGAATGTCCTTTCTTCCATACAACTGGAAGATACAACAAACGCAAGTCTTTCAGGTTGTTTAATCTTTGGCAGTCAACGGAACATGATCAAAAGTGAAAACCAAATGCCTCATTAGCATCCTGGAGCTCTGAGCAGTCAGATTATTTCTGCAGCACTGGTCCCCTCTCTGATGGGACACCAAATCCTTGCTAATTTTGTAGCTCTGGGTGCATGTTGGACTACTTGCATAAAGACCGATGCTTACACACTCACACAGCAGCAGTCCTACTTGCAGCAATCTAGCCAGGAACAGGCTTTTGCACTGCAGCTGGAAAATATTTGCAAACCCAAACAAATGTATGACTTTGCAATATTTTATATATATATATATATATATATATATATATATATATATTTTTTTTTTTTTTTTTTTTGGCAGTTCGTTTGGCTTTAAGAATGGTTTCAACAGTTTCTCATTTCTGCTAATTTCCTTCCTGTAAGATCTAATGCAGATCTTAAACTTTCTATGTGTAAAAATTTAATTATGTGACATTGGTTTTGTTATATTTCTATATATTTAATATTTTTGTGGCAATTTCATTTAATGGTTTATTTAACAGGGAGATTCCACAGTTGGATTTCTCCCAAAATCAATTTTAATTCTACAGTTTGGATTTATGTAATAGATTAAAGATGGGTGTTGGAGAATACTGGTTTTCACGCTGATACACCTAAAACGTAGTGTCTAAAAACATGCTAACTTATAGTCAAGTATTGTTGGTAAGTATTTATCACATGCTTTGCATCAGATTAACAAGTAAGGCGAAATGAGGCTTATAAATCTGCTTAGGTCTATTACAGATCTGGCTCTCTAAGCCAGAGTTTTCCTGTGAATCTACAGTAGAGCTTCTTTTTAGGGAATGCACAAACAGGGTGACAGAAATTATCCTCCATTATAACCATATACTTGTATATAGTTTTGCTGTCTAATAGATGCTGTAAAAGTCAGAACTTTTGCGTAATGCAAACAGACAAGACTTCATATTTGAAAGTAGATAGCACTAAACGACAGTGTATTAATTGCAGTCCTTTTATTTATCATAAGTGTCACTAAATCCACATCATTAAACTATTAATAAATGCTGTATTACATGCTGTTCATACTCACACTCTGGGATATGTTTTCTGTATTCTGCAAAGAAACCTGGTTGATCATGCTGCTCTCTATCGTTCCCTCCTTTCCATATCCCCAATGCAGTTGGGGATTTTGCAGAGCAGTGTTGGCAGCTCTGCACATGCTCAGTTTTCAGTGAGCTTCTGTGCTGAACATTTCCTCCCTATCACATCTGAGCATCCCATGTGACACATGTGGGCGTATACACAGTGGTAAATGACAGCCCACTCCCTCCCTCTTCCTCCATGAACACTAATCTGCTAAACACTAGGGGGGGGGGGGGGGGATGTAGATTACATCTTGATTAATAGAGATTCACCTCCCTGTTATTCTAAGACACCTCTGGAGGGGCGTGACATAGCCTGTGACTGGCAGAAATCCTCCCACACCATGTTCTTGCCAAAAAATAATAGATTTAATTTCAAATATATATATTGGTATGACAATTAAAACCAGTTTATTGATACTAATTAATTAATTTATTTTTACTCTATATTCCAAAGGCTGTTTTTTATATTTTGAACATGTGAGCAGTAGCAGAGGACTAGAAGCTCCTCCTGTTTTATGTTTCCCTGCAGACAGGCTGGGGAAGAGCTGGGTCATGTGCCAGCTGTTTATCGATTAGGAACACGTTTTTTCTCTTGCGTTCACTGACAGACGCAGCCCTTCATTGACAAGTGGGGTTATATGCACATCCTACTAGGAGTTGACTAGGCAAATAGAAAGAAAGCAAGCTGGCCCCTCCCAGGGGGCCGTCCTCTCTCTCTCTCCCATATAACCCCCTGCTCTGCTTGGCATATCAGTTTTATTATGCCTAGTGCAAGGAGTTAGACCTAGCTCCCTTATGGGACCTGCGGTTCATCTTTTTTGCTACCGCTTTTTTATTTTTTTCAAGCTATCTGAAGACTGCTATCAAGAAGCCGGCTGGGGCATAGAGGATAGCTAGAATCCTGCACTCTTCCCAGCGCGGCCGACCGATGCGAGCTAGTCCTAGCCTTGGCGGGGCCCGCCGCACCGTGCCTGTTCCGTGCGGGCGGCCAGTGGGTGACCCTCACTTGCGCCCGGTGACCGGACTTTGTTCCTGTCCAAGGGCCTTTGGCCTGCAGCATCCCTCTCCGGCATGGGAGGAAGGTCTGCAACCGGGTGGCTACCCACTACGCCCGTCTGACTGGTGAGTGACCCCCTCTCTTCCCCCCTAGGGGCGCGGAGGGAGGGTGCTGGGCATATTTTAGGGATTTGGCCGACGGGTGGAGGGTGCTCGCTGGGCTAGTGTCCCCCCTTGGTGTCCTCGCCCCCCTCCTACACCCCCTCTCCCCACACCGCATCCCGTGCGTTCGTACCACCATGCGGCGATCCACTGCTGTTTTGCGGCGATCTGCCGCCATTTTGCCGTAGCCACGGCTTTTGCTGATGTTTTCCCTCTAGTGCTGAGCGGCGGACATTTTGCCGTAGTCGTGGCCTGTATTACAGGCTTGGCCTCTTGTGAACGTTCTCTGCGGCCATATTGGATGTCCCTGGAGAGTAAAAAGCGTGCTGCTGCCATTTTGCTTCCTCTTTCACTTGGGACAGCGCGGATGACTACAGGCGGCGCAGGCTTCTTGACTGGCAGTCCTTGTGAGGCACAAACGGCAAGTAGAGCTGGGCTCTCCCTGGAGTGCTGGTAGCAGTAGGTGCAGTCCTCCTGGGGTCTCCCTGGCGATCTGTGGGGTGGCGGTGGGGCTGCATTGTGGGGGTGTCGGGTCATTTTCTATTTTGACTGTCAGTTCCGGTGGTACGATGGCAGGTGACCCTGCGGGTCCTTCTGAGGAGGAGGCAACCTGCACTGGGGACCCTGGTGTCCCTGGACCAGTTGAGAGCAGTATTTGGGGAATTTCTCCCCTGGGTGGGGCCGAGCGGAGCTCTGGGGGCCCCTGAAGAGCGTCCGCCTCCCCCTTTTTCCTCAGGGGAAGAGTCCAAACCGGAAATGGCAGCATCCACAGAATTCCTTCGCCCCACCTAAACGCTTCGCTATACGCTATCCCTTTGAGGATAGTTTTGTGAAGAAGTGGGCATCCCCTGCAGTGGACCCTCCGGTGGCTCACCTGAACAAGGCAACGACCATTCCTTTGGAAGGGTCTCCCTCGTTTAAGGACCCAGCCGATAGGCGGACGGAGGCGGTGTCAAAGGCACTTTTCCTGTTGGCAGGATCAGCCATGAGGCCGGCCCTGGCGTCTGCCATGGCGGCGCAATCTCTGTCTGAGTGTACGACGGAGCTGCAGACTGATTTGGAATGTGGCAGGATGCTTGAGGCGTCGCAGAGAGCAGACCATTTGTTTCAGGGTCTTCGGTACCTGTGTGACGCAGCTCTGGACCTGCTTCCCATGTTGTCAAAAATGTCTGTTTTTGCAGTCATTATCAGACGAGTACTCTGGTTACGTTCGTGGTCGGGTGACCACGCGTCCAAGAAGGGTCTTACGGATCTTCCCTTTCAGGGTGGTCGTCTCTTTGGAGCACAGTTGGATGAAATCAACAAGGATTTCACTGGAGGGAAGAGTACTTTTCTTTCGGAGCCCAGGCGGCGGGAGTTCCGCCGCAAGCAGGGTCCTGCCTCTTCAGGTCAGAAGAGGTTTTTTAGTGCCCCTGGCGCAGCGGGCAAGGGGTCAAGGCCCGGCAAGCCTGCCGCAGGGGCCGGTAAACGACCCTGGCAACGCAAGAACAAAGACAGAGGAGAAGTCCTACTCTGCATGATGGGTTGCCCCCACCCGAACTTCGGGTGGGGGGACGTCTTCTGGGGTTCGCAGACAGGTGGACTGCCCGCATTTCCGACCGGTGGGTGCAGGAAGTGATGTCCTCCGGGTACAGGATAGAATTTAGCACTCTACCTCCAGACAGGTTCTTCCCATCGAACTTGAGACTCCCTCAGGGGTGTCTGGAGGCCCTTCTAAGGGCTGTTCAGGCACTCATCGACCAGGGGGTGATCGTGCCAGTACCTCAGTTGGAAAGGTTCCATGGTTTCTACTCAAACCTATTTGTGGTCCCCAAAAAGGGGGGGGGGTCAGGCCAGTTCTGGACCTAAAGGCGCTAAACCGCTTTGTGAAAGCGCGAAAATTCCGGATGGAATCTGTCCATTCGGTCGTGGCCGCCCTGCACCAAGAGGACTTCATGGCATCCCTGGATATCAGGGACGCGTACCTCCACGTTCCCATTTGTCTCCGGCACCTGCGCTTTGCGATGGGAGATCTTCATTACCAATTTGTGGCACTTCCCTTCGGTCTGGCCTCGGCTCCTTGGGTGTTCACCAAGCTGGTGGCCCCGGTGCTGGCGCTACTGAGGCAGAGAGGCATTGCGGTGGTAGCATACCTAGACGACCTGCTCCTGAGAGCAGAGTCTGCTTCGGCTCTGGAGTAGAACGTGGCTATCATGACCTTGTTAAAGAACTTCGGCTGGCTGATCAATCTGCAGAAGTTGACGGTGACACTGTCCTGTCGCATGGAATACCTGGGTCTGATTCTGGACACGGAGCAGGCCAAGTTACTGACACTGCAAGCAGCGGTGCGAACCCTGCTGTCACACCGGTGGTCCTCCTTACGGTTTTGTATGCAGGTGTGTTGGCTTATGGTTTCAGCCTTCGAGGCCGTACCTTACGCCCAGAGTCACACTCGGCTCCTTCAGCGAGCGATTCTGTCTCGGTGGGACAAGTCTCCACTGTCCCTAGACCAGCTGATCAGATTGGATCCTCAGACCAGAGGGTCGTTGACCTGGGGGCTTCGGGCCCTACCGTTGGGGAAGTCTTTTCTTCCCCTGAATTGGTCGAAAGTCACGATGGACGCCAGCCTACGGGGGGGGGGGGGGGGGGGGGGTCCTGGGGCAGCTGTCTGCTCAGGGCCGTTGGTCGGCACACGAATCTCGCCTTCTGTTCAGTGTGCTGGAGCTGAGGGCGATCAGGCTCTGCCTCTCCCACTGGACGGTAAGGTTGTGCGGCCTCCCGATATGTGAACTATCAGGGCGGAAAGAGGAGCTCGGCAGCGGCTGCGGAAGCAGCTCTCATTCTGCGATGGGCAGAACTTCATGTGCTGGCGATTTCCGCCAGACGCTGGATCAGGGGAAATGGTCCCTACATCCAGAAGTGTTCCGCCAGATTTGCCACAAGTGGGGCACGCCAGATGTGGACCTCATGGCGTCTCAATTCAATCACAAGGTGAAAACTTTTGTGTGCAGGACGAGAGACCCGCTGGCGGCCGCCACGGACGCGCTGGTATCGCCTTGGAGTCGGTATCGACTTCTGTACGCGTTTCCTCCCATCAAGCTTCTACCGCGGCTACTGCACAGGGTGGAAACGGAGGGGATTCCGACAATCCTGGTGGCTCCGGATTGGCCTCGGCGTCCTTGGTACGCCGACGTGGTGCGAATGGTGGCAGATGTTGCCTGGCGCCTTCCGCTGCACAAAGATCTGTTGTCTCAGGGACCCATCAGAAATGACACAGAGGTGATCAAATACCACCTAAAGAAAGCTCTATTTGTGGGAAAAAAAGGCTGCCTGTTTGGGTACAACGTCGCACTACCGTGCAATTGTCAGTTAAAGTGACGCAGTGCCAAATCGCAAAAAGTGCTCTGGTTCTAATGTGGGAAATCCTTTCGGGGCTGAAGTGGTTAAAATAGTTCCATCATCGATTATACAGAAATAGAAGGGATGATGTAAATTAAACAGTGTGTTTACTATTACTTTAAGTTGGACCATGCACTTTGTAGAGTGACGCTAAGCAGCAGATCTCAAAGGGGTGTGAGAATCATCTCCTTTTTTTTTCTACATATTCTACAAAGATCTAGGTTTACATTAAAGCAGACAAGCGTAAAAATATTGTCTATTTTGTAGGGAATAGACAATGGTTCTTAACCACCTCAATACCAGGCACTTACCCCCCTTCCCGCCCAGACAATTCTCAGCTTTCAGCGCTGTCGCATTTTGAATGACAATTGCGTGGCCATGCAACACTGTACCAAAATATATTTTTTATCATTTTCCCCCCACAAATAGAGCTTTCTTTTGGTGGTGTTTGGTCACCTCTAGGGTTTTTATTTTTTGCGCTACAAATAAAAGAGCGAAAATTTGGAAAAAACATTTCTTTTTTTTCCGTCACAAAACTTTGTAAATAAGTATGTTTTCCCCTTCACTGATGGACACTGATGAAGCTGCACTGACTGGTACTAATGAGGCAGTACTGATTGGCACTGATGATGAGACACTTATATGCAGCACTGATAGATGGCACTGATAGGCAGCAGTTATAATGAGGCACTGGCAGGCATCACAGATGGGCACAGTGTCATCCCAATTGCACATTGTGTGCCCCTTATCTGGTGGTCTTGGGTGGGCTCCCTGGTTGTCCTGGGTGGGCTTCCCTGGTGGTCCCTGGGTTTGCTCCCTGTGTGGGCTCCCAGGGTTTGCTCCCTGTGTGGGCTCCCTTTTTACCTGCAAAACGTGCTATTATTATTATTATTATTATTATTATTATTATAGAATTTTTTGACTTGCCATAAAATCCTTTTCCCTGAGTTCATTGACGGACGCAGCCTCTTAATCTTGACATGTGGGGTATGCACCTTTTACCAGGAGTAGACTAGGCAGAACATAGTTCAGACAAAAAGCAAGCTAGCCCCTCCCAGGGGGCAGTCCTCACTCTGCATAACCCCCTCTGCCCTGCTAGCACTTCAATTTGTAACAAGCAGTACAAACTCAGAACGCAGAGGGGTGGGTGATGCGTCTGTCAATGAACTCAGAGAAAAGGATTTTACGGTAAGTCAAAAAATCCTATTTTCTCTTTCGTTCATTGACAGACGCAGCCTCCTAATCTTGACATGTGGGTATGTGCCAAAGCAGTGTCAAACAAAAGAGGGGTGGGTAACACAATAACTGTACCCAACGGAAACTCTTCGGGAGGCGCCAGACGCGCCTGCAAAACCTTGCGGCCAAAAGCAGCATCTGCAGATGCTGACACATCAACTTTGTAAAACTTAGCAAAGGTGCACAGAGGTCCAAGTGGCAGCCTTGCACACCTGAGACACCGACGCTTGGTGACGGAAAGCCCAGGAAGTACTAATCGCCCTGGTGGAATGAGCCGTGACCGGAAAAGGGGGTTCTTGACCCCGAACCTCATACGCACGGGTCAGTCTGTCTGATCCAACGTGAGATAGTGGCCGACGTGGTCGCCAGCCCTTTGCGTGGTCCATCCGCCACTACAAACAGCGTGTCCGACCTCCGGAAGGAGGCCGTGGTCACCAAATACACCTGCAAAGCCCTAACCACATCCAATGAGTGCAAAGCAACCTCCCTAGGATGTGACGGGCGCGGCCACAAAGAAGGAAGGACAATGTCCTCATTAATGTGAAAAGAGGAAACCACCTTCAGTAGAAACGAAGGAGATGGGCGCAGCACCGCCTTGTCCTTATGCAGGACCAAGTAGGGAGACCTAAAAGACAAAGCCGCCAACTCAGACATCCGCCTGGCGGATGTGATGGCCACCAAGAAGGCCACCTTTTGCGAGAGCAAGAAATGTCTCTGATCTTCTCATATGGCGGCTTCTGCAGTACTGAAACTACAAACGTACGAATCAAAGAGTGCGCCGCTAACATACGCTGGAAAAGAATGGCTAGGGCAGAAATCTGCCCCTTGAGGGTACTCAAAGCCAGTTTTTGATCCAGGCCCTGCTGAAGAAAGGCCAGTACACGAGCCACTGAAAAGGAACGGGGGGGTTCCATCCCCCAGCCTCGCACCAAGCAATATAAGCCTTCCAGGTGCGGTGATAGATCTTGCGTGATGTGGGCTTACATGCCTTGAGCATTGTGGGGATCACTGACTCAGAGACCCCCCCTATCCCTTAATACGTGGGATTCAACAGCCAGGCCGTCAAAGCCAGCGAGTGTAAAGCAGGGTGCAGGATGGGCCCCTGCGACAGCAGATCTTCGCGTAACGGAAGCCGCCAGGGAACATCTGTAACCATCCGAACCACGTCAGCCTACCAAGGATGCCGAGGCCAATCCGGAGCCACCACGGTAGCTGGAATCCCCTCCACTTCTATCCTGCGCAACAGGCGCGGAAGAAGCTTGAGAGGGGGGAAGGCGTAAAGGAGCCGGTACTGAGACCATGGACCCACAAGGGCGTCCACGGCGTCCGCCAACAGATCCCTTGCTCTGCACACAAAGGTGCGCACCTTGCGATTAAGCCGGGACGCCAGCAGGTCCACGTCTGGCGTGCCCCACCTCTGGCAGATCTGACGGAACACTTCCAGATGCAGGGACCACTCTTCCTGATCCAGAGTCTGGCGACTGAGAAAGTCCGCCTGCCAATTTTCTACGCCCGGAATGTAAATGGCGGAGATGGCCGGCACATGAAGCTCCGCCCGCCTCAAGATGTAGGCCGCTTCCCCGGCTGCTGCCACGCTCTTTGTGCCGCCCTGATGGTTTACATACGCCACCGCCGTGGCGTTGTCCGACTGCACCCGAACCGGCCGACCGTGCAACCTCTATGACCAATGGGAGAGGCAGAGCCTGATCGCCTGCAGTTCCAGCGCGTTGATCGGAAGGGGGGGACTCCTCCGAGGACCATCGGCCCTGGGCAGACAACTGCCCCAGAACTTCTCCCCAGCCCGCTAGGCTGTCGTCAGTCGTGACAATCGACCATTTCAGGGGAAGAAACTACTTCCCCAGACTCAATGCCGGGGCCCGCAGCCACCAGGCAAGAACCCCCCTGGTCTGATGATCCAACCTGATCACCCGCTCCAGAGACCACGGAGACTTGTGCCACTGCAGCAGAATCGCCCGCTGCAGGAGCCAGGTGTGACTCTGGGCATACGGTACCGCCTCGAAGGCCGACACCATGAGCCCCAACACCCGCATGCAGAAATGTAAGGAAGACCACCGTTGTAACAGCAGAGCCCGTACCGCATTATTCAGCGTCAGCAACTTGGCCGGAGGCAAGAACACCCTTGCCTGCTCTGTGTCCAGTATCAGGCCCAGATATTCTAGGAGGCGAGATGAGACCAGCGTCGACTTCTGAAGGTTAATCAACCAGCTGAAGTCCCGCAGGCAGGCCAGAGTGATTGAGATGTTGTCCTCCAGGGCAGGAGCCGACTCTATCGTCTATCTGGATGGTCTAGATATGCCACCACTGCAATGCCCCTCTGCCTCAGCAGAGCCAGCACCGGAGCCAACAGCTTGGTGAAGACTCTCGGAGCGGAGGCTAGGCCGAAGGGGAGAGCCACAAATTGGTAGTGGAGGTCCCCCACCACGAAACGCAGGAAACTATGATGCCAAACTCAAATGGGAACATGGAGGTACGCGTCCCTGATGCCCAGACAAGCCAGGAAATCCCCCTGGCGCAGTGCGGCCATGACAGAACGGACTGACTACATCCTGAATTTGCGCGCCTTCACGAAGTGATTGAGCGCCTCTAGGTCCAGAACCGACCTGACTCCATCCTTCTTTGGAACCACAAAGAGGTTGGAATAAAACTCACGGAACTGTTCCGCAGAAGGGACCGGGACAATCACCCCCTGCTCGAACAGAGCCTGGACATCCCCAAACAGAGCTTGCCGATGCCCCGGAGGGAGTCTCAGATTCGAGGGGAAGAACCTGTCCAGTGGCAGGATACAGAACTCTATCTTGTACCCAGACGACACCACCTCCCGCACCCAAAGATCCGAGATGCGGGCGGTCCACCGGCCGCGAACCCCAGAAGCCGACCCCCCCCCCCCACCCGAGCGTCGGGGGGGGGGGGGTAACCCATCATGCGGAGGTGGGCTTCTCCTCCACCTTCCCAGACTTGCACTACCAGGGACGCTTCTGGTTCCCTGCGGCAGCCTTGCCGGACTGATTACCCGCGCCCGCTGCACCGGGCACATGAAAAAAAATGCTTCTGGGTAGAGAAAGAGGGACCCTGTTTTCGGCGTTGCTCCATCCACTTGGGTTCCGGAAGAAAAGTACTCTACCCCCCCCCCCAGTGAAGTCCTTAATGATCTCATCCAGGGAAGTCCCAAACAGCTGACCGCCCTGAAACGGCAGGTCCGTGAGGCCTTTTTTTGACGCATGGTCGTCCGACCAGCACCTTAGCCGCAACAGCCGTCTAATGATGATCGCAAAAACTGCCAGTTTTGACAGCATGGTAGCTACGCTCAAGGCCGCGTCGCAGAGGTACCTGAGACCCTGCGCCAGCTGGTCAGCCAGCTGCACCGACTCCGAAGGAACCACGAGGTCCCCCAAATCCTTGTGCAACACTGTCGCCCTCTCCGTGAGCAACTCTGTCACTATAGCTGACGCCAGTATTGGCCGCATGGCTGCCCCCGCCACCAGGAACATAGCCTTGGACACCTCCGTCCGCCTGTCGGCTGGATTTTTAAAAGAAGGGGAACCCTCCATCAGGATAGTGGTAGCCTGGTTTACCACGGGGGACACCCACTTCTGCAACAAGCTATCCTCAAAAGGATAGCGCACAGAAAAGCGTTTTGGTAATGCGAACGAATTCTGAGGACGCTGCCATTCCTTGTAGACAAACTGATCAAAATATGGCACATAAGGGAAAACCCTAGGAGCCTATGGAACCCAAAGGCGTAAGCCGCCTCCTGCGACGTCCCGGCCTGGCCCAAAAGCAGCGTCTAGCGGACGGCAGCCACCAGGGAGCCCACCAACGCCTTTTCCTGCGATTCGGTGGCCCCCTGCTCCTCCTCACTGTCAGAAGGGTCCAATTCCCCATCTGACAAATCCACGGGGGTCCCTGTGACCACATAACCCCCTTCCAGCTCCGAATCCTCCTCAGAGAATGGGGGAGGGGGTGGACGCTTCTTCGCCACCCCCCTACCACGAACCGGTTCCACCCGGGCAAGAAACTCCTCCAGAATTGAAGTCAGTTTGTCTAGTGGGACTACAGGTCCTAGCGCCGCCGGAGCCTCCGTGGAGATTTCCGGAACAGACACTCCTGGTTCAGCCGCCATTGCGCCACCCCCCGGAACACTTGTGAAGCCTACAAGCCGCCCGCCCGCCACAAAGCCACCCCTCAGCTGCCCCCGCACAGCAGCCCGGAAATGCACAGGAGGACCTGCACTGCGCTGCTACCAGCACCCCAGGGAGAAGCCAGCTATACTTGCTGAAAGTCTGCTGTGTCTGCCTCCATTGCTGCTGGGAGCTCCCCCACACGTGTCGACCACGCTGTCCAGAATGAGGAAACTGCGCCAAAGCACATGCTGTTTGCCCATCAGGAGACCAACCAAAAATGGCCGCCGAGCGAGCACTAGAGGCCAAAACCACCACACATGGCCAGGGGACCCGGAACAGCAGCAACGGAGGCAGGATTGCAGCAGGATGTGGCGCGGGGGGAAGGCGAGGGGGACGACCAGAACCACCTACACCCAGGGGGGGGGACACACCCGCCAGCCCCCCCCTTCCGCACCCCTGAGGGGGGGAGGGGAAGCGTACTCCCCCTTCCAGACGGGCGCAGCTGGTAGCCACCTGAGACAGACCTGCCACCACTACAGGTGGGGAGGGAGCTGCCGGCCATGCGACACCTCGATGCGAGCCGCAGCCCGGTCACTCAGTGCGCTGCCAGGACGTTTAACCCGCCGGCCGCCCCGCACGGAACCGGGCCCGATGCGGCCGACCCTGCAAGCAGCCAAGGGATGGCTCACATCCGTCGGCCGCGCTGGGGAGACTACCTGGACCTAAAGATCTCCAGCCTGTCACCCAGTCGGCTGCTTGATTGCATTCTTCATCAGATAGCTTGAGCAAAAACAAAAAATAGGGAACCGCAGATCCCAGCAGAGAGCCAAGTCCTACTCTTTGCACGAGGCAGATAAAACTGAAGTGCTAGCAGGGCAGAGGGGGTTATGCAGAGTGAGGACTGCCCCCTGGGAGGGGCTAGCTTGCTTTTTGTCTGAACTATGTTCAACCTAGTCTACTCCTGGTAAAAGGTGCATACCCCACATGCCAAGATTAAGATGCTGCGTCCGTCAATGAACGAAAGAGATCTATTTTTTTTTTTTTTTTTCTAAAAAGTGTACTTCTCCTTTTAGACAATTTACAGAAATTCCCAGTATGTTGTAAAATACAAGCACGTGTGCAAAGTGGCTGTAAAGGCTAAAGGGTTTTTTTTTTTTACCTTGCTCCCTGCATTAAGGTGAAAAAAACCTTCCAAGATTAGCTGCCTCCATCCCTCCAATGAGGAGGGAGTGGGGGGTGGGCCGAGCTCTGTGTGTCTATAGACACACAAAGCCCAGCTTGGGAGCAAGCCCACACGTCTGCCCCCATATTAACCACTTGCTATGGGGGCAGACACTGAAGAGGACAGTTAGGGGACCTGAGAAGAGGCGGTTTGGGGCCACTCTACGCAATGCCATTGCACAGAATAGGTAAGTATAACATTTTTTTTTTTTTCAATAAAAAATAGCCTTTAATCCAAAGGAAGGGCTTCTCCAGGACATACCAGGTGAGCTTAATGAAGGAATTGAGTGGGGTGCTGGCCCTGTCGTTGCAGCAGCATAGTTCATGGAGAAAAAGGAGGAACGGCTGCACACCCAAACTCAATGCAATGAAAATTTATTAATAGGAGGCCATAAAAACAACTATTAATAAATTTTCATTGCATTGAGTTTTGGTGTGCAGCCCTTCCTCCTTTTTTCTCCATATAAAATAGCCTTTAGTAATGCTTTAACTAGATGCCCCATGGTATTACACAGATGCAGCTAAATGCACCATGTACAGCAAGTAATGTTTGAGATAATCGAGCTGTTAATTGTTGCGTTGCTGGGTGCTTTCAAGAAATGCTTGGATAACAGTATGACACACAACTCCAGATACCAGGAACCAGTTAATACAGGAAACAATGAGCTTTACATTCAGTTATTTTCCACTAGCTTCTCTGCTTCCCTTTTTTCAGTTATTTTACAGATTATTGCTTTTGGGTTATGCACACGGGATGCTTTTTCGACCTCCCCTGACCTTTTTTTTTTTTTTTTTTTTTCTTTTGACAGCTAGAAACCTACGCTTACAACGGCCGTTCAGCCATGGTTTGCCGACTTCGTGTCTAGAAGCTCTTTTTTTTTTTTAATGAAAAATGCCTCTAAACGAAATGCTGCTAAACATGAGTTAGGCATTTAGGAACGTTTACAAGCTGTTACAGGCATTTGGCGTTTCAAATGCCTCTGAGTTTCCGTCTGAATGCATTTTTTTTTTTTTGCTTTCCAAAAAAAGCCTCTAAAATCCACTGCCTGGACAGGACCTTAAGGCCTCATACACACGGGCGTATATAAAAAAATAAACAAAACGTCGGGCCCGACGTCAAGGAAAAAAAGGCGACGTTTTTCGGCGTTATGTATTGACGTTTTTCGGCGTTAGTGAGCGTCGGCGTCAATAGGCGTTTTTTAAAACAAAATCATCCCTCTGCTATTTTTCAACCTAAAAACGTCGGCGTCAAAAAACGCCGGAAAACGCCGGTATGATAATAGGTGGCATATGGTGGCATATGTTGGCGTTTCTTGGCATATTGTGGCGTCGGCGTCAAAAAACGTCAAAATGTTACAGCCTCAGAACGCGATGGCCATGGGTTCTACTTTCTGCTCACTAACGCCGACGCCACCTACAGCTCAGAAACGCCGACGTTTTTATGGGGCCATTGACTAACATGGAGAGCTGCAAAAAACGCCAGAAAACGCCGGCGTCAAAAAACGTCCGTGTGTATGAGGCCTAAATGACCCCGTGTAAATGTACTGATAAGATAACATTGGATGAGTTCAGGAGCAGCTGAAAAAAATGCCCAAATGCCTCTAAATGTCCATTTTAGAGGCAGCAGTGTGCATGAGGCCTTAGTCAGAGAGCCGGAGTCGCTGCCCCGGAAGGAAGAGGGGCTGAAGATGGACGCTGCCTGCACAGGGGACATCGCTGGATGTCGCAGGCTTTGTTTGCAGGTAAGTGACACATAATGGGCTACTATGAGATGCAGGGTTTGCTTCCTCTTTAGGTCAATAGTTATAGGTATACCGCCTGGGCTAGCGGTTTCAAGTCGGGACTTTAATAGACATTTCTCGACACAGTGAGAAAGATTGAAACAACCAATAGGTTTAAAGTATATATTTATTCACATATTTTTTAAAAATCCAATGCATGTAAAATTGGAAGGATACACTGGAACTTCTGCATGAAGTGAAGGAGATAGTACTGACGTTTCGCAGGTTAATGTTTCTTCTTAGGTAAATCCTTACTTTCAAGTTCCATGTCCTAAATCAACATACTAACAAGCATCCGGTTCCCCTCACACAGCAATGCATCGGCTACCATTCAGGAAGAGAGGCAACAGCGCCAGAGCTGTATGTCAGGTCCAGTGGGCACTGGACCGGAGGCTGAGCACAGGGGTAGATATCAATTGTGTCTACTCCCAGCTGGGAGGACACCTAAAGCGTCCCGACAGCAGTCCTCCCCCAAAAAAAGAGAAACCAACCAGTGGTCCCCTGTAGGTGTACCAAAAGGGCCACTGCATACTGGATACTATCCCGGTATCAAATCACCGTTATGGACTTGCTCATGGGATCTGCCTAGTAGGTCAAGGTATAAGAGGAGTATTTCAACGAGTCATGAAATAAAGTAAAAGCCTTTAGACTATGGAGAGGCTTTTTCTTTATTTCATGACTTGGGATAGTATCCACAGAGGATCTATGAGACACCTGGATTTCCCTGTGTAGGAGGATACCTGAGTGGGCAGTGTTTGGGCTGTTTTCTTACCAAGTTCTGGTAAGCACGTTTATTTTTGCGGTGGTGGATACTCGCATGCGGTTTGGTGGATGTGTACGGACTCCACAGATGATTAACTTTATGCACTGGACACTTTTTATTATTATAACATCTACACCAGAATGAGCACAGGACACTTTATTGGTGATCTATTGTGATTTGGACATTTTTTAATTGCGGTATCCATATATCTGTATAATATATATATATCTTTCCTAGCACTGCACTTTTATATATTGCTTTTGGGTGTTTCTTTATGCAATATTCAAATTCAATATGTTCGTCAGTCTCTCTGGTATATGTCCCTTGCAGCTGAATGTTAAGTGTAGTGTTGCTTCAGGTTAAGGCCTCATACACACAGGCGTTTTTTACAGCCACGTTTTTGAGCGTTTCTTACAGCTCTCCATGTTATTCAATGGCCCCTTAAAAACACCAGCCTTTTTGAGCTGTAGAGGGCGTTGGCATTAGTGAGCTGTAACTAGAACGTGGGACCAACGCATTCCAAAGCTGCAGCATTCTGGCGTTCTTGATGCTGAGCCGGCAAAATGCTCAATAATGTGGCTTAACGTTGTATACACAGCATTGACCCTCGTCAGGCGTTCTATTCAAAATCAATGGTTCCCTATAGGAGCCCATTAATTTGAATAGAAGTCTCATCAGAAGTCGGATCATGATGACCCGACTTGCGGTGCAACTTGTGTGCTGAGGATCTTGAAGGGGAACCCCCCAAGAGGTACCAGGCCCTTCGATCTGGCATGAATTTTAAGAGGAACCCCCATGCC
>BLSH010373387.1:1665897-1682198 GCA_018402905.1 Glandirana rugosa | reverse complement strand
GCATATGCCCCCCCCCCCCCCACCCAAGATCCATACCAGACCCTTATCCCAGCACGCAGCCTGGCAGGCCAGGAAAGGTGTGGGGGCAAGCGAGCGCCCCCCCCGGACCGTACCAGGCTGCATGCCCTCAACATGTTGATGAGGATCAGAGCCTCTTCCCGACAACCCTGGCTGTTGGTTGTGGGGATCTGCAGGCGGGGGGCTTATTGGAATTTGGAAACCCCCTTTAACAAGGGTGCCCCCAGATGCCGCCCCCCCCACCCTATGTGAATGACTTCTCCCTCTCCGTCGTCTTCTTTCTTCAGCTCTTTTGCGGGGTCTTCTGTCTTCTGAGGGGTCTTCTGTGGAGTTTGTCTTCTGCTCTTTTGCTCGCTCTTCCCCACCCCCTTTCCTGGCCTGCCAGGCTGCGTGCTCGGATAAGGGTCTGCTATGGATTTTGGGGGAGACCCTACGCCGTTTTATCGGCATGGGGGTTCCTCTTAAAATTCATGCCAGATCGAAGGGCCAAATTTTTGCGGGGGTTCGCCTTCAAGATCCTCAGCACACAAGTCGTGCCGCAAGTCAGCTCATCATGATCCGACTTCTGGTGCGACTTCTATTCAAAGCAATGGGCTCCCATAGGGAACCACTGATTTTGAATAGAGGCAGAGAAACGCCGCAGAAAGCTAGCGCGGAAAAACGTGCATTGACGTCAATGGATAACGCTGATAGAATCGCGTTTTGGCGTTACTGCTTGTTTTTTCAATACGCCTGTGTGTATGAGGCCTTAGAGTTAATTTTATCAAGACTTGCACTGTGGAAGCTGTGCCCTTAAAAGGCAATCAGAGGACAAAGGACTAATTACCAATATTGCCTGTAAGCTTCTTCCTGCTGCTATTTCCCCCATTACTTATTTACTATGCCATGCGCCACACTGTCTCTGTGGAGGTACTCATTTTGGTAGAGGATCAGGGAATGTCTTCCTCTTCTCAGCAAAATGAAAATGTTTTGTAAAGTCAATTTTGTTTGCTTTTAGGCCTAATACACACTGCGTTTTTTGATGCCACGTTTTTGGGCGTTTTTAACAGCTCTCCATGTTGTTCAAATTTTTTTTTTAATTCAAAGTTATTCAAAACGCCAATGTTTTTGAGCAGTAGAGGGCGTCGGCGTTAGTGAGCTGTAACTAGAACGTGGGACCAGCGCGTTCCAAGGCCGTAGCGTTTCAGCATTTTTGACGCTAGACTGGCAAAACGCTCACTAACGCCGTACCTTCCTATTGTAGCACACCTGCAGGCTCGATCCCAAGCCAGACTGCCTGCGTCCATACACAGACAACAAGGCTTGGTCTTGCTCCCTCATCACAGGATTTAACCACTTAATGCTAATTGCCGTATATATACGGCGGCTCCTTTAAGTGGAGTTATCGAGATATAGCCTGCAGCTGCAGCTCGGGAGCCCCTCGGCCGTTATCCCAGGGGGCGGGAGGGGGCATCCACAACCCCACCAATCCCCCCCCCCCCCCGCTGTCTACCGCCCTTCTCCGGCATCCAATCCTACGATCCGGCGCGTCCGGCTAGAAGAAGACCTGAAGGAAGACTGAGTCGGCTGCGATCAGGTCTCCTTCGTCAAATTCCGGAAGCAACGCCACAACGTCCCTTCCAGTTTACTCAGGAGCCAACGGCGCCGGTTTAAAAAAAATGACCGTATTCAGAATTGCCGTTTTTGGCAATCTGTATATATTTTGAAATATAAAGGAGTGATGGGGGTTCCATAAAGAGTACCTATCACCATATATTACTATCACAAGGGATGTGTTTACATTCCTTGTGATAGCAATAAAAGTGATCAGAATTTTTTTTTAAAGGAATAGTGCTAAAAAAAAATTTTAAAATTTTTTTAAAGAGCCACCATACCCGCGAGCTCACGCAGCAAAGAAAACGCATATGTAAGTCATGCCTGCATATGAAAACGGTGTTCAAACCACACATGTGAGGTATCGCCGCGATCGCCAGAGTGTGCGCAGTAATTCTAGCAAAAGACCTCCACTGCACCTCTAACCTGGTAACTGTTAAAAATATTTAAAACGTCCCCTATGGAGATTTTTAAGTACCGGAGTTTGTCGCCATTCCACAAGTGTGCGCAATTTTTAACCGCAACATGTATGTTGTCAATTTACTCGACGTAACCTCCTCTTTCACAATATACAGAAAAATTGGGCTAACTTTACTGTTTTATTTTTTAACTAAAAAGAGTGACATTTTTCCCAAAAAATTGCTCTTGAAAGACCGCTGCGCAAATACCGTGTGTCAAAAAGTATTGCAACAATTGCCATTTTATTCTCAAGGGTGTTTTGAAAAAACAAAATATAATGTTTGGGGGTGTTAAGTAAACATATTTTTTTGCTAGAAAACAACAAATGTAAAAAAGGGCTCCGGTGGGTAAGTGGTTATCTAACAGCAGGGTTTACAACAACTTCTTTTTTTTTTTTTTTTAGTAAGGTTTACACAAAAACAAAACGTCATGTTTTACAAAAGTATATAAAAATAAGCATCAGGAGAAACAAACAAGATAAATAACAAAGGTTACAAATCCTGTGTTTTAGAGGACATTGTGCAATCCAGAGTAGTAACAAGTAATAAAGCAGATATACACTTTTAAAGCTAGATTGATGCAGAGACCCACCACTAAACTAATGCACACTTGGGGCATCAAATATCAACACTGTATATAGGTACCAATACTAATAGAAGGTCCACTTTTCTTATAGCACAGGCAGAGCGATTTCCTATGCCTTCATATCAGCATCTACAAGCGAGGGAATGTAGGTTGATTCAGCAGAGGTCAGCCATGGGGACCATGTCTTATGATACTTCTTGGGATAGCTCCTGTGTTTTTAGGTTAGTTCTTCCCTATGTAGGCTCAAATTTACTACATCTTGACGGTAAGGGGGTCAGTGATAGCTGTTTCTGAAGTATTAATTTTCGGACTAAAAACAAAGTCCTAGTCCAGAGCAAACTAACCTCTTCTGGAAGTGTGTCCTCCGGAATAATACCCAATATAGCCAACTTTTGATTTTAACTGTATCTGCATAGAACTATTAAAGCGGTTGTTAAGCCACTGTAACATGTATACGTTATCTGCTCTGTCTTCTTGTGTAGAGTCCTCTTCTGTGTGTGATTTTAGAAAATAAATGCTCTAAATACCTCATCTAAGATCTGGCATCCACGATTGTATGACTGGCCGGGTCTCTGCTCCTCTCCTCTGCCGGATGCAGCGGGCAGGGCCGAGATTCCCCCTGCTGACGTCACTCGGGAAGGGAGGAGAACAGACCCGGCCGATCATGTAACTGCGATCTCTGCTCTTACATGAGGTATTTAGAGCAATTCATTTCATAAATCACTCACAGAAGAGGACACTACATAAGAAGACAGCGCGGAGGGTGTATACATGTCATAGCTTTTTGAGCAGCAGGAGCGGAGGGGGCTGCACTGTCACATACAGAGGGGGGAGGAGGACACAGGAGAGACACAGCAAGCTGTGTATGACTGAAGCATTTTCTGGTGACTCCGGTGCTATGGATCAGGCGCCATATTACGCTGTGCTCTTCATACATAAAGGAGGGCAGAAACTGGCAGGATCAGCCAGGTTTTTTAGGGGTTACAGGGGGCCAAATGACACAGGACAAGAGCACTGTGTCATATAACCTGCTATAAAGGAGGAGGAACCAATTTTTTTTTTTTTTTTTTTGCCTTAACAAACCCTTTAAGTATTGAAGATGGATGACTAATAATCGTGACTTTGGGGCATCTCCACAGCATATGAATAAGAATACCTGGCATTAGTACATCTAGGACAGTTAGGAGATGAAGCTCGCCCCCACGTATGCAACTTCTTAGGTGTATAATGCACCCAATGAAGGATAAACAATTGGGTCAATCTTTGCAAGGGGGACAATGAGACCTGAGTAACAACTTCCAGCGCTTGGGCCCATTGATCATCATCCAAAGACTCTACATTCTGCCTCCACAGACGACCACTATTTACCTGCAATTTTGGCGCAAGCAGCCATCTGGAGTACTGATCACCTATTAGACCCCGCTTAGAACAAGCTGTAGATACTGCCATAATGAGGATTGAGGAAGGGTTCTACTTTTAATGGGAAAGAAGCAGATTGACTCTGCAGGGCATAACATAATTATAGTTATTGGGAAAAAATAGCTTATTTGGGACCTAGTAGCACTCTGCCAAAGTACTAAAAGGAAGCAGTATGTACTTATCATACAGCTGATGAAGTAATCATATACCGTCTTGTTTCCAATGTTTAAAGCCTTCAAGTTTTGCATGTTCCGAGAGCCGCAAATTATGTATTGGGTGTAGAGGGTTTACAACTTTAATAAAGCAGAAGCAGGGAGATCCTTGCACTGCAATTGCTCAGATACAGCCTTCTTTCCAGCAAGCACTTATTAGAAGAGTGAGCAGCAGGGAAGCGACATTACCAGATCTCAATGCTAGCAGTCTGAGACAGCAGTGCCTTAGATGAACTCACACAATACATATACAATTTGAAAGAAGTGTGGGATTTTTTTAAAAATGAACGGACCTACTCACCCAGGTGGATGCAGCATTAGTGCAATGCTGCATCTGTTCCCCACCACCTCCAAGACTGAACTGATTGCTCAGTTCCCAGACTTTAGTGTACAGATAGCCAGCGACTGGCAGTCACCAGTTCTCTGTTCTACCCCTTCAGTGCTTACTGTGCACTGGGCTGTGGAGGGGCGGGAGCGGCTAGCTTAGGCTCTCGGCCACTCCCGCCCCCTCCACGAATTGGCCTCCTTAATCCAAGATTCTACTGTTGGAGAAGAGGTTGACAACCACCTCATAGCTTCATGGTTTTCTGGCTATAAATAACACCCAGCTTATGACAACAGTCACCAAGGCCTTCTCTTCCAGAAGTTATAGCCAACCCAAAAACAAATGAGAGGGGTGTAGCCATGTGCTCCCTTAAGAGTGGTCCACCTGCCCGCTGCCCTCAATCACACGAATTCCACACATCCAAAGTCACTGAACAGGCCGGTACTTTGTTTTTTGTTGTTTTATTTAGGGGATTGAATTTGGATAGGGATTAGGTTTGATGGTGGTATTCCCAAGGATTGAACATGAGACAAAACTATATACACCTTCGGTATATACACTTCTCCAGCACACTACTTGCTGACCGTTCCACATGTTCTCCTGGTCCGAAGGGAAATTTATCAGACCTCTGTAACACTTCACCACAGCTAGCACATGGTGAGGGCTGCTGCAGCCGCGGGCAAGGCCTCAGATCCACCCTTTGTGGGTAAGAGTCGCAGGTTTCTGTCCCTGAAACCATGCAACCTCTTTAGTGTAGCAAAGTACGTTGGTGCTAGCCGGGCTTTTGGATGAACTACTACTCCCTGCCCATCCATCCTCCAGACCCATTCGGTCTTTCCTGCGGTCTAATGGCTCTCCTTCCCCTTGATTGGCTCCTACCGGCTTCCACAGACTGCTCTCTCTACTTCCAGACTGTCCCAATCTTCTCGTCCAACTCCCAGGGGCTGCTATTCACCGACTATGAGGTGGATTCTTTAAAGAGTCTCCTTCTGTGTAGACCTCAGCTGCTTTCCTGCTTCTCTTGTGCCACTCCAAGAGCCGACTCCCACTCCTGGCTGCACCCAAGCCCTAGGCCTAAGGTTCAACTCCCCCCAGACAGGGGGATCTCCTCCCAGGCGAGGCCTGATCCGCAGCTCCTGACTACATCCTTACTATTCCACCCGAACTCACTTGACACCTGCTGGCAGATTGCTGTATTTAAGGAGGCCTGCCAGTCCAACCTGTAGATTGGTCAGGGCTCCATGTCATACATCCGGAAGTGACACCTCCTCCTCCATCCCCCTTTCCAGAGCTGTCTAAGCTCAAGGGGGAGGAATCTCCAAGGGGTGTTCCTTCCATCTATCTCCAGCCCCTCCTTGAGCTACTCCCCCTAGCCCAGATGAAAACATTCAGGCCTGCACCTACAGTCAGTCCTGACTAGATGTTTTCCTTTCCTACCAAAAATCTACAAAATCTACACCTATACTATGGGGGTGCTACAGGGGTGAAAGGAATCTTGGAATCGCACACCAAACTGACTATGTCTAATATGCAATGCCAATACTGAAATGGCTTTGAACAATGCCAAAGCATGTGCAGTAGGTCCCCCTCATCTCTAAAACATATTGGACAGAGTGGAGAGTCTCTGCAGCCATGCAGACATTCCCCTGCTTGGAGGTTGCTTGAAGTACCGTGTTAAGGACAACTGGTTGATAGAACAATAGTGGAGATTGCTAGGCACAGAATGCATGGTGTAATTGGAGGTATTGAAAAATACAACCTCTAGAGATATTGTATTCTTCCTGTAATTGTTGGAATTATTTTAGCACAGTTTTTTAGTTTACACTTGAGATAGATTAACAATACCTCTAGGTCTAAATTGCAAAGCTGGGCACTTTTAAGTATTATCCCATAAGGGCATATCGTTTTAGCTTCCTGGGATCTCTGATTCCAATGTTGGTATATATCTATAATTGAGGGTGGCATATGGTTGAATTCCACACTCTGTAGTGAAGTCCATTATCTTGATCTGCACTCCTTTTGATGCTTTACCTTCCTCGGATCCTATTCCCCTTGAGGGATTTTATGACTTGCTTGCTGAACAATTTCCACTACCTTCTTACACTGCCTTGGTCTGTGAAAGCCTGACTGTTCTGAGTACTCAGGTTTATAGACTATCCATGACACTCCTGGATTTACCCACCTCAGTGCCAGGTTATATTTCCTAGCTTCTGCATTGTGGAATGTCCTTTAAAAACGTTACCAAAGAGCCAATGTCCTAGTTTTCAGTAATGCTCAGCCAAAAATCATTTTTTATTCATGTAAATACAACGTGGTGGGGGGTACTCCTTTTCCTATGTTACCTCTTTCTATGTTGTTCCTTAATACCTTTTCATTCTTCTCCTGTGTGGAAGAATCTGGATTTGCAACAATGTACAAAGTTGATCCTTTGGGGCAATCAGTTCCGGAATCGTATTTAGGTGGTTTATATACCTTTATTACGTTTTTTTTTTTTTTTTCTTCCTGAGGAGATTTTTCTTAGATGTATCCTTGAATGTAGTTGACTTGGAATTCCAGAAAAAAATACAAATGTACCCTTTATTTGAGGAATATAGTAAGCACTATCTGTATTGCCAAATGTCCGATTAGAAAAAATGTCTACTCTAGACATCCAGCAACCTTCCTGTCTTTTACCAACTGTAACGGTTGCACTGTGCAGCCAAATGTGACTGCACACAGGCACTTCCTGAAACCGTTGTCGGTCCCTGCTCAAGCAGCAATGTCCAAGCTTGGCCCAGCCCCGCCCCACCCCTTTCAGATGTCATAGGCTCTCCTGAATTAGTTTATAAAAAAAAATAAAAGCAAGCCACTGGCGATATAAGAAATATTAAAAATTAATAATTTACACAGGAGGGTTAGCAGAAAGTCTTGTCCTGGATGCAGGGAGAACTGTCAATGTAGCTGGAAGTGCTCTGAGGTGTACGCATAACTCGCACTCCACATTGCCCGCTGTGCCTAAAGATCCAGGTTTCTGGTCCAGGTGCAAAGAGTAACTAGCTGACCTGAGTGCAGAAAAAACTGTCCTAAGCAGCCAGGAGACACCGGGGGAGGAGAAAGTCGAGCAGCCAGTCTCATCCTGTCGGCTGTGCAGAGTGGTAGTACTGGAAAGGACAATGCCACAGGCTGGGTACCCTCATGTACAAGCACTCAAAGATCCGGTCCAGGATTTGGATGACCAGGCAGTGGATCCTTGCTGGCTGGGCCCTGGAGATGCAGAGAGAACTGTCAGAAAAGGGCTGGAGTGCACGCTTCCTACTTCCAGCACCTCTAGGCCATTTCTTTGCTCTTTTCTTCAAACAGCAAATGTTATATATTAAGGTGTGTAATAAAGCCCGATGATTTCTGAGATACTGTTTTAAAAATTCTTTAAAATTTTTAACGTTATTACTGGATTTATATTTGCCTACACTCACAATTTAATCACACGCCAAATATTAAATTTTTTTTTTTTTTGTTTTCTTATCCTAGGAAGGTTAATGCACCTGTATGCTGTATGTGTGGACTGTTTAGAAGGAGTTCACAAAATCATCTGCATCAAATGCAAATCTCGATGGGATGGAAGCTGGCATCAGCTTGGGACGATGTACACGTACGATATATTGGCAGCTTCCCCATGCTGTCAGGTAGGTTATTAATAGTAATTTAAATTCATTCACCTTTGTGACTGTATGATTCCGTATTAGAAAACAAAAAAAGTACAGTGCTAATACAATGGGGGTTGTGCAGCTGCATTTGGGCTCCCAAACTTATTTAGTGCGAGCTACACTGGGGAAATCTAGTCCAAGTAGGGCATAGTAACCACTACTGAACATAAAAACGCCATGCAAAGAGAGGAAGAAAATAACTAGGTGGGAGGCTTATAAGCATATAGAAGTGTATTGGCTTGAGCATTTCAGATCTATGGGAATTTAGAACAATCTGTATATGAGTATGAGATAACGGGGTTTTTTTTTTTTTTTTTTTTGTGGAAAGCCGGCATAGAATCATAAATAATGTGATCCATGCTCTCCATTTTTTTTTGTAATCCATTGAACAGCAGTGATGTATTTAAATGCCCATGAAAAATAGAGAATTTTTAATTATTGCATTCAATTGGTGCATAAAGATCATATTCTGTGTGTGTATTATTTTTTTAATTTTTTTTTGCACAGCTTTATTTATATTTTTCTCACCATTTACATGGGGTCCAGTTCCAGCTGGTCTTTTTCATATGGATTCTCCTTTTTGCTTTTGCAGACATGTAAATGTATACAGCCATAAGCAGAAATGTGAAAAACATTTAGCATGTTGCAAACTTAACTACAAGAATACTACCATATATCACTGCAATAATGTATGCATATTCATAACCATATTTCTTAATAGCAGAGCAATACCATAAGTCACCAGTGCTTATAGACTTTCATTTTGCATCTGCAAGCAAATCTGGGCACATACAGCGCCTTGAAAAAGTATTCATACCCCTATGAAATTTTCCACATTGTCATGTTCCAACCAAAAACGTAAATGTATTTCATTGGGATTTTATGTGATGGACCAACACAAAGTGGTACATAATTGTGAAGTGGAAGGAAAATGATAAATGGTTTTTAAAATGTTTTACAAATAAATATGTGAAAAATGTGGCGTGCATTTGTGTTCAGTCCCCCTGAGTCAATAATTTGTAGAACCACCTTTCACTGCAATTATAGCTGCAAGTCTTTGTATTTCTCTACCAGCTTTGCACATCTAGAGAGTGAATTTTTTGCCTATTCTTCTTTGCAAAATAGCTCAAGCTCTGTCAGATTGGATGGAAAGCGTCTGTGAACAGCAATTTTCAGGTCTTGCCACAGATTCTCAATTGGAATTAGGTTAAGACTTTGAATGGGCCATTCTGACACATAAATATGCTTTGATCTAAACCATTCCATTGTAGCTCTGGCTGTATGTTTAGGGTTGCTGTCCTGCTGGAAGGTGAACCTCTGCCCCAGTCTCAAGTCTTTTGCAGACTCGAACAGGTTTTCTTCTAAGATTGGCCTGTATTTGGCTCTGTCCATCTTCCCATCAACTCAGATCAGCTTCCTTGTCCCTGCTGAAGAAAAGCATCCCCACAACATAATGCTGCCACCATCATGTTTCATGGTGGGGATTGTGTGTTCAGGGTGATGTGCAGTGTTAGTTTTCCGCCACATATAGTGTTTTGCTTTTAGGCCAAAAAGTTCAGTTTTCATCTCATCTGACTAGAGCACCTTCTTCCACATGTTTGCGGTGTCCCCCACATTGCTTCTCGCAAACTGCAAATGGGACTTCTTATGGCTTTCTTCTTGCCACTCTTCCATAGAGGCCAGGTTTGTGGAGTGCACAACGAATAGTTGTTCCATGGACAGATTCTCCCACCTGAGCTGTGGATCTCTGCAGCTCCTCCAAAGTTACCATGGGCCTCTTGGCTGCTTCTCTGATTAATGCTCTCCTTGCCCTGTCAGTTTAGGTTAATGGCCATGTCTTGGAAGGTTTGCAGTTGTGCCATACTCTTTGCATTTTTGGATGATGGATTGAACAGTGCTCCATGAGATGTTTAAAGCTTGGGATATTTTTTTATAACCTAACCCTGCTTTAAACTTCTCCACAACTTTATCCCTGACCTGTCTGGTGTGCTCTTTGGCCTTCATGATGCTGTTTGTTCAATAAGGTTCTCTAACAAACCTCTGAGGGCTTCACAGAACAGTTGTATTTACACTGAGATTAAATTAAAAACTGGTGGACTCTATTTACTAATTAGGTGACTTCTGAAGGCAATTGGTTCCAATAAATTTTATTTGGGGGGTATCAGAGTAAAGGGGGCTGAATACAAATGCACTCCACACGTTTCACATATTTATTTGTGAAAAATTTGGAAAATATTTTCATTTTCCTTCCACTTCACAATTTTGTGCCACTTTGTGTTGGTCTATCACATAAAATACATTTACGTTTTTGGTTGTAATATGACAGAGTGTAAAATTTCAAGGGGTATGAATACTTTTTCAAGCCACTGTAGATGTAAAGCCTTTTATCAGTTTCAGTCCCACTCATCCAATAAAGCATATCAAAACTCAAGAACAAACATATCTGTTTAAATTTAGTTTTAATAGCTGCATTACTTTTTTTATTCTCTGATTTGGTCCACATCACACCTAGCCCTCTCCTGATCTCTATAACAGGGGTCTCCAAATGTACTAAACAAAAGGCCAGTTTACTGTCCTTCAGACTTTAGGGGGGCCGAATTGTGGCCAGCGGGAAGAGAAACATTTTCTGGCATCAGTGAAAGTGAACAGTGCCCCATCTTTAGTATTAGGGGAGGAATAGTACCTCATTGTTGGTGTCAGTGGGAGAAATAGTGCCCCATTGTTGATGTCAGTGGCAAGTAATCTGCCCCATTGTTGGTGTCAGAGGGCATAATAATGTTTCACATCAGTGGGATAAATAGTGCCCCAAGGGGGCAGAATAAAGGCAACCAAAGGACCCCTGGGCCGCAGTTTGGGGACCACTGCTCTCTAACAGTGGTTCTCAACCCTGTCCTCAAGTACCCCCAACAGGCTATGTTTTGGGAATGTCTCTTAAAAATAAAATGGCTGTCCAAACTACCAAGCCATTGACTCGGATTTAAAGCACCTGTGCAGGATAAAGGAAAACCTGCAAACATGGCCTGTTGGGGGTACTTGAGGAAAGGGTTGAGGACCACTGCTCTATAACATAAGACAGGTATTCTATAGCTCACAATTGGTGATGGCTGAAATTTCAGTTCAAAAGTTGCAGGATTTTTGGCAAGATAAGCAAGTATTTCTCTTCCGTTCACTGACAGACGCAGCATTCTTATGACACATGGGGTTATGCTCATCCTACTAGGAGTAGCCTAGGCAAAACAATCAAAAGTGTAGGTTGGCCCCTCGCAGGTGGCCGTCCTCACCTTAGCATATAATCCCCCTGCTCTGTACAGCACATCAGTTTTTTTATTTGCCTAGTGCAAGGAGTAGACCTAGTCCCTATGGGATCTGCGGTCTCCTGAAGATTCATCTAAGGAAGACTGCTATCAAGAAGCTGGCTGGTGGTATAGAGGATATCTCGAATCCTAGTCTTTCCCCAGTCCGGCCAACACTATGCGAACCCCCCTTAGGGGGGCCCACCGCATAGCGCCCGTTCCGTGCGGGCAGCCAGTGGCTAAAACCCACTAGAGCCCAGTGACTGGTTAGCCTGTCCAATGGCCTGGCCAGCAGCATGCCTTCTTGCGGGGAGGTAGGTCTGCTCCGGGTGGCTACCCGCTGCGCCCGTCAGATTGGTGAGTGAACCCCTCTTCCGCCCTAGAGGCATGGAGAGTGGGCACCTGGGCAGCGCTGTGGTGGTCAGCCGGTGGGGGTCTGTTAGAGGCCTTCCCCCCACTCCCCTTCCCCCCTCAATCCCCCGCAGGCACCTTTGCACTAACCGTTCGAATCTGCACCGACCGTCAATGTGTTAGGTGCGTCGTGGCCATTGGATTTTGGAGCACCGCTCGTTCATGGTCGACCGCATGTGTGTAATGGCAGCGTCCATTGTTTGAGAACCATGTGGTTTCCAGCCTGCTCTCTGGCGGCCTCCAGTGGTCGATTGGAAGAACTGCAGTCCTTGGGCAGGAAGTCCTTAAAAACGGGCGTGGGCTTCCAGTTTTTGCTTAGAGAGCATGGCTGACACACTGTAACAAGCTCCTGACGTGCAGCAGTTCATGGGCATTGCTCTTCGGTTGGAGTGCTGAAGCATCAAACAGCAAATATAGCTGGCGCTTCCTGGGTGCCGGTAGCGGTGGGTGTAATCCGCCCGGGTCTCCCTGGCTGATTTGTGGGGTAGAGGTGGTGGTTACACAGCGGGGGTGCTGGGCTGAAATGTCAGAGGCCGGCAATTCTATGGCAGGTATACCTGCAGATCTACAGTCCACCCCAGGATCATTAGTGTCCTTGGAACAGCTGAGGGCGGTGTTTAGGGAGTTCTTTCGCCGGGCAGGGGTGCCCGTTCCGAGGGGCCCCCAGAAGCGCCCACCCCTCCTCTTTCCTCAGGGGAGGATTCAGATCTAGAAAGCTCCTCAGTGGTCACACCTGTGGATCTTTCAGAGGGTAAGCCGCCCTCAGAGGGCGAAGAGGATCAGGAGGCTCCTAGTTCGCGGGATAAAGCGATAGTGGAAGCACTGATCACTGATATTTGCGACTCTATGCGACTGGACCAAACAGGGGAGTTGCATGAGTCCGCATATGTTTGTGGACCGCTTAGACCCCCTAGGTCCCCTAGGGCTTACCCTTATGATCAGGTGTTTGAACAGGCAGTGTTCAAGGAATGGCGGAAGCCACCAAGTTCCTTGGCTTTGCCTAAAAGCTTTGCTGTTCGCTACCCCTTTGAGGAAAGCTTTACTAAGAGATGGGCTTCCCCGGTGGTGGACCCTGCCGTGGCTCGTGTGAATAAGGCAACCACCATCCCCTTGGAGGGGTCGCCATCCTTTAAAGAGGCGGCCGATCGCCGCACAGAGACAGTGTCTAAAGCACTATTCTTGGCTGGGTCAGCCATGCGGCCGGCGTTAGCAATTGCTATGGCGGCACAGTCTCCTCGCGAGCATGCTGCCGCACTGTGCACTAGTTTGTCTAGTGAAGGTGCACAGGCTGAGGTACAGCGGATGCAACATTTGGAAGAAGGTCTCCGCTACATATGCCATGCGGCTTTGGATCTTCTCCCCATATTGTCAAAAATGTCTGTTTGTTCATTTGTTATCAGGCGGGTGCTGTGGCTCCGCTCCTGGTCCGGCAACCAGGCTTCAAAGAAAGCTCTGGCAGACCTGCCCTTTCAGGGAGGGCGTCTGTTTGGCCCACAGTTGGATACAATTATTAAGGATTTCACAGGAGGGAAGAGTACTTTCCTTCCAGAGCCGAAGCGACGAGATCTTCGCCATAGGCAGGGTCCTGTCTCTTCTGGTCAGAAGAAGTTTTTTCGGGCGCCCGGCCCAGCGGGTAAGGCCGGGAAGGCGTTCACAGGCCACAGCAAAAGGCCCTGGTAGCGTAAGCCCGAGAAAGTGGAGGTCAAGCCTGCCTCCGCATGATGGGTGGCCCCCACCCGCCTCACGGGTGGGGGACCGGTTTCTGGGGGTTGCAAGCAGCTCTCTGCCCCCATAAAAGTCCTTCCCCTCAAACGTGAGGCTTCCGCAGAAGCGTCAGGTGGCGCCTCTGGGCGCTAGTCAGGTGCTCAGCAGACAGAAGTCATCTTGAACGCCGGCTTGCCGGCTGGAGTACCTGGGTCTGATTCCGGACACGGTACAGGCTGGGGTGTTTCTAACACCAAGCAATCTTCTAATGCTTTAGGCAAGGCGAACCCTGTGATTGCGCCAGTGGTTCTCCTTACGGTTCTGTATACGGGTGTTGGGGCTCAGGGGGTCGACTTGCGAAGCGATACCTTACGCCCAGAACACTCGGCTCCTGCAGAAGGCAATTTAGTCGCGGTGGGACAAATCTCCTCTATCTCTGGACAGGCCGATCAGGTCGGAGTGTCAGTCCCGGGAACCCTTGGTTTGGGGGATTCAGGTTCCGGCCCTAAAGGATGGGAGAAATTTTCTTCCCCTTAATTGGTCGATGTAGGTACCGGAACTGAGAGCGCCTGGTTCTGGTTCAGTCGGTCAATGCCACGGAGGTGGCGTACGTAAACCATCATGGCGGAACAAGAAGCGCAGCAACGGCCACGGAGGCGGCTCGGATCCTTCGGAGGGCAGTGTTTCACAGGCCTCGAGGGCAGTTTCGGCTGCTGTGCGCTTTTCCTCCTCTAAAGGCTCTACCGCTGGTCGTACGCGGGGTAGAGGCGGAAGAAATCCCGACAATCCGGGTAGCTCCGGCTTGGCCCTGGCGCCCTTGGTACACCGACGTAGTACGGATGGTGGCAGAGGTTCCATGGCGGCTTCCGCTTCACGGGGACCTGCTGTTGCAGGGGCCCATCTTGCACCCTGCTTTACCCTCGCTGGTTTTGACGGCTTGGCTATTGAGTCCCAGGTATTGAGGGATAGGGGCGTCTCGGACTCCCTAATCCCGACTATGATAAAAGCACGTAAGAGTTCCTCACGTAAGATCTATCATAGGACCTGGAAGGCCTACATTACCTGGTGCGAGGCAGGAGGTTGGAACCCCCGCTCTGATAGAGTATCCAGAGTACTGGCATTTTTACAGTTGTTGTCGCAGAAGGTGGCCTTTCTGGTGGCTATCACATCCGCCAGGCGGGTGTCGGAGTTAGCAGCAGTATCCTGCAAGTCACCTTACTTGGTCCTCCATAAGGAAAAGGCAGTTTTGCGACCTTCCCCTTCGTTTTTCCGAAGGTGGTTTTTTCCTTTCATTTAAATGAGGATATTGTTCTTTCCTCATTGTGCCCGCACCCATCACATCCCAAAGAAGTGGAGCTGCATTCTTTGGAGGTGGTGAGGGCCTTGCGGGTGTATTAAAATTCTACAGCTTCCTTTCGGAAGTCTGATTCTTTATTCTTGCTGACGAAAGGGTCGCGCAAAGGTAGGGCGGCCTCGTCGGCTACCGTGTCTCGTTGGATACAGAAGACCGTGACTCATGCATATGAGATTCGGGGTAAGGTTGCCCCGTTTCCAGTCACGGCTCATTCCACCAGGGCATTTAGTACGTCCTGGGCTTTTAGACACCAAGCCTCGGTGTCTCAGGTGTGCAAGGCAGCCACTTGGGCCTCATTGCACACGTTTACAAAATTTTACAAAATCGATGTTTCGGCATCCTCGGGTGCTGCTTTTGGCCGCAAGGTATTACAAGCGGCAGTATAAGCGTGGTTAGCGCCGCCTGAGAGGGCGTTTTTCTGTTGGGTACAGTTATGATTTTACCCACCCCTCTTGATTGGCACAGCTTTGGGACGTCCCCATGTGTCATAAGAATGCTGCGTCTGTCAGTGAACGGAAGAGAAAAAGGGATTTTTTGTATAACTTACCGTAAAATCCTTTTCTCTGAGTTCACTGACAGACGCAGCACCCACCCCTCTGCGTTGGTTTTGTACGGCTTGTTACGAACTGATGTGCTGTACAGAGCAGGGGGATTATATGCTAAGGTGAGGACGGCCCCCTGGGAGGGGCCAACCTACAACTTTTGATTGTTTTGCCTTGGCTACTCCTAGTAGGATGAGCATAACCCCATGTGTCATAAGAATGCTGCGTCTGTCAATGAACTCAGAGAAAAGGATTTTACGGTAAGTTATACAAAAAATCCCTTTTTTTTTTGTTTCGAAAACAGTTATTCGGAGATCATGAAACATACTCCTCTTACCGAAGTGTTTTACCATCAGATTTAAAGGTGTCACACCTGTGACAACTTGCAACGACATGAGCCTTTTTATGACGTAAGGTTACGCATGTAGTTACTGTCCGAAAGGTGTCACGAACGTTAAGTCAGACCGGACACAGTTTGTCGTTTTTACTCTTCTTTTTTTTTTACTCCCAAGAAATACTTTAGTTTATAATATGTAAATCGTAATTTGTGACATGTTCTTTATAAGTGTGTGTTGATCAGTCACATTTTATATAGGTTTGCGTTCTTATTTTTATATTATCTCTTTAGAAAAAAAGAAAAATAGTCCGCGTGTGTTTTTTTTCCCTAAAAAACATATTGAATGGCATTTTAGGAAAAGAGACT
>BLSH010373387.1:1612645-1622819 GCA_018402905.1 Glandirana rugosa | reverse complement strand
TGATTATCCCTACCCCAATACCGAGACACGTCCTTTAAAGGATCGATACACGAACTAAAATACGTGGAAAATTGCTATCCACAAGGAGGATTTGAGTCAGTAAACCTTCCCACAGATGTATGGAAACGGGTATACCACATGTACGCATAATCCATTTATGTAAAGTCTTCGTCGCACTGTTGTTTTCTTTCTGTCACTTCTCTTATGTTTATTTACTAGTCTTTAGTTCGTTAGGGACTTTACATTCGGAAGAGACCATATTGTTAATTCTCACCTCTAAAGTTAACAATATGAACAGGTACTGACTAATAGAAATTTCATAATTGATTTCCGTTTTGAAACCCACCTACACCTATCGTTAAAAGGTGCATAAAATCAAGCACATAGCTAGGAAATTTCCTGCACAGAGCCATAACCCCATCCCTATTAGTGCCCTTTCACCCGGGCTTTACGATCAGGTCTGCCTTTCAGCTTTTCAAGATCAGAACTTACTATATGTCCATTTACATCTGCCTACCTCCAAGTCAGTTGAGATACAGAGAAAATAAGAAAAGCAACTGGGATCTGAAGTAGCCTGATGTAAACAGACACAAGTTTGTTTACACCCGACAGCCCATAGATCCAACACCGGTCCTCCACAGTCTGCTGTCAAAACGTGGAAAAAAAAACTGAATGGACACTGAAGTCAAAAAGGAGACATCCATCCTGTTCTGCTCTGATTTAGCAGGGGATCTGCCTATGGATGCCCTGCTAAATGGAGCAGTGTGCACTTGTGTGAAAGGACCCTTTAACATCTTTGAGATGAACTGGAGCACAGAATAGGAGCCAGGTCTTCTCAAACAACGAGAGTACCTAACTTCACGAATGCTCTTTTGGCTGAATGGGTGACCCCAAAATCTTGTCAAATGTCTTCCCAGAAAAGTAGAAGCTGGTATAGCTGAAAAAAGGGAGGGTAGGGGATCAACTCATAGTAATGTCCAGAGAATGGGATGTCGAACAAGTTCAGGTGTGTATGGTCAGCTACTCACAAACTTTTGGCCATATATTTTATCTTATGTGGTCTTTTTATCTTTGAAATGGGGAAAGGTATAGAAAGCATTGTACTTTTTCTGGAAAACCCAGCAAACTAAAATGTAAGATGTTCTTTGCAGCCTTTGTTTTAATACTGCATATATTTCTACTTTTTGATACTCTGGTTAAAAAGCAGCACCTTCCATTATTTTGGCCAGGAGTTCTTCAGTGGATGATCTAAAAAAAATATATGGTGAATGCACTGGCAAATGACAACAAGCAAGCCATCATGGCCCTACTAGGGATAGTGGGAGATTTCCCTGATTTTGTTTGAGTTGCTCTCTAAAATAGAAGTATAGGCTAATGAGAAACAGTATCAACTTAACCATCTCTTAAAAACCTAGCTCCCTGCAGAGTTTAACCTCCGTTTCCATCAAGGTTTACATACCCGGTGATCCTGCCAGTAGTCAGGCCTTCTTCAAACAGGGTGACAACATTGATTCCTTTGCAGTTAAATTGCTTCAGTGTTGTCGACCTGTTCAGGCAGTGCATACTTGCGCACATTGAGGAGTAGAGTAGTCACAGCTATCACTGCTGTCAACTGCCCCTTCTCACTGCCAGTCAGTGTTGCCCACGCCTAGCTCCTCCTACAGGCATTGCGACTGACAGCATAGCCCTGTCCACATCCTCTGGGGAGAAGAGTAATCATTGTTGCATAAGTAGCTCAGTGGGCATCTTGTACCTTACGGAGGTGAAGCAGGCTTTCCCATATAGGGGAAGGATATTGAGCAAACAGTATTTGCTTAAATATGGAATACAAAGATGGGTCATAGATGAATTTATTAACTGTACAGGGGGCTATTTAAATTGAAATACTGTGACCTAATAGTGACCCAAGGCCATTCTTGGCTACTCCTTTTCAAATTCTCTTTAAACCTATTTTGTGAGGATACATAAATCCACAGATATGTACGTAAACTAATTCACATCTGTGTTTTAAAAGAAAGTTGCTAAAATAAATGCATTGTGTACCTGCAAAGTTTGTGGGCTGAAAATGACCTTTTATGTCTGTGCTACAGTTAAAATCTAGTCTACGTCTTCCATGTCATTATACTCTGAAGCTTGTTGTGATTCAGCCTTTGATGGATTCTGTATTGTCACCTCTGGACAGGCTGCACCTTCTAATGGCTCTGCAGGCTGTTCAACTGAGGTAGCCAATTTGCTGGCATCTGGTTGTAGACATTCAAGACTGCTTTCTTCTGCTGTCTCCTCCAAACAGTGGGTCACCATAAAAGCGGTTTCTAGATCTTTGATGATTTTTTCATCTATTCCAGAAGGCTCTACGGTAGAACTTTCATCTTGTGCTGTAGTGGCAGGGTCCTCACCATCAGCTACATCCTCATCTTCCTCCACCTCATCATTATCGCGTGTCTTGGCTTCTTTAATTCTTCTATATAGTTCAATTCTTTCTTCCTGCAGTGCTCTGCAAAGTTTTTCCAGCCTCTCAATTTTTACCACAAAGCAGTCATATTCTTTAGCCTTCAGAGCTTTCTGTAGTAAAAAAAAATAGGTCAAGAGAGATAAAAAAGCTTTATTTAAGTAAATAATACAACTTTTCTATTGGAAAAAAACCTTCCTGCTAAAATTTCTGCTATGCACTCAAAAAGGGACGATTATACCACATAAAATAAGCTAGACAGATTTTTCTTACATTGTACAGCATATGTGACTAGTCTAGAAAAAAGTAATAATACATAAAACAGGTCAATCTGAACAAAGCATTTCTACCACCAGACAAATTTCTTTTAATAGTTAAACAAAGATTTTTCAGTGGTGTGTAGAAAATCCATTTCCAAAAGACCCCTGCTTTTAGTAAAGAGACAATATAAGGCACTCAAAATGAAACTCCAGTTTTGCTGAGAGAGAAAAATATGTTTTGCAAGTGAACTCTATATTTTTCAAAGCGCATTCATTGTACATTTTTAAAGGGCATCTAGTCTGCAGTGTTGAGCAAACGTTTTAGACACTTGTGAAAAAATGGTGTAAAGTGTGAATGCTTTCAGAAATATTGCAATTAATAGTTTTATATATCAATTAACATCCTACAAAGTGAAAAACAGAAACAGAAAAAAAATCCTACGGCAACTCAATTGTTGGTGTTTATATTCTGTGCTTTAAAAAAAAAAAAAAAAAAACATCAGTTCTCCTAGACGCACTTGCACACAGTATTTTAAGGAACTTGGCAGGTAGGCTCTTCCAAAGGTCTAGGTGAACTAACCACCGTAGTCCTGTGGATAAGGCTGTCTCATTTGCTTCTGTCTCTTTGTGTAAGACAGACTCAATCATGTTGAGATCAGGTCTCTCTATGGCCCATACCATTTCTTCTATGACTCATTATACTTATTTTCACTAAAGAAAGACTTCTTTATGACTGGTTGTTTGTTTGTCCTGCTGCAATGACCAATGGATTTGGGACTAATCAGATGCCTCACTGATGGTACTACACAATGAATAAATATCTGCCTATACTGTTCTGCACTGAGGAGACCATTCATTTTGCTCTAATCCTCAACTGCATGTGCAGAAATGTACCGCAAGGCCCCACCACCATCTTTCACTGTTTCCTGGGGACATCCTTGTACTCCTCTCCAGGTAGTGAACAAATTTCTTTCTTTTACAACCAATCAAATATGGACTCATCCATCCAAAACACCTCCTGATGTTTTTGTGTACACCAGTTCTTGTGTTTTCTTGCATAGGTGAGTCACTTGGCCTTGTTTTCAGGTTGGAGGTACAATATGGCTTCTTAGCCACCACGTCTGGGTGTGCCAAGGTCTTATCGTCTTTTGTCAAGAATGATATGATGGTACGCTATCTTTAGGGAAAAGGAAAATCAGCAGGATATCTCATTCATCTGCTGCATTCTGTTTCCTAAGCTGACCAATGTGTTTTTGGTCTTTAGTTTTGCCTGTTTCTTTGTGCTTCAGCAGAAGAAATTGGAGAACACAACTGGAAACACCTATATTCCTTGAAATTTATGTCTGTAAAAGACCTTGTTGGTGCAGTAAGACTACCCTGTATCTTGTGGCTATGCTCAGCCTTACTGCTGTGTAAGATGTTTTACACTTTTTTCAGTGGCCTCAACTTTTTAGCAGAGCATGTCTTTTCCTCACCCAGCCTCATTACTGCTACACAGCTGATTCTGTTAAAGAGGAGGTCCACCTTGTTAAAAGTGTAGCTGCTGACTTTTAATAAACAGACACTCACCTGTCCCAGGCTCCAGCAATGTAGCCACCCGCAGCGTCTCTCTTCTCCTCTGTGCGGTGCTGATATCACAAGTGTGGGCGCCCGGCTTTGTGAATGGCCGGTGTATCTTCTGGGACCTGTGACATGTTCCAGAAGATCGCCGGGCGGGAGAAGGGGGAGGTGAACTTCCTTCCAGCTCTGTGACCTCCCCCCCAAAAAAATGACATGGCGATTGTGGCATGTCGGGGGGGGGGGGTCGCTTTCCCTTAAAGCGAACGTTCCACTTTTGGGTGGAACTCCGCTTTAAGAGTGCTTTTTTTTACTTGGAATGAGGTTCGGGTTCACCACTACCATGGGTTCTAAGACGAGTCCTGCAGGTTCAAGGTTAACAGTCTCTGCAAATTTATGGCAGAGTTATTTTTAATCAAAATGCGCTGCATGGCCTTTGAACCATGACCAGCAGGCTTAGCAGGGCCAACAAGGGGATTTTTGGTTAAGATAGCCCCCTCACTATAAAAGGAGGGCAGGGCATAGAGAAGCCATAGTGTTTGTAAATTAGGACCTGTTACAGAGAAAGCATATGGAATGCTGTAATACTGTACAGGGAGAGATTAGGGTCAGTTAAGAAATTCTGATTACTGTCTCTTTGGGAAATGAACAAGTTCCTCAGTCCAGAGCACTTGCTGCCATTTTTCTGCACCTCAGTTCCTGTGTATGTGTGCATAGGAGATGGAAATAAGGCTAAGCAATTCAACTATGAAAACATAGGAAATGGAATGATGAGTCAAAGTTTGAAATATTTGTCTGTAGCAAAAAGCAGTTTGTTAACAAAGGGCTGCAGAGGCGGCTCTAGGCTTTGTGAGGCCTTAGGCAAAACCTAGGCATGAGACCCCACTCACGCCCATAATGGAAAAAATAATTCAAGCAATAAAAAAATTATCTTTATAAATTGCATATATTAAGAGCTTCAAAGTGCTGGTGTCAGTACTCTCTATCTCGGTGCTGGTGTCAGTGTCAAATTAGGCGGTTACGAGGCCCCTGTAAGTGTGAGGCCTAAGGCGACCACCTAATTTGCCCAATTAGAGAGCCGCCTCTAAAGGCTGTAGAACAGTATACTAATGAATGTATGCAGGCAACAGTGAAGCATGGTGGAGGTTCCTTGCAAGTCTGGGGCTGCATTACAAATGGAGTTGGATATTTGGTCAGGATCAGTCCCCACTGCTGAGAAATACAGGCAGATACTTATTCATCATGCCATACCATCAGGAAGGCATGTGATTGGCCCAAAAATGTATTCTGCAGCAGGAAAACAACTATAAACATGCAGAAACTATCTTCAGTGTAAAGAATAACAAGGAGTCCTGAAAGTGATGGTTTGGCCCCCACAGAGCCCTAAATTCAATATCATCGAGTCTGTATGGGAGTAGAGACAGAGTGATTTGTGGCAGCCTACATCCACAGAAGAGCAGGGATGGGCCAAACACCCCCCTGTTCGGTTCAGCAGCAGAACTCCTGAACAGGGAAAATGTTCTAACCCAAACAGCGAACCCCATTGAAGTCTATGGGAGTCGAACAGGAAAAATTGAAAGGGCCCATTTTGAAGGTTTATATGCAAGCAATTGGCCATAAAAGGTGTATGGGGGTCTGGGTACTGCCCTGGGGGACAGGTATCAATATTTTTTTTTTTTTAAAAGCAATCGTTTTTTTCAGGAGCAGTGATTTTTATGATGCTTAAAGTGCAACAATGAAAATGAAAAATTCTGTTAAATATCGTGCCTGGGGGGGGGCCTTAATGTGCCTGTAAAGTGGCGCATTTGTAGCATGCACAAAACATGCTGCAGCAAAAATGATATTAAAAGAAAAAATCCCATTTCTAAAGACTAATGGTTACAATTGCCAGCATCCGGCTATTAAAAATAAAGAAAAAAATGGTGTGGGGTCCTGCCCAGTCCATACTAGGCCCTTCGGGCCTGGTATGGATTTCACTACAGAACCCCACGCCAAAATTAGAAAAAAAAATAACCAAAATCCATACCAGACACTTGTTCGAGCATGCAGCCTGGCTGGTCACGAGCAAGTGCCCCCCCTCCTGAACCATACCAGGCCACATGCCCTCAACATGAGGGGGTGGGTGCTTTGGGGCAGGGGGCTTTGCGCCTCCCCAAAGCACCTTGTCCCCATGTTGATTGGGACAAGGGCCTCATCCCGACAACCCTGGGCTGTGGTTGTCAGGGTCTGCGGGTAGGAGGTTTATCGGAATCTGGAAGCCCCCTTTAACACATTAAGTCAAGTGATGAAGGGGTACTCATGCAGGCACGCTCCTGAGCCAGTCTGTGTTCATCCATAGACACATAAAGCACTGGTAAGCCATGCCCCTGCTCCCTCTTTGCAGGAGTTAGACTGACAGTCATGGGAACTTATGGCTCCCGCTGCTCTTATGAAACCAGGAAGTGGAGGAGCGGTGCTGCAGCCGGGACAGCACTAATGTGATGAGAGGAGCCAGGTTCTAGACAGTGAGGGGAAGAACAGGTAGTGGGACATTTATTACCTTAATGCATATAATGCATTAGGGTAAAAGCCATTTTGACTTTAGGCCCACTGTAATCGGTGTATGTACAATGTACCTGTACCCATTCACCAATAAAGTGTCAAAAAGTAAGAAAAACATTCGCCCTGCCCCCTTCGCGTGACATCATGTGATGTCAGAAGGGGGCAGGATCACTGTGTGACATAGCCGGATAGCCCTGCCTCTTGCCTATATAAGAGCTGTCAAAGTGCAGGACGAGCAGTCAGCAAGATTCCTCCTAGGAGGCGGAAGTGGTTTTATTTTCTTCTATTTTTCGGGTCCTTCAGGCGTTGTGATTGATGGTGGATTTATATCGCAGGACACTTTTTTATCTTTTAATAAAGGATTTGCAAAAACTGTCTCCTGTTTTTCTTACTTTTTGACACTTTTTTGGTGAATGAGTAGGGGTAAGATGTACCCGATACCCATTCACATGGGGAGGCGGGATCTGGGGGGCCCTTGTTAAAGGGGGCATCCAAATTCTGATAAGCTCCCTACCCGCAGACCCCAACAACCACAGCCCAGGGTTGTTGGGAAGAGGCCCTTGCCCCCCCCACAGGGTGCTTTAGGGTGGGGGGGCGGGGGCAGATCAAAACATCACTCCAGGACCTACCCCATTTCCCTACTGCTCCACCCTCTATTGCAGGTATAGGGTGCTTGCTCTGTATGCAGGCAGGAACATAAACGAAGAAGCTGGATAGTCGCACTTCCGTGCAATCTCTTTATTGAAGAATCATAAAATACAGCATGGATGAACTACATGTATCAGCTGACATGTTTCACACCTATTATGGGTGTTTAGTCATAGTTTACAAAAAACATCAGATTCAGACAGGTATAAATACATGTAGAGGCTTTAGGGGAATGAAGCAGATAATGGATGGATAATCACTCCACCCCACCCCACCCCACCTTCAATTAACTCTTGACATGTGTATCTAATTAGATGTCATTTCAAAAGCATACAATTGTTGAAACACATATACACCGACATTGTGCACTAAACAGTCCCAACATAAAAAAAAATTAAAAAATAAAGAATGAACAATAAAAGTGTATACATAAAATGAAAATATATGTGTGTACACCAACACTGATATCTTATCTATCTTGTAGAAGGATTGTACAGACATCTAAAAAATGTTTTTTGTTTATAAAAAACTGGACCCTCTTCATCATTATGGACTGTTTCAAATAAGAATCCAATTTTGGATAAGGATACTCAAAAATGAACGACTCTATTATAGGTCATGGATGGCATAAAGGACAATTCCATAAGTGAGGAGGGACCTGAGCAGAAACTCTCAATACAAATTTGTGTTGGCCAATTTATATATTTAAATTACAATAATATACAAGCTTGTATTCTTAAGCTTATATATTTTTGGACAACATAAATATGCGCAGGCCCACTAAGAAACCGTAAAAAATGATATATTACACATGTCAATATCCATATAATAGGAGTGACATAACTGCGTAACTCTGAGTTACCTTCAAGAGAACCTGTTGTCACCTAGAGGGAAACTGGACAAAAAAAGTTACCGACATAGACAACTGCAAACCACCACGGACTGATTCCCTTTTAAATAAACCATCAAAAAAATCCTCAAAAACATTCAAAGAAATAAAATAAGATGTGAAAAAAGTCCAAAAAGTGTTTGCAGTTCCCTAAGCATCAGGAGGGGATAGTCAACACAGCTTGCATGTATGTGCTGGTTGGCTGTATGGAGCCGCCATATAATATAATGTAATATAATACAATGCATAACTGCCTTCCCACTATACCAAAATGTAAAAACGTTTCTTGTTACAATCTGTATATAAGTAATTAATCTGATGTATTTTATAGTGTAGAGAGACTGATGTACCAATTACAGCCAATAACTATATACTAAGTTTCATAAAATCCATTGCAAAACCTCTAGATATCGTAACAGCTACCCCAGTGTGGTCTGGCCATATATGTAGATATTTTTGGGCAAATAAAAAATGCCACAAATATATTAGTTAGTTAACCACTTTTTACTTCAGTCCAAAACCAAAACACTCTGCAATGAAACTCGGTTTAGAAAAACCGAATCCATTGCCGATGTTATAAAAAAAAATGCCAAAAGATATATAAACTGAAAAGAGGAACCCTCTCTTCCATGCTGAAAGGGCAAATCCTGATCACCATTGGCTCACATTGGTCTTGCTGAAATTATGTAATAATGGGTCGGTTAGACACTTATAGTTTCCCTGCAAGATATTGTTGCTGACCCGGCAATTTTTATGCATACCTCCTAGGGCAGTCATCAAGTGCCTCGGATTGGCCCGGGAGTGACCCTTTTGCGGGCATACTTTTTGGTTAACATGGGGTCTGGGGCTACATGCCATCTGATTTTCATTAACCAATAATGCATACCTTCTCTTTTGTGAACTTACATTTGTTTGACACTATGGACTCTGTTCATTACTCAAATGTTTTTCATTGTCATTTCTTAAAATCTCCAATAAAAAAAAAAATATTAAAAACTAAAAGATATATGAGCAAAGAACCTAGTGGTCTGCAGTGTTGCAATTCTACCAATCGGTGGAGACCTTAGATATCGATAATATTCAAATAAACCGTATGGCTGTAAATTATATATATTGCTGTATAGTTATGGCTATATTTAAATGTAACCATAGCTTATATTGCCATTGATTGACTGCTATCTGAGTCATATTCAGAATATGTGGTGGCATAGGGAGTGCATTCACACCACTAAGGTATTATAAATAGAAAGACTATATTTGAATGGCCTGATTCCTATTGAACTACGGTCCAGCTCAAGTACAGATGAATAAATTCTATTGGGCTAACCAATATAAACTGAGTTCAACGAATCCACTCACATCTCCACAACCCTGATACAATGGGGGGGGGGGGGGGCGCACAAATCAACCATGCAATGACCGTGAAAAAATACAGTAAAAGAAAAAAGACAATTAAATGAATGTACAAGTGTGCTAAGCTCTGCAACACTGCAATCTCTTTTTCTGGTATTGAGATGGAAGATCCAGAAAACCTCTTCTTTACATAATATGCAAAATTTGTCCCAACTTCTTTTGGATAAGGTGGCTTTCCTAACTCCCTGTATATACAAGCTAGTGTTGTCTTTACTGTGTACTTCGCTCCAATGTTTACCTACTATTGTTGCATGGTTTTTATGTATATCATAAAGGTGGTCTTGCAATCGATCCCTTAACCTGCGGGTCGTACGACCCACATATTGTATCCGGCAGCTCTCACATATAATGATATACACTATTTATGGTCGTGGCCCTCTGACCGAAGAGAGACGTGGATCACATAAACACGCAACA
>BLSH010373387.1:1579645-1599957 GCA_018402905.1 Glandirana rugosa | reverse complement strand
AAGTGGCGTGAACCGATGCGAAACGGTAGTAGAAAATAACAGGAAGCCCTGCGAATCGGTAGTGGAATAACATGAACCGACATGCGTCAGCAATAGGAACTGACATGAACCAATGCGAATTGGTAGTAAGGAATGACGTGAATCGATGCGATTTGGTAGTGAAAAACGGTATGAACTGATGCGAGTTGATCGGAAGGGTAACCGATAGGGAAGATAACATGGACCGGGTAAACAACATGACCGGTATGAATCGGTAACTAGGTACATGTTGGACTGTGGTAAGTATCTGACATGGATCGTTTGTGGGGTAGGACATGCACCAATGCAAATTGGTAGTCAAGAAAATGACATAAACCGATCGAAATCGGTTGAAGGGAAGGCATGAACCAATACGAATCGGTAGATAGGGTAATAAAACGAAGAGAGTAAGTGACATGGTCCGATGCGACTCGGTGTGTGTGTGATGCATCCGCTATGAACCGTTGTGACTAGGCTTGAATCAGATTGTGGTGAGTATGCAATGGATTCGCTACAAATCGATTGTGAGGTGAATGGCATGATCGATACGATTTGGTTGTAGCATGCATGAAATTAATCTCATACAAGTTTGGTTGTGGAGTGTACAATGGCTTCAACTGAACACCATCCACCCAACCCCCGAGGCTAACTGAGTGCAGCCAAGGCCCAGGTGGGTCCAACTACTAATCACCCAATGGATGCGATGGCAACCCCCATAGACAGTGAATGCTGTGAGCAACAAAGCCTGCAGTGATATTGGATAACGGCCGACAGTGGCTCGAGGCTTGGCTCTGTGAATGAATCATAAAATAGGCAGAGAGAACCTACGAATCTACCATGCCTGTGCAGTATGATGTCGGGCCACGAACGACAACAACTTGGAGGGAGCTAAGTACAAAAGGAGATGCAGGATAGGAAACAATGAATTGTAACATAGCGTATGAAATGAAAGGTTTTGAATCCTACCTGCAACAGCGAGCGAACTAAGAAGCTGCAACACACTGGTAATCGAACGCACAGATTCACAAACATGAAGTGAGCTGGGGAGAGCCGGCCCAGTAACACGTGCTATTGTGCACTGGAACCGACAAAGAGCATGGGGGGTGTGGTGCTTAAATACCCTCCAGGCTCCTCCCATCATGCTGGCCTTCTAACATATGTGGTGTTGCAATTTATAAAGACTTGATTTTATAATCCCTATCTGTACTCATTGAATGGATTACATTGCCTCCCTTAACGTTTGGACAACAAGGGCAAGCATTTCCTCCACACTTAAAAGTGCCAAGATAGATGCTGTGCGAGGGATTGGTGATGATGCGTGCCCGCATCGGTTGCGAGGAGTTTATGTAAATGTGTGCTCGCAGTGATTGGGAGGTATTATGTTGATGCGTGCCTGTAGCAATTGCTAGGAATTTACGTAAATACACGCATGCAGCGATTGTAAGGAGTTGGACAGTGAGTGTTCGCAGTGATTGAGAGGGGTTTGCGATGATGCGTGCTTGCAGTGATTGCAAGGAGTTACAAAAATACGTGTTTGCAGCGATTGCAAGAAGTTCAAGTTTGAAATGCATGCTTGCAGCGTTGCGGGGAGTTTCAAAAAGCGTGCTGGCAGCGATTTGCAAGACGTTTAGTTAAGCATACTTGCAGCATATGTAAGAAGTTTGTGTTTGTACATGCTGACAGAGATCGCAAGGGGTTTGTATAGTTACGTGATCGCAGCGTTTGCTAGGGGCTTAAATGACAACACGTACTTGCAGCGATCGCAATGCCTGCTTGCTGTAATGTATGGAGTAACACGTACCTGTGCTTCCAGCGATTTGCAAGACGTGGTGCTCGAAAGCATGCTTTCAAGACCCTGTACTGATAAATTGCTGCGATTGCAAAATTGACCTATAGATAGGTGAAGGATGAAGATAATAAATAGAAAGGGGGGTGTATTGTGGCCAAACTAACCGTAACTGTGCTTGGCGTGGAACTTGAACCGAGGCCATGGATCGATACGAATCGGTAGTAAGGAAAAAAACACAAACCGATACGAAACGGTAGTGGGCTTTAGCAAAAAGTGGGTCAACTTAAATTACATGTGAACGGATTTGCTTCGATGCAAATCTGTGGCAGGAAATAACATGAGCCGATGCAAATCGATAGATAAATTGACGATAATTAGCGGCATGACACAAACCGATTCGAATCGGCAGAACACTAACATAATTAATGCAAATTGGTAGTAGGAAATGGCATGAATCGATGCGACTTAGTAGTAGGAACTGATATGAACCGATGCGACTTGGTAGTAGGAACGGTCATGAAGCGATGCGAATCGGTAGTAGGAACTGATATGAACCGATGCGACTCGGTAGTAGGAACGGTCATGAACCGATGCAAATCGGTAGTAGGAACTGATATGAACCGATGCGACTCGGTAGTAGGAACAGTCATGAACCGATGCGACTCGGTAGTAGGAATGGTCATGAACCGATGCGACTCGGTAGTAGGAACGGTCATGAACCGATGCGACTCGGTAGTAGGAACGGTCATGAACCGATGTGACTCGGTAGTAGAAACTGATATGAACCGATGCGACCCAGTAGTAGGAACGGTCATGAACCGATGCAAATCGGTAGTAGGAACTGATATGAACCGATGCGACTCGGTAGTAGGAACTGATATAAACCGATGTGACTCGGTAGTAGGAACGGTCATGAACCGACACGACTCAGTAGTAGGAACGGTCATGAACCAACGTGACTCGGTAGTAGGAACGGTCATGAACCAATGCGACTCGGTAGTAGGAGCGGTCATGAACTGATGTGACTCGGTAGTAGGAACGGTCATGAACCGATGCGACTCGGTAGTAGGAACGGTCATGAACCGATGCCACTCGGTAGTAGGAACGGTCATGAACCGATGCGACTCGGTAGTAGGAACTGATATGAACCGATGTGACTCGGTAGTAGGAACTGATATGAACCAATGTGGCTCGGTAGTAGGAACAGTCATGAACCGATGCAACTCGGTAGTGGGAACTGACATGAACCGATGCGACTCAGTAGTGGGAACTGACATGAACTGATGCGACTCGGTAGTGGGAACTGACATGAACCGATGTGACTCTGTAGTGGGAACTGACATGAACCGATGCGACTCGGTAGTGGGAACTGACATGAACCGATGCGGCTCGGTAGTGGGAACTGACATGAACCGATGCGACTCGGTAGTGGGAACTGACATGAACCGATGCGACTCGGTAGTGGGAACTGACATGAACTGATGCGACGTGGTAGTGGAACGACATGAACCAACATGAGTCGGTAGTAGGAAGTGACATGAACCGATGCGACTCGGTAGTAGGAACTGACATGAACCGATGCGATTCGGTAGTGGAATGACATGAACCAACAAGAGTCGGTAGCAGGAATTGACATGAACCAATGCGACTCGGTAGTGGAATGACATGAACCAACATGAGTAATAGTAAATGACATGAATCGGTAGTAGGAAGTGGCGTGAACCGATGCGAAATGGTAGTAGAAAATAACAGGAAGCCCTGCGAATCGGTAGTGGAATAACATGAACCGACATGCGTCAGCAATAGGAACTGACATGAACCGATGCGAATTGGTAGTAAGGAATGACGTGAATCGATATGATTTGGTAGTGAAAAACGGTATGAACTGATGCGAGTTGATCGGAAGGGTAACCGATAGGGAAGATAACATGGACCGGGTAAACAACATGACCGGTATGAATCGGTAACTTGGTACATGTTGGACTGTGGTAAGTATCTGACATGGATCGTTTGTGGGGTAGGACATGCACCGATGCAAATCGGTAGTCAAGAAAATGACATAAACCGATCGAAATCGGTTGAAGGGAAGGCATGAACCAATACGAATCGGTAACTAGGGTAATAAAACGAAGAGAGTAAGTGAGATGGTCCGATGCGACTCGGTGTGTGTGTGATGCATCCGCTATGAACCGTTGTGACTAGGCTTGAATCAGATTGTGGTGAGTATGCAATGGATTCGCTACAAATCAATTGTGAGGTGAATGGCATGATCGATACGATTTGGTTGTAGCATGCATGAAATTAATCTCATACAAGTTTGGTTGTGGAGTGTACAATGGCTTCAACTGAACACCATCCACCCAACCCCCGAGGCTGAGTGCAGCCAAGGCCCAGGTGGGTCCAACTACCACCTCAAACAGCCACAGAAGCTGTGCAAACAATACATGCTAATCACCCAATGGATGCGATGGCAACCCCCATAGACAGTGAATGCTGTGAGCAACAAAGCCTGCAGTGATATTGGATAACGGCCGACAGTGGCTCGAGGCTTGGCTCTATGAATGAATCATAAAATAGGCAGAGGGAACCTTCAAATCTACCATGCCTGTGCAGTATGATGTCAGGCCACGAACGACAACAACTTGGAGGGAGCTAAGTACAAAAGGAGATGCAGGATAGGAAAGATAATGAATTGTAACATAGCGTATGAAATGAAAGGTTTTGAATCCTACCTGCAACAGCGAGCGAGAACCGCCGACGAAGACCACAAACTAAGAAGCTGCAACACACTGGTAATCGAACGCACAGACTCACAAACATGAAGTGAGCTGGGGAGAGCCGGCCCAGTAACATGTGCTATCGTGCACTGGAACCGACAAAGAGCATGGGGGGTGTGGTGCTTAAATACCCTCCAGGCTCCTCCCATAAATTTGCCCATCATGCTGGCCTTCTAACACAGTGTTTCCCAACCCAGTCCTCAAGGCACACCAACAGGTCATGTCTTCAGGATTTCCATTATTTTGCACAGGTGATTTGATCAGTTTCACTGCCTTAGTAATTACCACAGCTGTTTCATCTGAGGGAAATCCTGAAAACATGACCTGTTGGTGTGCCTTGAGGACTGGGTTGGGAAACACTGTTCTAACATATGTGGTGTTGCAATTTATAAAGACTTGATTTTATAATCCCTATCTGTACTCATTAAATGGATTACATCGCCTCCCTTAACGTTTGGACAACAAGGGCAAGCATTTCCTCCACACTTAAAAGTGCCTTTAAAATGTAGCCAAGATAGATGCTGTAGTTTGCTGGTATACATGCTCAGAAATAAAAATTGCCCTAATGCAGGAGCCCTTTGGGAGACAGTTTTAATGCTTCCACTTAAAATGTGTGCATATATAGGGTTGTTGTATAATATAGGGGGATATTTTCTAACGATTTTTTGTATGTTACCGTATTCCTCACTATAAGAGGTGGAAAATAACGTGACTTTAATCCCGAAGTTCCTTTTACTCTTTTCCTTACTGTTCCCCAAAAGTACACTCCTATTTGCATTACTAGCTATATTGATGGCCATATTGATAATGGGTTCTGGATAACCCCTACTAACAAATCTCTCTTTCATGTTCAGTGCTACAAGCTGAAAATCAATGGATGCAGGTTCCATATGTCCTGTGAACTGTAGGTTTAGATTATTATTGTTTAAATAGTCAAGCTATTCCTCCAGCCCTCCCATTTCCTTAGAAAAAATAAAAAGTAGGTTGTCAATATAGCAACGGAAAAATATAATAGATGAATGATGGGGACAACCAGCTCCAAAAATGCAGGACCCTCCCACCAACCCATGTAGAGGTTGGCTACGGAGGGTGAAAATTTTGCCCCCATAGAGGCCCCACACTTCTGGAGGTAGAAGTCCCCATCAAACATGAAATAATTATGTGTTAACAAATACTCCTACTATTTTAAATAGTATGCAACCACCTGGAGACCTTGGGAATGTGGAATGGAGGAATATAGGCTAGCCACATCACATGTGACTCATCTATATTCCTGATTCCAATGTAGATCTTGATCATCCATTAACAATTGTTTAGTGTCTCTCTAAAACCTGGGAAGCTCAGAGACCAGGGGTTGTAGCTGGTGGTCAACCCATTGCCCTAATTATTGAGGGACCCTATTCCCGCCACTATAGGTCTACCCATGACTGGGTTTAACCCTTTGTGGACCTTCGGTAAATTATGAAAAATGGGGATTATAGGTGCCTCTGGAAGAAACATGTCTTTTTCATCTGTGGAAAAAATACCTGCTCTAACCAATAAAACATTCTAGTTCTTTTTTGTATATAGGTGTGGGATCCCTCTTAAGTTTCTGGTAGGTTGTAGTATCAGAAAGTTGGTGGATAGCTTCGTTTCTGTAATCAATTGAATTCATAACTACAACTGACCCACCTTTATACGCATTTTTTATAGTAATGTTGTTATCTTTACTGAGTGCAGTAGGGCTTCCCTTTCAGCAGATGTGACATTATTGGAAATTGTGCAACCTAAAGACTTATGTGACAGGTGAGTCAGATCCCTCTCCACCATCTTCTGGAAACTATCCATATCCTTCCCCCGAGAGTTAATGGGATAGAAATCAGACCTTAATCTAAAAGGTATAGCAGTATGTACACCAATCCCGCTCAGGGGGGATAGGATTGGATTCTATATCCAGATCCTCAAGATCACGTAATGCACACAATTCTGGAAACTTAAGTGGAGAGGAAAATGACTCATCTGTCTCAGCTGCAGGATCCTGGCTGGACTCACCAGAAGTCGCTTCACTATTAAAGTAACGTTTTCTGAGAGTTAATGTTAACAAATTTATTCAAGTCTAAGATGGTGCCAAATTGATCAAAGTGAAGCTTAGGGAAAAATTCAGTCCTTTAGAGAGTAAGGAAACTTCTGTGTCCTCCAATGCCCGTGTCGATAGATTAATAACATTACATGTTACTTCTGGGACCGATCCCGCAGCTGGTATCAATTATTGCCTCCGTCTTTTGCATCGCTTGCCCCGTTTGTTATTTTGTATTGCTTTTTTTCTTTTTTGTCTGATCCCCGAAAGTTCTTGTTTAAACCTTGGGGGTTAGTGTTGCCTACTCCAATCAGCCGACTGGAGGTCTCCGGAGAGGAATCCGAGGCTCACAGCTAGAGTATCATTACCTTGTTAATTTTCAGTGTCCGAAAAGCCCACCCGGTTTTTGAAAAAGCTGTTGCGTAGGCGGGGAGGGAAAGATGGCTTTTTCCAAATATATACATTATTAGTATCATAGTCCAGACGATCTCTGGCCATCTTATCTTTTTACCGGCAATGATATCCTTTTCTAGCTTATCCAGCCTTTTACTTAGACAATTTTCCTGGTGGGAAAATTCCTCATGATGTTGTAGCAGGGTGAGATTTCTTTGTATGTCAGTTATATCACCTTCTAGTTTTTCTAGTTCTTTGGTACGACTCAACTATAATTCCCATTAGTTTTAAAGAACATTCAGATAAGACATTTATCCAGTTTTTCTTATAAACATCTTAAAAAAGATCAAAGGTAGGGCATTTTTTTATCGTCAAACCCCTAGGGATTCAGTTTAATGAAACATATTCGGTGAGTGTCTTTACTTCCCAAAAAGACCTGATTTCTTTAGCCATCAGACTTTCCATTTTGCGAAATTAAAACTTCAAGGTTATTTTGTCATCATTAGATTTTTGAGAAATACTGCTTTGCTGGTTCCACCTTAATGGAATGCCAGATGGAGCATTGAGAGTTCTGCTGTAATTCACCTCAATGGTATCAGATGTTGATGATTTAGCTTCCATAGTAGAAAGAGGAAGCCCTGTAGAGTTGTGACACAGTCACTTGTATGTGATAGGAACAGATCGTTGGGAGAAAGGGGTGTCTGAGCAACGTTAGCAGCAAACAGTGCAAGTAGATTCAGATCAAAACATCGCTCCAGGACCTACCCCACGTCCCTACTGCTCCAACCTCTATTGTAGGTGTAGGGTGCTTGCTCTGTATGCAGGCAGGAACACAAACAAAGAAGCTGGACAGCCGTAATCCCATGCAATCTCTTTATTGAAGAATCATAAAATAGAGCATGGATGAACTACACGTAGTGTGTGTGTGTGTGGGGGGCACAAAGCACCCATTCCCCCATGTTGAGGGCATGTGGCCTGGTATGGCTCAGGGGTGGCGGCACTTGCTGCCACCCCCTTTTCCTGACCTGCCATGCTGCATGCTCAGATAAGGGTCTGGTATGGATTCTGGGGGGACACCACACCGTATTCTTTTACATTTTGGCATGGGGTTCCCCTTAAAATCCATACTAGACCCGAAAGGCCTGGTATGGACTGGGGGGGGGGGGGCTATTTTTTTAAATAGCTGGGTGCCGACAATTGTAACCGTGAGTCATTTTAAATGTGATTTTTTCTTTAGAAATGTCAGTTTTGCTGTAGCATGTCCTGTATATGCTACAAATGCACCACTTTACAGGCGCATAAAGGGGGGCCCCCAGGCACGACATTTAAAAGAAATTTTTCATTTTCATTGTTGCACTTTAAGCATAATTAAAATCACTGCTCCTGAAAAAACTATTGTTTAAAAAAAAAAAATGTATTGATACATGTCCCCCAGGGCAGTACACAGACCCCCATACCCCTTTTATGGACAGTTACTTGCATATAATGCCTTTTTTTCTTTATTTTTTTTTTCCTTTGGGCAATCAGGGCACATAATGCACTGTGCAGCGCCCAGTGCATTGCAGGGTGTTCATTGGGGCGAACAACCTGATAATTTGGGTGTTCGGCAAATGGCCGAACTGGCAAATATTCCGCCAAACTCATGTTTGGGCCAAACCGCTCGCCCATCCCTACTGCCGAGTTTCCTCAAAAAATGAGCGCAAGTGTACCTAGAAGAATTAAAGAATTTATGCTGTTTTTAAAGGCAAAGGGTGGTCATGCATCAAATATTGATTTGATTTGGATTTCTCTTTTGTTCATTTACTTTCCATTTTGTTGATTGATAAAAACTACTAACACTTCTATATCTGAAAGTATTCTTAATTTACAGCATTTTTGCACACCTACCTAAGACTGCAAAGTACTCTATATATAATATATGCACATAGGCGTGTGCAGGGGGTGTGCCAGGTGTGCCTGGCCACACCCTAATCACTCTGTGCGGTTACAATTTCCATTATTGCCCGGCCTTCCTCCCTGTGTTGCACGCACTGCAGTGCTGCTGGCTTCCCTCCTCTCATTTACCCTTGGCTGCTGCAGGGGATGTGTTCATTCATAGCTGAAGCATAGTAAAGTGTTTTACTTACTAAGTGAGTAAGTGTTAACTATGCTTCAGTTTTTAAATGAACAGGAAGCTGCTCAGCAAAGAGCACTTCCTATTCATTCACTGTTCTGTGCAGCTGAACAGAGAAAGGCATGTGTGTTTGAGCTTCGGGGTGCACACCCTAATGCAATAGGCTGCGCACACCTTTGTATATACAGTATATACAGTGCCTTGAAAAAGTATTCATACCCCTTGACATTTTCCACATTTTGTCATCTTACAACCCAAAACGTAAATGTATTTTATTGGGATTTTATGTGATAGACCAACACAAACTGGCACATAATTGTGAAGTGGAAGGAAAATGATAAATGGTTTTCACATTTTTTTTTTACAAATAAATATGTGAGAAGTGTGGCGTGCATTTGTATTCAGCCTCCTTTACTCTGATTCCCCTAACTAAAATCTAGTGGAACCAATTACCTTCAGAAGTCACCAAATTAGTAAACAGAGTCCATCTGTGTGTAATTTAATCTCAGTATAAATACAGCTGTTCTGTGAAGCACTCAGAGGTTTGTCAGAGAAGCTTAATGAACAAACAGCATCATGAAGGCCAAGGAACACACCAGACAGGTCAGAGATAAAGTTTTGGAGAAATTTAAAGCAGGGTTAGGTTATAAAATCATATCCCAAGCTTTGAACATCTCTCAGAGCACTGTTCAATCCATCATACGAAAATGGAAAGAGTATGGCGCAATTGAAAACCTACCAAGACATGGCCATCCACCTAAACTGACAGGCAGGGCAAGGAGAGCAGCCAAGAGGCTCATGGTAACTCTGGAGGAGCTGCAGAGACCCACAGCTCAGGTGGGAGAATCTGTCCACGGGACAACTATTCTTGTGGTCTCCACAAATCTGGCCTTTATGGAAGAGTGGAGAAAGGAATGGGTACTGGAGTGCAGCCAAGGGACCAGGGCACGTAGCAGTATCAGTGCTGTGCCAACCACTGTGCCGGCTCACCCAAAGTGGGTGGAGCCCTACTTCAGACAGCCGCAGAACATGAATGGCATAAACAGAGGGGAGAGAGGGAAAGGGGGGACCCAAAAAGTGTTCTGTGTGGGGGTCTGGGAGGGCAAACAGCGGCTCCTGAGTGGTATATGAAAAATATACTTTATTGAAAAAACACCAAATAGAGAGCAGACTAAACAGTTAAAACATTAAAAACAAGGAAAACGTTGCCCCCGGCCAAAACCACCCATGCATAATACCACATCTTGAACCATGTATGGCAAGGATATGCAATTAGCGGACCTCCAGCTGTTGCAAAACTACAAGTCCCATCATGCCTGTGCCTCTGGGTGTCATGCTTTTGGCTGTCAGAGTCTTGCTATGCCTCATGGGATTTGTAGTTCTGCAACATCTGGAGGTCCCCTAATTGCATATCCCTGGTGTATGGTATGAATAAATAGATGAATAAATATAGGTAGAATCAGGCCTGGTAGGGGTTGGTGACAGGTAACAGTGTCAGCTCTTAGGGGCTATACACTCGCATGGGTGACGTCTGATACCACCCTAATGCAGGGCATATGATCCTACACAGAAGTACACATGCCCCCACTGAACATCAAGTACAGCCCCATTACCTTAATATTGATAATAGTATTAACCAGTGATGCTAGTTATGAGCGCTTCTATCCACAGTGAGTTTGAAATTCTCCCAGGTAACACCTGTTGTGTCAGCTCCCAAGGGCTATACACAGATAGCGGTGACTTCTATGAATTCAGAGACTCACTGCAGTACAGCCTGGGTGGATAGAGCGATTGGTAAGTGTAACAACAGAAAGGCAAAGGGTTCAAATAAGTATATAAATTACGGAGAGATCCAGGCTGGGAAATGCAATGGTGCACACAGTCTTTAGATGTGGTGTGATGGAACAACACAATGTTCAATGTGCACTACAGAAGCCGCAGGGACGGACTGTAGATGCCTCACTGCAGCATTACTCAAGGAGGCAGAGGGTATACACATTAAGAAAAGTGACAAGGGAGGGGAGGAATGTGGCTCTGCTATCTGCAGAAAAATATGAAAATGAGATTAGGAGACAATTGAGTGACAAACACACTTATGAAAAATTGGATTATAACCCCTTTCCCCTCTTGTCAGTGAACGGAATTTCAAGATAAAAATGGCCCTTGAAGCAGACATCATCTCTAAAAAAGAATGTGACTACTTGAGTGTAGGGGAATTCAATACGTCGACTATATATGGTATTCCCAAAATCCATAAGTCCATCACCCACCCCCCAGGGAGGCCAATTCAGCCATAAAAGGCCCCCTGGAGAAAATCGGCAAATACCTGTGGATAGAAGCGCTCATAACTAGCTTCACTGGTTAATACTATTATCAATATTAACGTAATGGGGATGTACTTGATGTTCAGTGGGGGCATGTGTACTTCAGTGTAGGATCATATGGCCTGCATTAGGGAGGTAAAAGACGTCACCCATGCAAGTGTATAGCCCCTAAGAGCTGACACTGCCATTGTTACCTGTCACCAACCCCTACCAGGCCTGATTCTACTTATATTTATCTATTTATTCATACAGTGCACGGTTCAAGATGTGGTAATATGCATGGGTGGTTTTGGCCGGGGACAATGTTGTCCTTGTTTTTAATGTTTTAACTGTTTAGTCTGCTCTCTATTTGGTGTTTTTTCAATAAAGTATATTTTTCCTATACCCCTCAGGAGCTGTTCTTTGCCCTCCCAGACCTCCACACAGAATAGCCCTGATGAAGTTCACACCTGAATGAAACATGTAGGCTATATTGTGGGTTCCTGACTCCCTGCTCACCTGTCCCACCACCTTTCCCCACTGTCCTGCTAGTGGTGGCTGCCCCTCCAGCTCCTCTTGTCACCTGCCTCCCTGCTTGGCCCCTGGGACTGACTGCACCTGTTTTTCATGATAGCTCAGATGAGCTGTCCTGACAATCCTCCACACTTGCACGTCCAGCTCGGAACGGGAGGCGCCAGCCAATACAGGTCCTGTGTATATACATGCACTGCAGTTACACGTCCGGAGTGGGAGCAGACATCAGCCAGCTTTCAACATAGCTTCCTTAGTATGCCTGTAAAAGGGCGCACCTCTGTAACATAGCTAGAGCAAAATGACATTTGTGAAGGAAAAATTGGCATTTATTATCGCGGCTGTAATGTATTGCTGGCTCCCAGCAATAAACAGAAAAATGACAGAAAAAATTTGCGTGAGGCCCCTCCACCCAGTCCATATCAGGCCCTTTGGGTCTGGTTTGGATTTTAAGGGAAACCCCACGACAAAATTTTTTAAAAAACTTGACATGGGGTCCCCCCTAAGATCCAAACCAGACCCTTATCCAAGCATTCAACCTGACCGGCCAAGATAAGGGGGGAACTATACCAGGCTACGTGCGCCCCCCCCCCACCCCAAAGCACCTTTTCCCCATGGGGACAAGAGCCTCTTCCCCACAACCCTGGGCTGTGGTTGTGGGGATCTGCAGGCGGGGGGCTTTGGAATCTGGAAGCCTCCTTTAATAATGTGAATTAGTATTGGGTACTAGAGACAATTAGGGACAAGTCCTTTATTAAAAAATAAAAATAATCGCCCCCCGTCAATCCCCCATCGTCAATCACGGCGAGTGACGGACCCGAAAAACTCCCCCCCAAAAAACAACAGCTCCTCCTCCATGGGAGGGCTCCCACCGACTGAGCTCTCTTTGTTTTGACGTTTTATTTATAGTGAAGGGCAGGGCCAACCAGTAACGTAATTGAGTGACCTGCCCCTCTGGCGTCACATGACGTCAGAAGAGGGCGGGGTCACCCGGTGGCCCCGTCCTGCACTATAAATAAAACATCAACACAAAGCCAGCACAGACGGTGGCAGCCCTCCCATGGAGGAGGAGCTGTGTGCTCCATTTAGGGCAATGCATTATGGGGCGCTCCGCGGTGGCGAAGTCGCTGCGAAGGCCCCATAATGTTCTAAATTAGACGAACGGACTAACGCCCGATGTTCGTCTTGAACCGCGGGCCCACCCATCCCTACTGATGAGGCTCCCACGATGCTTCCTTTGGTCATAAAGAGTACCTGTCATGTCCCTATTGCTGTCAGAAAGATGTTTACATTCCTTGTGACAGCAATTAAAGTGCTAAAAAAAAAATTAATGCAACAGTGTAAAAAAGTAAAATAAAAATTAATAATTAAAGAAAAAATGCAAAGTGTCAATCCCACACGCACACAAATAGCGATCATCCCACATATGTGAGATATAACCACGAATGTCAGATCATGGGCAGTAATTCTAGTACTAGACCTCCTCATTAGATATAAAGTGGTAATCTGTAAGGGCTTTTAAAGCGTCGCCTATGGATAGTAAAATGTCCTTTGTCTATGCTGTGCAGGCGTGCACAATTTTAAAGCATGATATGTTTGGTATCTATTTACTCGGTGTGACATCATCTTTTATTATTATTAGGTTCTATATTGTGGTATTTTGCATTAAAATTTAAAAAGTGTATTTTTTCCCCAAAAATTGCGTTTGAAAAACCGCTGCACAAATAATGTGTGACATAAAAAATTGCAACAACCACCATTTTATTCTCTCGAGTCTCTGCTAAAAAAAAATATATAATGTTTGGGGGTTTTAAGTCATTTTCTAGCAAAAAATACAGATTTTTTAAAACAACAAATGTCAGAAAAAGGCTGGGTTCTTAAGTGAATATATTAATGAGGTTTCAGATTATTTAATGAGGTTGTAAAAGTGAATTTCAATTAAACAAAAAAAGATGTCATACTTTCCTACTCTGTACAAAGATTTTCTACAGAGCAGCCCCTTACCTCTTCTTTATCGGTCCCCTACTGGTGCTGTATCTTCTCCCTTCAAGCTCATGCGGGCTCGCTCCCGAGCCGGGCTGTGTGGGTCCAAAGACACGCACACTGTGTAGCTTGGCCATGCCCCCACTCCCTCTCAACAAGATTTGACTGACAGCAGCAGGAGCCAATGAATCCCGCTGCTCTCAGTGTAGCGTAGTGAGAGCAGGGAGAGGGGAGAGAAGACCCACAGCTGGGCACAGTGCTGGATCAATAGAGGACTCATGCATATGAGAGGAGAGCCTGCGGGGATCAGAGCAGTAGACATCCCTCCAGCAGCAGTGTTAACCGCTTGCTGACCGCTGGTCGGCAATTGACGGCGACAGTGTGGCTCGATAACGCAAAACGCCGTCATACGACGGCGGCCGCGAGATCGAGCCCTGTGAGCGTGCGCGCGCCGCCGGAGGTGCGCCCGCGCGCTCACTGTGTCCGGGGAGGGCCAGGGAGCGGGTGCGGCGGAGTCGATCTCCGCCGGCCACCCGCGATGCCCCCCCCCCGGAGTGAAAGAACGGAGGTCCGTGTAAGTAAACACGGACCTCCGTTCTGTGAGAGTGGGAAGGGCTGTGATCACAGCCTTCCTCTACATGGAAGGTATGATCACTTCCCTTCTCCTGTTAGGGCAGTCCCCCCACAGTTAGAACACGCCCAGGGAACACTATTAACCCTTAGAGCGCCCTCTGCAGGTTAACCCCTTCACTGCCAATGGCATTTACACAGTAATCAGTGCATTTTTATAGCACTGATCGCTGTATAAATGCCAATGGTCCCAAAAAAGTGTCAAAATGTTCCGACATGTCCGCTGAAATATCGCAGTACCGCTAAAAATCGCAGATCGCCGCCATTACTAGTAAAAAAATGAAAAAAAAATAAAAACCCCAGAAATGAATTCTCATCATCCGTAAACGCAACCACTTTTGCGCAAACCAATCAATAAACGCCGATTGTGATTTTTTTTATCACAAATATGAGGAAGAATATGGAAGAATAAACCGATGAAAAAAAAGTTTTTTTATATTTTTTTTTTGGATTTGTATTTTAGCAAAAAGTAAGAAATTTGTTTTTTTTTTGCAAAATTGTCGCTCTTCTTTTGTTTATAGCGGCGATCAGAAATGACGCAGAGGTGATCAAATACCACTAAAAGAAAGCTCTATTTGTGGGGGAAAAAAGAACGCAAATTTCGTTTGGGTACAACGTCGTACGACCGCGCAATTGTCAGTTAAAGCGACGCAGCGCCGAATCGCAAAAAGTGCTCCGGTCCTAAAGCTGGAAATCCTTCCGGGGCTGAAGTGGTTAAGATTATGCTAGAGGGGTATCGGAGAGGGGCGAGCTCTCTCCTTCCAAGCCCTCTGCCACCCCTGATGCTCCTATCCCGTATGGCAGGGATATGCAATTAGCGAACCTCCAGCTGTTGCAGAACTACAAGTCCCATGAGGCATAGCAAGACTCTGACAGCAACAATCATGACACCCAGAAGCAGAGGCATGATGGGACTTGTAGTTTTGCAACGGCTGGAGGTCCGCTAATTGCATATCCCTGCTGTATGGCACTCATTTTGAGCACAGCTCTAAGAGCTCCTCCTCCCCATCTGAATCCCTTACAGCTAAGATGTGCACAGTGTATAGCTAGTGACTGCAAGTAAGTTGCTATTCCTTCCATGGAATTTCAAAGGTCAGAACTGCAACCAATAGCTAGCTATACACTTTGCACATTGTAGCTGTAAGGGAATCAGATTTCAGCTCCATTGTGTGTGTTGTGTGGGGAGCAGGAGCTCTGCCTGTGTTCAGGCTGTGTATAATGCAGAGATGGGAGACAGAGCTCTGCCTAGTGCCCTGTACTGTGCCCTCCTGCCCCCCTTACTGTGCCCTCCTAACCCCCTGTACTGTGCCCTTCTGCCCCCTGTACTGTACCCTCCTACCTGCTCTGTGCCCTCCCGCCCGCCTTGTACTGTGTCCTCCTGCCTGCTCTGTACTGTGCCCTCCTGCCCCCTTGTACTGTACCCTCCTGCCCACCTTGTGCTGTGTTCTCCTTCTCCCCCTGTACTGTTCCCTCATGCCCGCCCTGCTTTGTGTCCTCCCCCCCCCCCCCATACTGTGCTTTTCTAGTAGAATTCCCTAAATATTTCTTCATGCCGTCTTTAATTTCTTATTGAGGGCTTGTTAGTAAATGTATTTCTTTAAAGAAATAAGGCTTTCAATGTTGTCCAGGTAGATATCCCCCTAAAAGGTTGCTTACCCCTGATCTAGTGTATGGCCAGCTTAAAGAGGAAGTAAACCCAGATTGGTGCTAGACCCTGACGTGTGAGGGTGGTGCCTGCCTTGGTAAGTGTACCAATTCTTTTGGGGGGGTCCCACTTAGTACCTTGGGGGGAGCAGCCTTAGGTCATATATCAAGGAGCTGTACATATTTTTGAAATGTTTGTGAATAATCTGTATTGTTACTTATTGAAATCTTTCTATTTAAGAGCATGTGGTGGATGGGTGTCAACAAAATCCCCTGAGGAAGCCTGCGATAGGCGAAACATGTCGGGATAATTTTTGACTTATCTTCTTCACCTTTGTCTGGGTAACTCTCAGTCTTACGAACAAAGTCCACGTGTTTTTTAGTATGTTGTGCTGTTTAAATGTATTTGGCCCTGTGTGCCTTTTTATTAATTGTGTAAAAATAAAAAATGTGATACTTTTTAAACAATGTATTATTGATTTTGTTACTCTGCACAGTATAATCCTATTTGGGAACCTTCTTCCGCCAATCTAACATTTCTAGATGTTCACTATAACATAGCAAATCTTCACTTTTTGATTTCAGGTCCACAAAAAATCCTTGCTTTTGGAGGATAATGTTTCTTTACAAAATGCTTTCTTTTTGTTTTCATTACAGAATGTATGGGGTCAATAAAAATCTGCTATGAATACTAGTAAATAGCTGGGAATTGTCAGAATACTTCTCCATAGGAAAAGAAAAATGCAATCCTCAGCTCTGTTGGCCAGTGATGACTTAATGTAACATTTCTCACCTCTTCAATCATGTCCAGCAGAGCTTTATTGCAATTTTCAAATCGCGTTTTCCAGGTGTTTGTATCCTTTTCCAGTTTTTTCATTTTCTTTGTCATCTGACAAATTCACAACACAAGTTCAGGTTAGCACATAATCATGAAAACAAATGACTGCATGCTACAAAAAAATAAAAATAAAATGAACAAGGTGTTATAGAAAAAAGTCACATTACTGAAATGATCATTGTATTTTGACAACGGTAATTACATTTTATGTGTGCTTTTCAAAGAGAAAATATATTATACCATAAATATTTAACTACACTGTCAAGTTTGTGTGAGTTGAGGAGATTTATCCTGAAATAAAAAAAATGATGCCTTTGTTTTGAAACATATAAATTGCTACATAAACTTTCATTGTACAAGGTGTTCATTTAACATGTATTTCAGCTGTATGCTTTCAATATATATCAGTGGAAGACAATTACATTTATTACACTTGTTTTATTGATCACATTTAATAAATAGTTCATTGTATAGTTTACATCCTGAACCAGGGGAGCAAGCATATATTGATTAAAATAAATACTCAGCAGTATGACAATAAGACCAGTGGCGGCTGGTGAATTTTTAGGATGGGGCGCCAGGCCCCGTCCTTACATTTTGATCCCTCCTACCTCTTATAAGCCCCACCCCTTATAGAATCCACCCACTCCATCCCCTGTATTCCACATATTGTGTCAGGAGTATACAGCTCAGTATCACAGGACACAGTATACAGCTCAACATCACAGGTGGGGATATATTGCAGCCAGTAACACAGTATGCAGCCAATACACAGGTAGCCAGTAGACAGGTAGCCAGTACACAGGTATTGTAGGCAGTACACAGGGAGCCAGTACACAGGTATTGTAGCCAGTACACAGGTATTGTAGGCAGTACACAGGGAGCCAGTACACAGGTATTGTAGGCAGTACACAGGGAGCCAGTACACAGGTATTGTAAGCAGTACACAGGGAGCCAGTATATGGGTATTGAAGGCAGTACACAGGGAGCCAGTACACAGGTATTGTAAGCAGTACACAGGGAGCCAGTACACAGGTATTGTAGGCAGTACACAGGTATTGTAGGCAGTACACAGGGAGCCAGTACACAGGTATTGCAGACAGTACACAGGGAGACAGTACAGAGGTATTGCAGTCAGTACACAGGGAGCCAGCCAGTACACAGGTATTGTAGGCAGTACACGGGGAGCCAGTACACAGCTATTGTAAGCAGTACACAGGGAGCCAGTACACAGATATTGTAAGCAGTACACAGGGAGCAAGTACACAGGTATTGTAGGCAGTACACAGGGAGCCAGTACACAGGTATTGTAAGTAGTACACAGGGAGCCAGTACACAGGTATTGTAAGTAGTACACAGGTATTGTAAGCAGTACACAGGGAGCCAGTACACAGATATTGTAAGCAGTACACAGGGAGCCAGTACACAGGTATTGTAGGCAGTAAACAGGGAGCTCATCTACACAAAATGTGGACAGTACAGTATTTACAAATTCCTAACAAGCAGCAAAATAGGATATTTAATTCTCTCATTAAGCCTAGGTTCACATTGATGTGATTTGGCATGTGATTTGACATGTCAAATTGCATGCCCTATTGGCGTTGGGGATTGAGGAAGAGCTCAAAAAGTAATGCATTACTTGCCTGAGGGGACATGGACTCACATCTGCCATGTGGTCTTACATGTTGCTGGTCCTTTGATATGGCCATTACAGTTTAAGTGAGTTTTACCTGCTGGGAAGGGAAGGCTTTCTTTGTCTGGGTCGGCTCATTTGCTTTATGTACCTGTATGGCCAGTCCCTAACCTGCTCTGCCAAATACAAATGCTAAAGTGGACACAATGCTAACATGGGCAAACAAGCACACATTGGAGGAGAGCCACTAGATTCACATCTGGTCACTGACCTGCAATGCAACAGAAATAAGATATACCTGTGCTCAAATCCCAATAGCTTTTACATGTATATAATCCATCAGGGACATAAACACATGTTAACACTAGAAATTTTGGATGAACCCTCTGCACAGTGCTATATACCCCTTTAGTGTGCAGAGGGTTCATCCAGAATTTCTAGTCTTAACATGGCTTTAGGCAGTAAAAGAGAAATGACCCTTCAATCCTTCATCCCATATCAACTTTGTGCACTTTATTGAACTCACTTGTCACATGTTGCACACTTTCACCAAAGTTTTATTTATTCCTTTAATAGCACTATTTTTGCAGTATGTTTTTTTAAATTGCGCTGGCCAATGTTTTTAAAGTTATATATATTTGGTAATTATGTCACCCAGCATTCCCAGGCGGTTTATTTACATTCTGCAGCTAGCTGGGGACTGTCTTGTGACTTGAGTAGCGATAGGGCATTACGTTGCTGGGTCATTACTTATTGTGCTGGATCTTCATTGGGGGATTGTGTATGTATATATATATATATATATATATATATATATATATATATATATATATAAAAATTATTTTTATTTTTTTAAACAAGGGCTTTCTTTTATCATGTCTGTACATCTATTTCCTATTGGTTCATCTACCCCTTTGCAAAGTACCCTCCCATTGCTGAGAGCACGTGGCCTAGTATGGTTCAGGAAAGGATGGCCACACACTCACTACCCTCCCCTTTCTGGGCAGCCAGGCCGAATGCCTTTAACCACTTAACAACCGCCCCATAGACAATTGACGTCTACAGGACGGTTGCTTAATTCTGGGAGGACGTCTATTGACGTCCTCCCAGAATCGCGCTTCCCCCTGGGGCGCGCACACGGGAACATCCATGACCGTCGGGTCCGGGGGACCCGACTGATCACGGATCGCGGTGAATGGCCGCTGTGCGCGGCCTTTCACCACGTGATCGCGCCGTCAAATGACGGCGTGATCACATGTAAACAAGCCGGCGGAAGCGCCGGCTTGTCTCTCCTCTCCGCACCGATCGGTGCAGTGTGAGAGGAGAGAGGGGGGAGAGAGGTGGTGCTGCAGCGCTGTGGGCAATGTGTAATGCCCACAGCGCTGCCTAGTGACAAAATACTCCCCCCCACCATCTATTTACCACCCACCCACCACCCCCCAGCCACCATCAGCCACCCACCACCCACCCAGCCATCACCCACTCCTACCTAACTCACTCCTACCCACCCCCCACCTACCGACCCACCCACCACCCACCGACTACTACCGACCCACCCACCACCCACCGACTACCACCGACCCCCCACCACCCACCCACCATTT
>BLSH010373387.1:1558455-1578280 GCA_018402905.1 Glandirana rugosa | reverse complement strand
CCCCCTTTGTGTAAAATTGGTGAACTGTTGACCCGTGAATTTGGGGGAATTGTTGGTCTGGTTAAAAGTCGAAAGTCGCGAGAGTGTGAAACTTACTGTTAATGAGTCAGTACGTTGTAACATGGGTATACTTTAAACGCAGGAAAAAAAGTGTGTTTATCTCGAAAGAAAACCACCATAAATTAGTAGAGACCCAAAGAATAAAAAACGCGATATTAATTTTTTTCTGGCTTTTAAAACATTTTTTTACTTAAAAAGAAGCAAAGACAATATTTTAAAACGTTTAATCATTAAAAAGAAGTATTTAAAACCGGTTTTAAAAAAATTTATGAAGAAAAATTACTAATTTGCAAAATTTTATAACAGAAACGAAGAAAAATTCATTTTTTTACAAAATTTTCGGTCTTTTTTTAATTATAGCGCAAAAAATAAGAAACCCAGAGATGATTAAATACCACCAAAAGAAAGCTCTATTTGTGTGAAAAAAAGGACGCAAATTTCATATGGGTACAATGTTGCATGACTGAGTAATTGTCATTCAAAGTGTGAGAGCGCTGAAAGCTGAAAATTGGTCTGGTTGTTAAGGGGGTTTAAGTGCCCAGTTGTCAAGTGGTTAAAATGTGTTTCCCCCTCAAAACCCATACCTGACCCTAATCCAGTGGCTAAGAGTCTGGTATACATTTTTAGGTAGATTACACACTGTTTTTACAAGCAGAAGCAGGCTGGGGAAAGATCCACCTTTTTTTTTTAACAAAAACTGACAAATTGACCTTGAAGAAAGTCAAGATTCAGTGGGGTTCAGATGCTATGTTCAGGGTTTACAATTTTTTTGTTGGGTATAGTGAATGTCCAGGGAACCAAACTTTACTAGGTTTGCTCATCACTAGTTACAAACTTCAACATGTTGTCTTTGTTGACCTAAAGTCCAGCCATGATCTCTTTACATGTCATGGAATGTAACAACGTATAAGATATCATTTTCTGATTCTGACACAGTGATAAGCAAGGGTAAGTTGTTCATAGTGTGAGAACTAGCATTAAATGTAAAGCTTTTAAGGACAACGCCACTCGTTTTCCTTCTTTTTTTTTTTATAAAGGTTTTTCTTGCCTATTTTTATTTAAAAGAAAGTTCCAGAATAAAAACAAACATGCGTTTCCCTCGCAGGGGTATTCAGCATGTATTTTCCATCAAAATAAACAACATTCAGCCCTTCTGGTTTGCACTTGCAGCATTGCTGCTCTGGCCTTAAACTCCTGGCTCTTGTCTGTCTCTTACAGACTGTTTGCTCACCAAATTGGTGCATACAGCTAGCAGCTCCCTTGCTGCTCTGGCTCCCATCTCTCTCCTAGGTGCAGCACTCCTGGTTCCTGGGCAACAACCTCCTGTTTGCTGGGGTGGAGCCCAGAACCATTGTCGGGTCATTAATAAAAGCTCAGCACACACCTGACTAATTAGTGTGCTGGCTGTTCTGAATAACTGGACCCAGGATTGGAGATTTCATCCCACCCGGATCACTTTGAAATCTCCAGGCTCCAGGTCCCAAAACTGTCTTTACCAAAAACTGAGGACCTGAAAAGCCAGTTTCCTTTCCATGACACAAGCTCCCTCTGTCACAATAGTAATCTCAAGCTACAGATGTGCTTACCTTAGGTAGGCTTTGCTTGGTAAGTACAGATAAGTGGGCAGCATAAGCACTGTGACGTTCCTTTTTGTGCCCATAACTACTTAAATAATGTAAACTTTGAGATAGCACCCCTTGACCCTTACACAGTTGAGGTTGGCCAACTGGTCTTGTTCACTATCATCTACCAGATAATTCCGAAGTAATATCTCACTAATTTGAGACTCCTATACTGCTAAGCGACCCAGAGCTTCCAAGGAAAATATACAGTAGTTGTGCATATTTGAAACTAGGACATGAGTATTTTGATTTGGTTGGGTAGGTAACATCTTCATAAACTGAGCAGCAATAAAGAAAAAAAATAACCTTTTCCATTTCTTTTTTGAAAGTTGTGAAAACTTCATTGCTTTTAGTCAGGGAATTCTGAAATTCATCAAATCTCTCCGAGTATAGTGCAATCTGTCAGTAGAAAAAAAAAGTGGGGATAATTAAAATTCAAAGAAAGATAAATTTGAACAAACGAAATGCTATTTGTCAAAACCCCATTAATGTGATGAATCAATGGAGGCAAACTCGAAATGCTCAATGTATCTAACATCTTTTATGAGTCATAACACCTTCTTGTCAAACCAGAGTAAGATTTCCTCTGTTTAGCATTTCTAATGAACCCATATGCTGTTCACAAATTATAATTAACGATTTCCTTCAAGACTGTCATCACAGGTGCCAATGCTTCCAGAACTGAATACATAAACTATGCAGAAACAGAAATAAGTGATTACACTCACAAGTATTACAAGAGGGAAAAAAAGTAATTATGTTGTATGACTGTTCTGGGGATATCGAGGAAACAATTATCATTTTTGGATAATATATAATCCACATTCTATGGATAACAGTAGATACGGGATTTTTTGAATAATGAATGATATAAAATCTATAAGTCTAAAATAATAGCTTAGAATTGGCCAAATGAAAATAAACTTCTTAGGCTACATTCACACAGCCAAAAATCATTGGCCAGGAGCTGGCAAGAATAAGTAGATTGTGTAGTGCAGGGTTTCTCAACCAGGGTTCTGTGGAACCCTAGGGTTCCTCCAGAGGTTGCTAGGGGTTCCTTGAGCAATGGTCAATTTCTACCTCTCAGATAAATTCCCAATGACATCATTGATCTTTTTAGCTAACTGTAAGGAGTAATTCTTCCGAATGACCACAAGTGTAAGGCGCACTCTTCCCATTGACCATCACACTAATGTATCATGAGTTTTAGATTTTTAATTTTTAGCAGGGGTTCCCAGAGACCGGAGAATTATTTCAAGGGTTCCTTGGTGTTGAAAAGCTTGAGAAAGGCTGGTGTAGTGTGTAGAAACTCTGTACAAATCAATGGCTGGCACTGCTGCTGTTCACATGTAACTGCTCATCTGAGTGGCTGCATGAGAATAGAGCCTCCGACCAACCCTGGGCATCCAGGGCTGATGTTTCTGAAGAGTTCTGGCCGCACACAAACTGACTGCAGCTAATCGTCCAATTTGTATGTGGCCATAGCACAAAGTGTTGATGAGCCCAGAGGTGGTGTTTAGCCACATCTGAATGCAAATTATCCACTGCTATTTAGTCATCTGAATGTAGCTTTACTGTTCACCTAGAAGGGGATAATAGTCTCTCTTCTTCTAGTCATCTGTTCTAGGTGTCCTGATACAAAGTGGGCAGAAGGTCTCTTTTAGCTTTTCTGTCTCCTCTCTTCTACCTTTGTGTGCCTTTTGTGGCTATGACATCTGATGTTGTTAGCATGAATCTAAAACTAGCCACTTGACTGCCATAGGAATAAAAAATACAGGACAGTTAATCTAGAGAAATAATCAGATGAATTATACTGGCAAGCAAGCCGGCAGTCTGGAAACTTTTATTATACACGGGAAAGAGTTACTGATGCAATCAATATAATATGTGGCGGGTATGTATAGGGAGGACCACCTTTGTTTACAAGACACACAGTTTTCTGCTTTGGAATTTTCAAGGAAATGCATCGCCCTAAAAAAAAAGACATATATTTACACTATTTTGTGCAACCTATAGGATATAAGCTATGTAGTGCCAATACATTTTAGGGCCCATTTACATAATATTTGCAGTGAGTTAACAATCTTTGTGTTAAGACAGGCTATTCAGAATGGCATGACTGCCTATGCACTCAAACAAGTTTAAAACTGCACAAGAACCTTTTTTTTATAGCAATGCAAGTGCATTACCTTAGTGTGATGGAGTGCCATGCAAAACAAATGGTGCTGCAATATATGCTATTTGCATTTTCGCATCCTGTGGTCATGCGCATTCTACCGCAATATAGTAGTATAACCGTGCCTTTAATGTTTTCAGGATAGCAGTAGTATTCAAGAGAACTGGAACAAAATGAACAGACTGTTGCTCATAGCAGCCACAAGACAGTGGTGCTATTTTTAACTGTTTTTTGTTAAAATTAGTTCTTGTCAATGTCAAATTAATTAATTTTTTGATGTTTTAAAGTTTAATGCTAAATATTTCATATCAAAAAATCTTGTACAAAAAAAATCAAAAAAACAATACAAAATAACTCAGCTTTTTTCATTATTAGCACCTTTTTGATATTTGCAAGATTGTGGGACTTATTTATTAGGAAATATTAGGTTATTATTGCAAATATAAAAATATTTGATGATTACAAATGATGTGGTGCTTTGCTTTCGCTTTGTTATCTAGGATGTGAAATTCCTTGTAAAATGGAGTTGAAATAAATTTGTGTCTAAATGGAGATTCATTTATCTACAAATTTGGCAATGTTTGTATCTGCCACAAATCAATAATACAGCAAAAGAATTCCAATATACATAATAAACTCAATTCACATACATATAAAGTGCATCCAATATTGAAAAGTGCTCTCAGTGCTTGGTATTATAAATATATTTATCTCTCCCTAAGGAGCGGTCACTTCATCAATAAAGCAAATCTGTTGGTATGGTTTAACAGATAAACTGATAAACTGACATGCATATTTATATTGGTACCTCTAAGTAAAAGAAACATGGTTTTAGAGTTCTGGCAGAAAGCCCAGGGTCGGTCCTACCGCTGCCACCTCAATATTGTTTAGTGAGGCTGCCCATCATAGTCATGGGCAACTAGAAAGGTACAGGAAGGTGTAGGTGGATCAGAACCTGTTACTATCAGATGTGGTGACTGTTTATAGGAGTATTCTGGTTTTCAAAATTCCCAGGCCTATCTGCAAAAAAATTAAAAACTAGGTACCAAAAATATTATGACAATGTAAATTTCTTATATTATCGTATATATTCTAGATAAACTTGATAACTAACATAATGAATCTGGGCAGCTCCATAAAGTACTAAGTAATAAAGTTAAAAAAACTGTAATTCTATTTACTTTAACCAGTGAGAAAAAGTAATGAATGTATGAAAGGAAACATATATCAGTGAAATAAATGAATATCTGCAATACATTATCTCTGCCTGAAGAGTAATTAGTCTCACTATAAGAATTACTAGAGCATGACTCCTAATTACTCCCCAACAATGTGAAAACCCACATGGATGATGTATATTGTTCTGCAGAGTCACCTCTATCCCTTTAATTTGCCCTATTAATTGATGGTTTCCTCTAACCCAGGATACTGCTGGTGCTTTCCTTCTACAGCAGGGATAAGCAATTAGCGCACCTCCAGATGTTGCAAAACTACAAGTCCCATCATGCCTCTGCCTCTGGGTGTCATGCTTATGGCTGTCAGAGTCTCGCTGTGCCTCATGGGACTTGTAGTTCTGCAACAGCTGGAGGTCCGCTAATTGCATATCCCTGTTCTACAGTCCTGAATTATTCCCAATGAGTGATGTTATTACTGTAGAGCATGTTGTTATCTAGAAACGTTAAAGTATATGTAAACTCTAAAAATGAACTTCTCTTATTAGCTCGTTTTTCATCTGACAAATTTACCATCAAAAGTGTTTTGTTAGATCATCTCTTACAATAAGTGCAAATGAACATTTGTAGAATCCTGCCAGAAATCCAATGAGCTCATAACTTAAAGTGGTTGTAAACCCTCTCCTATACTCAGCGAAGTGAATAGCCTCAGATGATACACAGAGATGAAACAAATCCTCCTGCATAAGTCTTACTTGTATATCTGCTGTCTTCCCCTTTCTACAGTCTTTGGGAAGTGCAGATCCTGTTAAAAATCTTTCTTCCTCTTTCAGCAGCACATAAGAGTGGGTAGGGATACTGGACTTACACTGTGTGAGAGCTGATTGGAAACTGAAGGGACACACACTCCTTCACATAGGCAGAGGATCAAAGGAACATGCAGAGCTGTAGTCTGAATAGACAAGCTCCCTGCTTATCTACCTCTAAGCTCCCTCCCCAATACAAATTTTCATCTGCTGTTATCTCATGTGTTGGAGAACTTGTCAGAAGTGACATTGCTGATAACAGAGGAACGGAGCACCAGAGAGAAATGACACTTAGAGCTTTGAAGATAGACAAGTAAACACTACAGATATACTGTATGCGCTTAGTTCAACTTTCATTAATGGAGTTTACAATCATTTTAAGGGCCATACACACTGGCTGAATACCGGGCGGCATTGGCCAGTTTAATTGAAACGTGTGTACAGCAGCCTTGTGTACAGCAACTGCTCCAACAGAAGCTGGCCAGTCTGTCAAATGGGCATGACCGATCAGCACTTAGTGGCTGAGAGAGATAACCGGCGTGTTCTGGCAAGGGGGCCGCCCCCCTGTCAGAACACAATAGCACAGCAGGGTAGGTCACTGCACTAACAGCGAATTGTTAGTACAGTGGCTCCTCCTGAGCTCTTGAGTTTTCTTTTTTGTTCAGCCTGCCTGGGTTGAATGAAAAAAAAAAACTACTAGTTTGTACTAGGCTTTACTGTGTCTCTACTGCACTGACATCTTAAATAGTGTTATCAGCTCTGCCCAGTTCACATCTGTGGAATTTAGAATATCTCCCCACTATGCTACGGAAGTAAGAAGTGGTGTTTGAGTTAAAATCAGAAGCAGACAGCATAGGATGACAACACTAATCCTCCATAGATACAGTACAGTGAGTGAGTGTTATCACCTTAGAACAAGAAACGTGTTGCAGGCTGGATCACCAGGTGAAAAATAAAAGAAAGGAAGCTGAAGCAAGAAACCCAATGCAACCACATCTAAGGACTGGTAAGTTGCAATATGTTACATTTTTATGACATATTTTAAAGCCTAAATTTAGTTAAAAATAAAATCACAAGGGACATTACTTACAATCAGTGTGATCTATCCTTTGTGCAGCTGTCTCCTGGTTTAGTTGAAATGTTCTTCCTCTAACCCCACCCCCACAATTACAGTGCTGCAGGGGAGGAGCTGAAGGAGCTGTGATAGGCACTCATCAAGAGTGCCCGATTATGCCCACCTTTCCTGCCCAGCATTCATAGAAGCTGTGCTGTCTGAAAAATCTCTATATGAAGGAGGGGGGCCTTTCAATTACTCGCCCACCCTCCATTTATAGATAATTTTTCATTCATATAAGCAATAGAACAGCTTCTATGAATTGGGGGGGGGGGGGGTGTTGAAAAGGTGGGCATAGTTGGGCACTCCTAATATAAGTACCTTTCATAGTTTCCTCAACTCTATTAACCCTCGACGCAATGGAAAATTACAGCATCAGGAATGGAGGGGGGTGGTTCAGAGCAGGAAGATTTCAAATAAACCAGGGGACAGCAGACACACCACACTGATAGCAGGTAATGTGCCATGTGCTTATTTTTTTAAACTTAGACTTTATCATGCCATCTCTTCATAGAATAGATGGAGAGTAGACGTTAATTCTTTAGTATAAAAACAGTTTAACAAATGTTTTCACTTAACTTACACACGCACGATACCACATGAGAGCTGCCCCGTCTGAATCATTTATGAAAATTATGCAATGGGTTTGTCATCCTTATGCTTACTTAATTGCATAGTAAGCAACTAACTGGAAACAAGTATGTAAACAGTGTCCGAACTTTGATATGCTTATGCTTATTCTGGGTCAGTGAATCACCAGGCAGGGAAACCAAGATCAGGATGACAATCCCACAGTATGTGCCTTTAAAAATAATTCAGAAGTATCAGCACTAGAGTTGATCGAACCTCTGGAAGTTCGGGTTCTGCAGGTTCGGCCGAACTTCCGGACAAAGTCCGGGTTCTTGACCCGAACTTGGTCCCGGACTCCGAGCCCCATTGAAATCAATGGGGACCCGAACTTTTAGGCACAGAAATGGCTGTAACAAAGTCCTGGCAAGTCCTAGAGGTCTGCAAAAGGAAGGAAAATGGGGGTAAAAGTCGGGCAAGTGCCCTACAAAGAAATGGGGAAAGGGAAATAACTTAAAATAATTTTTAAGCTAAAATCACATAAAAATCAAAAATGGAGGTGGATGTGGAGTTGGAGGCTGAGGAGGCGGTGAAAGTGGCTGTGGAGGAGGAGGAGGTAGCCAACACAGTTTTTTTTATTTTTGTGCAAGAAATTATGATTTAACCACTTCCGGACCGCCCGCCGTCGTTTGACGGCGGCAGTTTGAAGTGGAATTCCGTTGTTATGGTAGCAGATAGCTACCATAACCCCGGTATCTTTTTTTTCTGCAGACGATTCTGCGTCTGATGAAAGTGGTCTTAGCAGTGGATTCACCACGAGATCACTTTTATCAGCGACGGGAGAGGTGCCGCTTAGAACAATAATATGGCTCTCTATGCGGCTGGAAGAAACTTTCCTTATAGAACTTGGAGATGATTTTAGAACAATAATATGGCTCTCTATGCGGCTGGATGAAACTTTCCCTATAGAACTTGGAGATGATTTTAGAACAATAATCTGTCCCTCTAAGCAACAGCTGGAACCTTTCCCTATAGAACTTGGAGATGATTTTAGAACAATAATCTTTCCCTTAAAGCAACAGCTGGAACCTTTCCCTATAGAACTTGGAGATGGTTTTAGAACAATAATCTTTCCCTTAAAGCCACAGACTCTACCTAGTCCAGTAAGATCGTTCTGTGCAGCAGGATGAGGTCTGCAATCTGTCCCTCAAAACAGCAGTACTAGTATCTCTACCTAGTCCACGTTCAGTAATGCAGAATGAGATGTTCTATAATATGTGCAATCTGTCCCTCACAGAGCCAGCAGCATCCTCTCCCTAAACTATCCTGAGAGCATATGACATGCAGCAAGGTGACTCCAGCCCCATATAGAGGCTGTGTCACATGATGCACTGCCCAATCACAGCCATGTCATTAGTAGGCATGGCTGTGATGGCTTCTAAGGGCAAACCAGTGAAACACTTGTTGATTGGCTGCCCTTGGCAGCTATTCAACACGTGGAATCAAATACCAGAACCCCGAACTCGAACCCAGACTTTTTTTGAAATGTCCGGGTTCGGGTCCGGGTCCCGAACACCCCAAAGTTCGGTACGGACCCGAACTTTACAGTCCGGGTTTGCTTAAATCTAATCAGCACCAACATTTCTGTTGCAAGAGATTCATTTTAATGTCTTAGGGCTTGTTCATAGAAGCTTTGGTCTTAGAGAGAATTTGACGTTGTATCACCTCCTCAGCACTTGCTGAGGAGGCATGCTAATGCCCTTGATCGCGGCATTAGCATACTGTATCCATGTGCATTCCACACATTTGTGGGCATTTGCAAAGCAGCCCCATTAACTTGAATGGGTCATGTTCAATGGGCCCTACACCCGCTTTGGCAGCTAAAAGGTATAAGAAAATAATCTGCGCAAAAAAACTATGATTCACATAATACTTCCAGATCACTGATGATACAAAATATCTCACAGCCGCTATGCACAAGGTTAAACATCAAACCCCAAAAACATATATGTAAGCAAATAGTGCAGCGCTACATTATGAGTCCAAAATAGGTGAAATGATCAAAGATGAAAAGGTAGTCACAGACAGACGTGCCTGACCACTCTTATCAGGGGGTCACATGCTCTCTGGTAAGAGCGGAATATTTGTGGTGTGGAGTGACACCTGCTTTTCCATTTCCTTTCTGACACGGATTGGGGACTTTGTTTCACTTGTGACTACCTTTTCATCTTTGATCATTTCACCTATTTTGGACTCATAATCTAGCGCTGCACTATTTGCTTACATATAGGCTAAAAGGTATACCCCAAACCACTAGTGTGAACGAGCCCTTCTTGAGTTGAAGTTTCTGCACGTCCCAGCTATTATAGGCATTGTCCATAATAAGGTATAGCTTCTCTAGATTTTGTGCTCCAGCGAATATTTTTTTTAAATACACTTGGGAAAATAGATATTTATTTGTTATTTCGACTCACTCCTTGACTTCCTGAAAATCTGGGCTGAATCCTGTACAGGTCCCTGTGCTGAAAAAAGTTGGAGACTTGCAGAGGACATGTACTGGGGGATATTTTGGGAGGGGAGAGGAGTTGTGCAAGAAGGGGGGGGGGGTCTGATTTAAAATTCAATCTTCTCAACCTTACCTTCTATCACAAGTCCTCTCCCCTCCTAAAGCATCCCCAGCACATATCCTCTTACCTGTCTTCCATCACATGGAGGGGATGCTGGCTGCCATAGAGGGAGCGATTGCAACATCTAGGACTCCAGGCACCCCAAAGAGGGTAGTGGCCATTTACCACATGATCGGATCCATTCAATGATGGAGCGATCACATAGTAAACATTGTGGGTTCAGCCAGGGTTCATCTCTCTCCTCTCCTCACACTGCTGCAGCGTGTGAGGAGAGAGAGAGATTGAGCCTGTGAAGTAAGTCTTGACACCATTTTACAGTGCCCATCTGTGCCTATCCATGCCCAGCCATGCCCAGAAGTATTCAGCAGTGCCACATCTTTGTGCTACTGGGCAATCTGTGCTACATCGGTGCCACCAGTGTGACTACAGAGCCACATCAGTGTCACCTGTGCCACTACAGTGCCATATCAGTGCCCATCTGTGCTATCAGTGCCACTACAGTGCCACACCAATGCCTCCAGTGCCCATTGGTGCCACCTGTGCCCATCTGTGCCACCTGTGCCCAGCAGTGCCACCTGTGCCCATCTGTGTCCCTACAGTGATCATCAGTGCCACTACAGTGATCATCAGTGCCACTACAATGCCCATCTGTGTCCATCGGTGCCACTACAGTGCTCATCTGTGCCATCAGTGCCACTACAGTGCTCATCTGAGCCATCAGTGCCACTACATTGCTCATCAGTGCCACTACAGTGCCCAATAGTGCACATGAGTGCCCATAAGTGAGTGCTCATCAGTGCCAGATAATCAGTGCAGCCGTAGTGCATTAATGCACATTAGTGCAACCTCATCAGTGCACATAAGTGCACCCTCATCATCACCCAGCAGTGCACCCTCATCAGTGCGCACAAGGTCACCCTCCTCAGCACCCGGCAGTGCAACCTCATCAGTGAACATAAGTACACCCTCATCAGCGCACATCAGTGCACCCTTATCAGCACCCAGCAGTGCGCCCTCATCAGTGCACATAAGTGCACCCTCATCAGCACCCAGCAGTGCAACTTCATCAGTGCACATAACTGCACCCTCATCAGCGCACATAAGCGCACTCTCGTCAAGACCCAGTAATGCACCCTCACCAGTGCACACAACTGCACCCTCATCAGCGCACATCTGTGCACCCTCATCAACACCCATCAGTGCATCCACATCTGTTCTAGTGCCCCTATCCACTACAGCCACCAGTATGGCAAAAAAAAATTCTCCACAGAGGAGGCATACCAGCTCCTTACCCTGAGCGACAAGAGCAATGGGGAGCTCTCTGAGTCTGAGTCTGGGTCAGATTATAATTCTACACAATCCGATGAAGAGGAAAGTGTGCCCTTGAAAAGAATGCATTCTGGTGAGGAGCAGCAGGTTAGTACAAGTACAGCAGTAGCATCAACCAGCAGCGCAGTGCCATTCACCTCTAGAGCAGTGCCATCCACCTCTAGAGCAGTGCCATACACGAGACCACTGCCAAGCACTAGTGGGGTGTCATCTCAGCCCCAAAGGGCCCATGCCAGCCTTCCCTATGCTATTCAGAGCCCCCTCCCCCTGTGGCTTCCCTCTAATTCAGGAGCAGCAAACCTCCCCCTTTCACCGCCCAGCCAGGTGTCCAGGTGAACACCAAAGATTTTGCCCTGATTGGTTTTTTTAATTTCATTTTTACAGAGGACTTCCTATAATCCATCATGGCCCAGTGTAACCTCTATGCATAGCAGTTTATTGCAAGCAACCTGAATTCAAGCTACGCCCCTCCCTTTGAGTGGAGAGCGCTTACTGTGGAGGAATTTAAAAAACTTTTAGGCCTGACTTTTTTAATATGGAACTCACAAAAAAAAACTATTTATACACCTATTGGTCCACCAAACCCATCCACCACATGCCAATCTTTTCCTCCATTATGCCAAGGTCCAGATACCTTATTCTCTGGTTCCTCCACTACAATGGCAACTCTAAGTGCCCTCCCAGAAATGACCCATCTTATGACAAACTATTTAAAATTCTCCCCCTTATAAACTATTTCTCAGTAAAATTTGCCCAGTTATATACCCCAAGCAAAACATATCCATTGAAGAGTCACTTGTGAAATTCTCAGACAGGCTTATCTTCAAACAGTTTATACCCAGCAAAAGGGCCCGATACGGGGTTAAACTGTACAAGCTTTGCGACCGAGCCACAGGCTACATTTATGCCTTTTTGGTCAATGAAGGGAATTTCACCCAGCTGCATCCCCATGAATACCCAGAGTACATTGGAGCCATCGGAAAAGTTGTCTGGGAGCTCATTTATCCAGTCCTTGGGAAGAGTTACCATCTTTATGTGGATAGCTTCTACTCAAGCTTGCCCCTCTTCCGCAATCTTTACAGAAGGAAGACTCCGGCATGTGATACAGTCAGAACCAATAGAAAGGGTTTCCCGCAAAGGCTCGTCAATGAAAGGCTAAGAAAAGAGGAGACAGCGTCTTTGCGGAATGAGGAGCTATTGGCTGTCAAGTGGAGGGACAGACGAAATGTACACATGCTATCAACAATTCATGATGACACATACGTGGAGATCCCCAGAAGAAATGGCCCAATCCAGAAACCTGCTTGTGTCCACGACTATAATCTGTTCATGGGGGAGTGGACTTCAATGATCAGATGATCAAATCCAATCTTCCCACAAGAAAATCCTGGCATTGGTACAAAAAAGTATCGAGTTATGTTTTCACTTTGGCCATGTACAACTCTTTTATCATTTACCAAAAATCTACAGAAAACCCTGTATCCTATCTTTACTACCAAGAAGAAGTCATCACTGCCCTATTGTACCCTGAAGGCCCACCAGAAAACATTAGATCTGATGCAGTGGGCAGACTCCATGAACGCCACTTTCCTGAGAAACCCCCCCCCCCGTGAAACAGGCCAAAGACACCAGAAGAGATGCCGGGTGTGCACCAGAGCAGGAGTTAGAAGAAACACTGCATATTTTTGTCCCCAATGCCCTTCCCAACCAGGCCTCTGTATAGGTCACTGTTTCCACTGTTACCATACTTCTCTACATTATTAGTGAAGTATGGTAAACGTAATTGTCATTTACCTTCACACCCCTTATGCCACTGCACTGCACTGTACATACCGCTGCCTTCCCCGGAACTGACCCTGGCCTGCTATACGACCACACTTCTGCCTCACGCTAAAAATACCTCTGCCTGCTCTGGAACTGACCCTGGCCTGTTATACAACCACGCTTCTGCCTAACGCTAAATATACCATCTGCTTGCTCCGGAACTGATCCTGGCCTGTTATATGACTACGTTTCTGCCTAACGCTAAACTGTACCTACCTCTGCTTGCTCTGGTACTGACCCTGGACTGTTTGACCATGTTGTTTGCCTGCCTCTTGGACTGATCTTTTACCCTGGAGTAGTGGGATTCATAACACAGGGATCTCACATATGTGAGGGGCGCCAGAATTGTTTTTCTGGAGGAAGAAAACTTTTTAGTTTTCTCATTCCCGGATTAGGGTATGGAGACTCAGAGGTTTCAAAGAGATTTGGGTGGGAGAAGATTCTATCCCTATCCCCATTCTTTCCTGGCCTGCTACCTGTACTATGGACCATGTTTCTGCCCACTACCAGGACCAATATTTTGGCACTGCTGGCAATATCTATACCTGCACTGATCCTGGACTGTATATGGACAGTATCCCTGCCTGTACTGACTATGGACAATGTTCCTGCCTGCTGCCTGGACAATTCCATTTGCTTTTAATGACCACGTCCCTGCCCGCTGCCTGGATCTACCAGAGAAGCCTCTACCACGGTCCCCATTCTTTCCTGGCCTTCTACCTGTACAATGGACCATGTTTCTGCCTACTACCAGGACCAATATTTTGGCACTGCTGGCAATATCTCTACCTGCACTGATCCTGGACTGCATATGGGCAGTATCCCTGCCTGTACTGACTATGGACAATATTCCTGATTGCTGCCTGGACAACGTTTGCTGTCGCCGACCATGTCCCTGCCTGCTGCCTGAATCAGTGCTCTCCTCCTGTGGACAACTGCACTACTACGTGCGAACGTGCATGGGCGCGCGCGAACGCGCACAGGCAGCAGAAACTGCACTTTTCCTAACATTGCCCCCCCAAGGGGCAGCCTCCGGATGCCCAAATGGGCTCTCTTGGCTGGTTGTCTTCTCCAGAAGGCCCTGATTAAAGCTTCCACGTGTAAGTTCTCTTCTGGCTCCCAAGAGCTCTCTTTGGGCCCATAGCCCCTCCATTTGACCAGGTACTGGATGATGCCACCTCTCCTCCTACAGTCCAGAATAGATTCCACCTCAAATTCCTCCATTCCGTCAACCAGCACTGGTGCAGGTGGGCCTGTCTTCCGATTTGGAAAGGGGTCGGAGATCTTAGGCTGTAACAGGGAATGGAAGACAGGATGAATACGAAATGACTCAGGCAACTCCAGCTCATATGCCACCTCGTTGATCTTCCTTTTGATAGGGAAGGGTCCCAAGAATTTTGGACCAAGCGTCTTAGATGCCAATCGTAAGTTGACGGTGGATAGCCATACTTGACTGCCCGGTTCCAAGTTTAACTCGCCACGTCTCTTTTTGTCAAAGGTCTCCTTGTTAGCAGCCTGTGTTCATGCCATTGTCTCCTGCAGGAGTCTGTTATTGGAGGTGAAGAAGTCCAATAGATCAGCCACAGCTGGCACCGAACTCTCCGGGCAGGTGTTGGACAAGAAAGCAGGGTGGAAGCCATAGTTGGCGAAGAACGGTGATTGAAGAGTGGCTGAGTGGACAGAGTTATTGTAGGCGAACTCAGCCAGAGGTAGGAGCGTAACCCAGTCATCCTGGGAGAAGGAAGAAAAGCAACGCAGGTACTGCTCCAGCGTTTGGTTGGTACGCTCCATCTGGCTGTTCGTCTCGGGGTGATAGGCAGATGACAGAGACAGTCCAATCTTCAAGGACCTGCACAGGGACCTGCAGAACTTGGATGTAAATTGTACTCCGCGGTCGGATACAACATCTGTTGGTATCCCGTGGAGCCTGACAATTTCCTTAATGAATATCTTGGCAGTCTCTGCAGCAGAGGTTGTGCCCTTCATGGGCAGAAAGTGGGCCAGCTTGGAGAACCTGTCCACTACCACGAAGATGGTGGAGCAGCCTTCAGAAGGGGGTAATTCCACAATAAAGTCCATGGATATGTGACTCCAAGGCCTCTCTGGAACTGGTAGCGGTTTAAGGAGGCCCCACACCCGAGTCTTACTCCCCTTGCACCGGCTGCAGGTAGTGCATGATTCTACGTAGCGTTTACAGTCCTTTCCAACTCGGGGCCACCAGAACGTGCACTGTAATAACTCAGAAGTCTTGCGTACCCCAAAGTGCCCAGCCAGCCGGTGGTCATGGCAGAGGTCCAGGACTGAAGTTCATAGGCTCTCTGGCATGAAGATCTTGTTACCATGCCAGAGCAACCCGTCATTGAGCTGCAGAGGGGTTCCGGGAAAAGGGTTTGACCCCAGGGAAGCTTGTCGGATACGTGCCAGTACATCTTCCTGTAACAACAAGAAACTTCCAGGTGGCAGTATGGTATTGGGGGATACCGGGGTTTCAAGTGCATTGAACATGCGCGAAAGGGGGTCCGGCTTGGTGTTCTTCGACCCGGGCCTGTAAGTGATGTGGAAGTTAAATCGGGCGAAGAACAACGCCCACCTGGCTTGGCGTGGTTTCAGTCTCTTAGCAATTCTCAGGTATTCAAGGTTCCTGTGATCAGTATAAATGAGAATTGGATGCGCTGCTCTTTCTAAAAGATGCCGCCATTCCTCTAGTGCCAATTTAATAGCCAGAAGTTCACAGTCTCCCACATCATAGTTTCTCTCGGCAGATGATAACTTGTGAGAGAAAAACGCTACCGGGTGTAGCAGCACTCTGGTGCCTTGTCTTTGGGAGAGAATCGCCCCGACCGCCACCTCAGATGCATCGACTTCCAGAACATAGGGGAGAGCACTATCCAGATGCTTGAGGAGAGGTGCAGACATGGATAGCTCCTTGAGCTTTTCAAAGGCTGTTTGTGCCTCAGGAGTCCTGCGGAATGGGATACCCTGTTTGGTTAAGTGCGTGATGGGTGAGATGATGGAGGAGAACCCCCGGATAAACTTCCTGTAAAAGTTTGCGAATCCCACGAAGCGCTGGATTCCTTTTTTATCGACTGGAGCTGGCCAGTCCAAGATGGCAGAGACTTTTTGAGGGTCCATCTTGATGCCTCCGACAGGGATGATAAGTCCAAGGAACTGTATGCTTCACTGCTCGAACTCACACTTCTCAGGTTTAGCATAAAGGCCATGTTGACAGAGGCGACCCAGTACCCGTTTTACATGAGAGCGATGAAGCTCCAGGGAAGGTGAAAAGATCAGGATATCATCCAGATAAGTGATGACAAAGAGGTCGAGTAAGTCCTTGAAGATATCATTTATGAAGTGCTGGAATGTGGCTGGAGCGTTACACAGACCGAATGGCAATCCTAAGTACTCGTAATGACCGAAACGGGTACGAAAGGCCGTCTTCCACTCATCACCTTCTCTGATCCGTACCAGATTGTAAGCTCCCCGGAGGTCCAATTTGGTAAAGATGGTGGCAGTCCCCAGGCGCTGAAACAATTCCGGAACTAGCGGAAGATGGTTCTTCACGGTAACTTTATTGAGTTCCCGGTAGTTTATGCATGGGCGCAGGGAATGGTCTTTCTTTTCCACGAAAAAGATACCTGTCCCAGCTGGGGAAGTGGATGGACGGATGAACCCCTTACTGAGGTTCTCCTCGATATATGATTTGAGGGTGCTGAGTTCCAATTCTGTGGGTAAATCCTTCAGCACCGGGAAGCAGCTCAATGGGGCAATCATATGGTCTATGGGGAGGAGGGACCTCAGCCCCCTTCTTGTTAAAAACATCCAAGAAAGCATGGTAGAAGCTGGGGACGGCCTGACAGACATCAGGCTCCGGTCAAGGTCCATAGATAGTATGGAAGGATCCATTCCAGGAGTCCTGGGCAGACAGTGCTCATGGCAGTACTGGGATTGGAACTGGACGTTCCCTGTAGACCAGTCAATGGTGGGGTTATGAGCCTGGAGCCAAGGTAGTCCAAGGATGACAGGGAAGATGGGAGAGGCAATAGCATCAAGCGTAAGGAGCTCTTGATGACCTCCCAGCAGGGCCAGATTAAGAGCATCATGGGCTGGTGCTGAGGATTTTGGTGGGTCTTTCATGCTCCCAACATTGTGGGAACAGTTTGGGGATGGCTTCTTCCTGTTCCAACATGACTGCGCACCAGTGCACAAAGCAAGGTCCATAAAGACATGGATGAATGAGTTTGGGGTGGAGGGACTTAACTGTCCTGACCTCAACCCAATAGAACCCCTTTTGGCTGAATTAGAGCGGAGACTGCGAGCCAGGCCTTCTCATCCACATCAGTGCCTGACCTCACAAATGTGCTTCTGGAAGAATGGTCAAACATTCCCATAGACACACTCATAAACCTTGTGGACAGCCTTCCCAGAAGAGTTGTTATAGCTCCAAAGGATGGGGCAACTTAATATTGAACCCTACGAACTAAGACCGGGATGCCATTAAAGTTCATGTGCGTGTAAAGGCAGGCGTTCCTATACTTTTGCCTAGCTAGTGTATCTGCCAAGATTTGCAATGGTGGTGAAACCCTCCTACACATAAATACTACATTTAGACATAAATTAGGTAAGGCCCTGAGTCAGGAAGTTATGTTTAACAACATAGAACAAGCAACATCTCTACATGAAGTGACATGTTTGGGATTCAAACTCAGGACCTCAGCAATGATAGGCAGAATTTCTACCTGGTGAGCCACAGGGCTGCTGCATGTGGATTCCTCCTATAAATACACAGATACTGCATTTCTTGGAATATATAGGAATTACATTAGTCAGGAGTTTCTCTTCTTGATTTATTCTGTGATATTTTGTGTTTCTTGCTGTGTGAGCATAGAATAGTAATGTTATCCTCAGATTTTTGGGAATGACATTTTCATTTCTGATGTTGGTACACATATCACATTTTTTGCTCAAATTAAAGTGGTTGTCAACTCTGGACAACCACTTTAACCTACAAGTAAGCTTATAATAAGGCTTACCTGTAGGTTCCCTGCATATCTCTTAAACCTGCACGGTTTAGGAGATATACAGTGTACTTGCATGTGCCGACATCATCGGCACATGCTCAGTAAATAAACGGTTTCTTGACTGAGATCGCGTCACAGAGCCGGACATCACGGCCCCGGAAGGAAGAGGGGCAAAGATGGACATGGCCTGGAGTGGGGACATTGCAAGCTTCCAATGCAGGTAAGTGACACATAATAGACTAGTATGCGATGCATACTAGCCTATTATGCATTTAAATTGCAGGGTAACAAAGAGGAAGTAAAACACATCAGGGTTTACTTCCTCTTTAAAGCAGAGTTCCACCCAAAAACTGAACTTCTGCTTTAAGCACTCCTCGCCACCTTACATGCCACATTTGGCATGTCATTTTTTTTGGGGGGGGGGGGTGTGTGTACCCGGTTATCAGAGGGACATCCTGTCCCTCTTCCTCCTTCTGTTTCTGGGCTGCCTAGGCGACTCCTCCTCCTCCCTAGGCGGCCCCTCCGTCCTGGCAATCTTCTGGGACACGTCACAGGTCCCAGGAGATTGCCTGGCCACTAGAAACATGCAGCACAACTCGCACATGCGCAGTGCATGCCCGGCCGTGAAGCCATTGCAAGTGTGGGTGCCGTGGGGAGGAGGGGGAGACAAACGAGGCTTTGAGCGCAGCCATCGCTGGACCGCGAGACAGGTAAGTTACTGTTTATTAAACACCTCCCACCCGGCCACTGTACATATACGGCCGGGTGGGAGCTTCCCCGTTCTGACAGGACGTGTATACACGTCCTGCAGAATGGGGGCTCGCAGCGCGGCCACGCGCCGCGCTGCTGCTGGATCCTGTGATCATTATGATCACAGGATCCAGCTGAGCAGAGATCGGGATACGGGCGCAGTGACAGTTCTCCCCTCGCCGAGCTCAGTGAGAGCTCAGTGCGGGGGGGGGGGGGGGAAGGGGGGGAGCTGCAGCTCTGTGACAGCTTTCCGCATGATGATGATTTCATGCAGAAAGCTGTCACAGATCGCCCCCCACACAGTGCACCAAGCACCACTGATACCCCTGTCCCCATACACATAAGTGTCCCCATAAAACAGCCCCCAAAACATCTGTATGACCCCCATCACATCTGTCACCATACACAAAACATCTGTCACAGTCCCCAAAACATCTGTATGTCCCCAAAACATCTGTCACAGTCCCCAAACATCTGTCTGTCCCGTCACATCTGTCACCATACACAAAACATCTGTATGTCCCCGTCACATCTGTCACAGTCCCCGTCACATCTGTCTGTCCGCCAACACCAAATAAACTCCGATTTGGGTTATTTTTACCAAAGTAATGTAGAAGTATCATTTTTGGTCAAAATTTATGAAGAGAAATTACTTATTTGCAAAATTTTATAACAGAAAATTTTTGTAATTTATAGCGCAAAAAAATAAAAAAATATTTTAAAACGTTTATTCATTAAAGAGAAGTATTTAAAACTG
>BLSH010373387.1:1497590-1552479 GCA_018402905.1 Glandirana rugosa | reverse complement strand
AATAACAAAACTTACTGTCTTGTTCTGTATGTTGTAGACGGTGTCCGCACGTTCGGCACATATTAGTATATAGATTACCATTTGACATCTGGAAGAGTACCAACATTGTCATACTCCATCATGTTATATTATAGTAGGAAAGTGAATCCATTACGACAAATTTAAGTTACCAATTAGTGTAATAAACAGGAGGTACCGGAGGTCCCCGAGGGGCGATGTAGTGTATGTAAACAGGCGATGGGTTAGGGTAATGCTCAGACTTCGGCACGAACCCGAGAGGTTGGTAAAGCAGGTCTGGAACCACATAAACCACCCCGTAGGGGCTAATCGTATACACAGAGACATATTGCCATTGAGAAGGTCTACAGTTTACCATTAGATATATGATTATACACGGCTTGCACGCCTGTGGCAGATGTTGTATGTCTTGTTCTGTCATTCAAAACAATAAAAAGAGTTTTAAAACAAAAAATACATAACAATAGCCACTGCCAGGTGCCCACGATTTGCATAACAATAGCGACTGATGGTCACCCTTAATTTACATAACAATGGTGTACACACACACAGAACTAAACAGCATTAATGACTCCCTGGCATGGGCCTATCTTGAGGTAGGGGCCTCGAGCTGCAGCTCCAATAGCCCCTATGTTAATCCGGCCCTGCCTCCCAGCATTGTGGTGGTCAGGGGAGCGGTCTCTTGTGAGACTAGACCGGACTTTTGGGTTGTACCATCAGCCAGGTGCATCACCATCCTGCGGGTTTTGGGACGCAGAGGGATCCCATGTTGTGCAGCAAAAGTTAAGTCCATGAAGCAGCTGCAAGCACCAGAGTCTATGATGGCATGGACAGTAACGGCTCTACCAGAGGACTGGAGAAGTAGAGAGAGAGTGAGGTGAGCCACGTTGCCAGGCACTGGTTGGGGAGAGACAGCAAGGCACTTCTCCAACTTGGAAGGGCAGGTCCGCACTAAGTGCCCTGGCTCTCCACAATAGAGCCAGAGGCCTAGGCTTCTTCAGCGCTGTTTCTCTTCAGAGGTCAGTGCCGGATGCCCCACACCCTGTTGCTGGGGCTCCGACTGCCTTGGAGGTGGGTATGGTGGAGCCGGCTAGAGTGCCACTTAGAAGTCTGGAGGCCGGAGGTAGCATCCAGGAGGGCCTGAGGTTCACCTTGGTACTCTCCGCTCTGCGTTCCCTAAGGCGCTGATCGATCTGAATGGCCAGATTGATGAGCCTCTCCAGAGTGGATGGCACCCCCACACGGGCCAACTCATCCTTCAGGGGGTTGGCTAAGCCCAGCCAAATCTGGTGGCACAGAGCTGCCTCATTCCAGGCCTTGCCAATGTTCCAACACCTGAACTCAGACGCATAGTCCTCCGCCTTTTCGGGGGGGGGGGGAAGAGCGCTGCTTCAGCAGCAGCCGTCTGATGCGGATCTTCATATAGCTGAGCCATTGCCTGGAAGAACCGGGAAAGGTCAGAAACCCTTGTTCCAGGAGCCGGTGGGCCCATGACTGAGGCTTGTCTTGTAGAAGGGAGATCACCAGCCCCACCTTCGTAGTTTCCAGGGAGAAGGTGCAAAGCTGCAAGCTGAAGTAAAGTTCGCAGGCGCTGCGGAAGGGCCAAAATTTCCTACGGTCCCCTGAGAACCGTTCTGGCATGGGAACTGTGGGTTCCGGAGGAAAAGAGACCATAGAGTCCATTGTGAGCTGGCTGACCCTTGATGGGGCAGGAGAAGCAGACTCCAGGACACGGGCCCCCAGCTGTGTGTATCCTGCTTGCAGGTGTTGAACGGCTCAAGAGAGAGCATCCAAATGCTGACAGAGTTCATGTAGCGGAGAGGGCCCCTGCTCAGACTCAGACATGGCTGTCCGATTCTGTCACGTACCTGGTGGTGGAGTCTGACTCTGCAGTGGGCAACCTCTCTTACGTCCCTGGTTCAGGAACCCCTGATAGAGTAGACAGGAGATTCCAGAGCACAGGGGGGCATGAGGGCTGGTAGGGATGCAGATGATGTTGTGAGGATCCTCCAGGAGCTCGTGCAAGACAGAAGATTGGTGATGCAGGCCGGGTCGGTAACAAGCGGGCAAGTGGGATACAGAAGGAGCAGGCAAGTGGGTAGTCGCGCTCGCGAACACGCACAGGCAGTAGAAATGGCAGAAACTGCACTTTTCCTAACAGAACCATTCAAAAGACTCATTATGCCTCATAGATTATACGTTGGGATGTTTGCTTTCCAAAATGGGGTCATTTTGTGGGTGTTTCCATTGTCCTGGTGCTCCAAAAGTGTAATAGGTGGTTGAGAAATGAGATGTGTAATTTATGCTCCTAGAACGCCTGACGGTGCTACTTCAATGTTGGGCCTCTGTATGTGGCCAGGCTGTGTAAAAGCCTCACACATGTGGTATTACCATACTCAGGAAGAGTAGCAGAATGTATTTTGGGGTGTCATTTTTGCTATGTACATACTGTGTGTCTGAAATATCTTTTAAATGGACAACTTTGTGGAAAAATTTTTTTTTTCCACATTTTCCAAAAACTTCTGGAAAAAAAATAACCATTCAAAAGACTCATTATGCCTTATAGATTATTTGTTGGGGTGTTTGCTTTTCAAAATGGGGTTATTTTGGGGGTGTTTCGATTGTCCTGGTGCTTCAGGGCCTTCAAAAGTGTAATAGGTGGTTGAGAAACGAGATGTGTAATTTAAGCTCCTAGAACGCCTGAAGGTGCTACTTCAATGTCGGGCCTCTGTATGTGGCCAAACTGTGTAAAGGTCTCACACATGTGGTATCATGATACTCAGAAGGAGTAGCAGAATGTATTTTGGGGTGTCATTTTTGCTATGTTCATGCTGTGTGTTGGAAATATGTTGGAAATGAACAACTTTGTGTAAAAAAATGCGTTTTCATTTTTTTTCCATATTTTCCAAAAACTTCTGGAAAAAAATAAACCGTTCAAAAGACTCATTATGCCTCATAGATTATTCGTTTGGGTGTTTGCTTTCCAAAATGGGGTCATTTTGTGGGCATTTCCATTTTCCTGGTGCTCCAGGGCCATCAAAATTGTGAAAGGTTGTCAGGACATTAGATATGTAATTTATGCTTCTAGAATGCCTGACGGTGCTACTAGGATGTTGGGCCTCTGTATGCGGCCAGGCTGTGTAAAAGTCTCACACATGTGGTATCGCCATATTCAGGAGGAGTAGCAGAATGTATTTTGGGGTGTCATTTTTGCTATATACATGCTGTGTGTTGGAAATATCTTAGACATGAACAACTTTGTGTAAAAAAAATATGTTTTCATGTTTTTTCCACATTTTCCAAAAACTACTGGAAAAAAATAAACCGTTCAAAATACTCATTATGCCTCATAGGTTATACGTTGGGTGTTTGCTTTCCAAAATGGGGTAATTTTGTGGGCATTTCCATTGTCCTGGTGCTCCAGGGCCTTCAAAAGTGTAATACTTGGTTGAGAAATGAGATTTATAATTTATGCTCCTAGAACGCCTGAAGGTGCTACTTCAATGTTGGGTCTCTGTATGTGGCCAGGCTGTGTAAAAGTCTCACACATGTGGTATCACCATACTCAGGAGGAGTAGCAGAATGTATTTTATGGTGTCATTTTTGCTATGTACTTGCTGCGTGTTGGAAATATGTTAGAAATTGACAACTTTGTGTAAAAAAATGCATTTTCATTTTTTTCTCCACATTTTCCAAAAACTTCTGGAAAAAAATGAACCATTAAAAAGACTCATTATACCTCATAGATTATTCGTTGGGGTGTTTGCTTTCCAAAATGGGGTCATTTTGTGGGTGTTTCCATTGTCCTGGTGCTCCAGGGCCTTCAAAAGTGTGATAGGCTGTCAGGACATTAGATGTGTAATTTATGCTTCTAGAACGCCTGATGGTACTACTTGGATATTGGGCCTCTGTATGTGGCCAGGTTGTGTAAAAGTATCACACATGTGATATCACCATACTCAGGAGGAGTAGAAGAATGTAATTTGGGGTGTAACTTGTGGTATGCACATGCCATGTGAGAGAAATAATCTGGTAATATGACAATTTTGTGAAAAAAAAATCTTCATCTTGCAAAGAATTGTGGGGAAAAATGACAACTTCAAAAAAACTAACCATGCCTCTTACTAAATACCTTGGAATGTTTACTTTCCAAAAAGGGGTCAATTTGGGGGTATTTGTACTTTCCTTGTTAAGCTTCATGCACACAGGACGTTAAAAAAATGTCCTAAAAATGTCAGTAGCTTATCAGTGATTTTTTCAGCTTTTTTGCAGCGGCTTTAGTGAGCGTTAATGAGCGTTATTGAGTGTTAGTGAGCGTTTTTTAGTGCTGGCGGTTTTTTTTTTTTGAATGGATACAAAAGGTCCAAAAACATTGGTGAGTGGTGTTAATGAGCGTTAGTGATCGTTTTTGGGCGTTAGAGCATTTTTACAGCTGAAAAACGTCTCTCAGAACCCTCTGGTCTTGGTTTTTTTTTTTTACAGCTCAAAAACGTCACTGCTCAAAACAGTTGATAACAGCCTATGTGTGCATGAACACATAGGATAACATGATGGAGGGCTTAATGACTGTAGAAAAAAACGTCTGCAGCTGAAAACAGCAGCTGTAAAAACGTCAAAAAACGTCCTGTGTGCATGAGGTCTTAGTGTCTCAAGAAATGAGATAGGCTTTCAGTATCTCAGCTGTGATCAGGTGTGATCAATTTTCAGTGATTGGCACCATAGCTTGTAGACTCTATAACTTTCACACAGACCAACATTTATGGTCAAAATTTATGAAGAAAAATTACTAATTTGCTAAATTTTGTTACAGAAACAAAGAAAAAACTGAAAATTTACTATCAGATACTTACCGTAATTTTCCTTTCCTGATAGACTCCATGGTAGCCACGTGTGGGTTTACCCCGCCCCTCTTTAACCCTATAGGACCCTACTTCATATAAATTTGATCCCCTGTTCAGCCCGCGTGTTCTGTAACTAGCCCCTCCTCTTGATCTGAGGGTGGGAACTCCGGCTGCCATGGAGTCTATCAGGAAAGGAAAATTACGGTAAGTATCTGATTGTAAATTTTCCGTTTTCCAGACAGACTCCATGGCAGCCACGTGTGGGACTTAACTAGCCCAAAAACCACCGGGTGGGAATGCTGAACAAAAAGGTTTAATTCACACTGTCACAAAGAACTTTCAAACCAAACGTAACAGAAGACAATGACGCTGGCTCCACATGGTAATGTATCATGAAGGTATTCAGTGACGATCAAGAGGCTGCAAATGACCTCGGGAGCTACCCGGCGAGCCCAGGAGGTGGAGATACTTCTGGTTGAGTGAGCTGTCATCGCCTCTGGTGGAGCCAAGCCCTTCGCCCTGTAAGCCCTCTGGATGATCTGGACAATCCATGCTGTGATCGTTCTGGAAGAAACCTTCTTCCCTTTGTTCTTTCCGGAGAAGAGGACAAAGAGGTGGTCCGATTGTCTGAAGGCGGCCGTAGCCTGTAGATATTTCTCCAATGATCTCCCCACGTCTAAGGGGTGTGCTTCTGCGGCTTCTGAAGACTTAGGCAGGGACAGCTCCTAATTCTCGTGAAACACGACGTGACCTTGGGTTTCAAGCCAAACATGGGAATCAAAACTACCCGATCCGGGAAGAAAGTCAGGAATGGCTCGCTGTGCCCCAAGGCCCCGATCTCCGAGACTCTTTTAGCAGAGGTGACTGACATTAGGAAGGCTGTTTTCATGGACAGATCCCCCACTGGCTGTGCGTTCGCATATCCCGAGGCAGGGTCTGGAATTCGAGGACCAAGGGAAGGTCCCATTTTGGAAACCTTGGCTTTCTCTGAGGCTGCAACCTCGCTGCTCCCTTGAAGAACTGCCGAACCAAAGGATGACCCCCCCATGCAGTCCCCGTGAGACTGACAGGGCTGATACTTGCACCCTGAGGGAGCTTACTGATAGAGGCAACTCAAGTCCAGTTTGCAAGAAACCCAAAACTTCTTGCACTCCAGGATTTCCCGATAGAACGAGAAAAGTCAGTGAACTTGGCTCATAAACTCGGTTCGTGCTGGGACGTCTGGAGCTCATCAGAGTGGAGATCACACCTGAGGCACAGCCTAGGGCTTATAGCCTTTCCCTCTCAAGAACCAGGCCATTAGATGCAGTCGTTCTGGACATGGGTGTAGGACTGCTCCCTGTGATAGGAGATCTGGCCTGAGAGGGAGGGGCACTGGGGCCTGAAAGCTCAGCTGTGTCAGTAATAGAAACCAAGGCCTGTTGGGCCAGAAGGGAATTATTGCCAGAATCTCAACTTTCTCTGACCTCAGCCTCCGCAAGAACCTGAGGATGATTGGTACTGACGGGAATGCATAGGCTTTGTTGAATCTTCAGGTGTCCGTTAGGGCATCCATTCCGAGAAGCCCCTTGTGTATAAGTTCCTGAGCTTGTGATTGCCTGGGGAGGCAAACAGATCGACTCTTAGGGACCGGATCCAGTTGAACACTTCCACATGAAGGGACCACTCTCCATGCTCACTTGTACTCTGGACAGGAAGTCCGCTTGGACATTCCGGGCTCCGAGAATGAAGACCGTCGAGACGTCTGCCAGGCATCTCTGAGCCCATATGAAGATCGGCTCCACCTCTCGCAGTAGAGAAAGACTGTGTGCCCCACCTTGTCTCCTCACGTAGGAAACTGCCATCGTGTTGTCCATCCTCAGAAGTATGGCCTTCCCCTTTATTAGGTGGTGGAAAGCCCGAAGAGCACAGTACCCCACCCTTGACTCCAGGACATTGGACACCGGAATGTGAGGAAGTGGGCCCCATGCCCCCTGGGCAAATTCTGCCCCGCAGTGGGCTCCCCATCCCACATTGCTGGCATCGGTCGTGACTATCACCCATGCTGGTGGGGAGATGAAGTGACACCTGAGCAAGTTCTTGCGTTGCAGCCATCATGGCAGGCTGCCCCTTATGGCCATTGATATGCGAATAGAGTGATTGCCTTTGTCCGGCCTCCATTGGTGTAGGAAACCCATCTGGAACGGGTGCATCCTCCTTAGCGCCCACTTCACCATGGGGGGTGTCGAAACCATGGTGCCGATCACCCTGAGAAATTGGGAGACTCTCAGATACGAGGATGACAGGGCCCGCTGAACTTTGTCTCGTATTATGCCAATTTTCTCTGAAGGTAGAGAAATAGTGTTCTCCATGGTGTTGAACCAGGCCCCTAGATACACCAGATCTTGTGATGGCTCTAGGTGACTCTTTTGCCATTTTATCATCCAGCCAAACTCTTGAAGAGTAGCAATTACTTGTGACCTCTGGGCCAGCAGCTGGTCCCTGTCTTGTGTTAGTAGGAGCAGGTCGTCTAGGTAGTGATGTAGACATATACCCTTCTTCCTGATAAGAGCTACCACGGTTAGGAGGACTTTTGAATATACCCGTGGGGATGTCGAGAGTCCGAAGAAGAGACACATAAACTGGAGGTGGCGTTGATCAACCAGGAAGCGGAGATACTTGCGGGACTCCTCTGAAATGGGGACATGAAAGTACGTATCCTTCAAATCTATCGCAATTAACCAGTCGCCTGGTTGTACTGAGCGCGTTATCATTGTGAGGGTCTCCATCTTGAACTTTTCGTTTTTGATGAAAGTGTTCAAATGGGTGAGATCTATAATTGGTCTCCATGTTCCATTCTTTTTTTTCACTAGGAAAAGAGGAGAATAAAGGCCTTGAAACCTCACTTCTTCCGTTACCAGCACCGCTGCGCCCTGAGCCACCAGTGAATCTACGTAATGCAGTAGAATTCACCTTTTCTCTTCACGCGGGGCACTTGTGTGGGAATGACTCTGAGTATCGGTTTGCTCGTAAAGGTCCATGAATGCCCGAAAGAGACGACTTGATCACCCAGGCGTCTGAGATCAAGGCCGCCCAGACGTGCCGAAATTGGAACAGACGTGCTCCTACCCGACCCACCTGGGCGGGCCCAATCTCAAAAGGACTTGGCTGGATCACGCCCGGTAGTTGTCGTGCCCTTAGCTGCCCTCTGGATGAACATCTGGCCCCTCTTCCAATTTCTCCTAAAGTCCCGACCAGGCTTGTAGCTGCGGGCGTCTCTTGCCCGATCCGTAGCTTGCCTCCTTGTTTGTGGCCATTTCTGGCAGAACATGCGTCTGTCCTGTGGGAGGAATCCTGACTTTCCCCCAGTGGCCCATGCGATGGCCTTGTCCAACCAATTACCAAACAATGAGGACCCTTCAAAGGAATCCTACACCAAGCCTGTTTTGAGGTGGGATCAGCCAGCCAAGGGCGTAACCACAGGGCCCGCTTAGCCATAACGGATGACAGCGTCACCCGTGCCCCTAGGCGGATCATGTCCAGGGAAGCCTCTCCCAAGAAAGACAAGGCCCATTTCAACTCCTGGATAGGTGCACTCCTGGCCACATCTTCTGAGGCGCTGCATAGAACCGACTCCACATCTTCGGTCCACACCTCCATCGCTTTGGACATAGCCGCTAAAGCCAGGGCCGGTTTGCAGGCCGCGTCGGCCGTCACATAAATCCTCTTAAAATCTAGGTTGATCTTCCTGTCGAGCGGCTCCCTGAAAGACACGGCATGCCTCCAAATACTTGTCGTCCTCTTCCTTAAAAGGATAGAGCCTAGATGTTTTGTTCAACAGGGAGGTTTTCTTGTCCGTCTTCTCCCACTGTGAAAATACCATTCAGTTCCATGAGAAGCGGGAAGTTAGGACGCTCCTTCCCGAGGTGTTTAATAAACTTCCTCTGTTTAGCCGGTGAGGACACTGGCTTTTTCCATTTCAGGGCCTCCTTAACTGCCTTAATTAAGGGTGGGACTAGGGCAGTGTCAAAGCCTGCTGAATCATCACGCTCCAGTTCGCTGTTCGAGAGAGCCTGAGGTGAGAAATCTTCTTCCAGCGAGCCTCTAGCTGAGGACTGGCTATGGGTATGGGGTGGTACCAGCTCCTTAAACGACTGTTGCACCACCTGCCTGACCAGCGATTCCATGTGCTGGCCACCAGCTTCCCTCTCTCCTGACGCTCGGGTGTAACACTTATCACACAGTGATTTGCCCTCAGGGACATGGGTCCCGCACCTCCAACAGGCTTTACGTCTGTGACTACCTTGGAGGTGGGAGAGTGGTGTCTTGAGGAAGAGTGCAAACTTCTTCTATGGTGCCGGCTTCTCGATGAGGATCTGTGGCGCCGTGATCCAGATGAGGACTGTCTGCGTTGAGAACTGGCAGGGTCTCTGCTGTTTGGATCTCGGGAGGCCTAAAGGTGACCTGACCTGGGAGGGCTTCAGAAGACAAGACAAAGAGGAAGAGAAGAAGAACATCATGAACATATATAGCAGGCACTCCAGAGTATTCCCCATGCGCCTCCCCCCCTCCGGCCCCCCCGTACCTGTTAGGCAAGGGCTGGCCGCAAGAAGGTGGTGACTTATCCATCTCGAGGGGAAGACACAAGCATCTGCCAAGAGCGAGGGAAAAATTTAGTAAGTCAGTCCACTCCACCTCCCTGGTGGAACCTGGCCTGGCACTCTGTCATGGGGAATCCCCTCTCACCTCACTATGGCTGTGACAGAGCTTGGGGAAACCACCGCACACTGCCCGCAGTCTTTCCCAAGACTGAACTGGGCTGGCAGCACTTGTAAATCTCCCCTGCCCCATCAGGCCGCGCCTGCGCACCAGGTGCTAAGAAGGAAGCCTTAGCTTCCTGAGCCTGCGCCATCCAAGCCTCGCTATCGCGTCCGGCTATTGCGCATGTGCGGAAGCACCTGCTGCCAGCAGATGGGAAGGAGTGGCACCGTGGAACGCATAAGCGTTCTGGCTGCCATACAGGAGAGACAGAGGAGCCCTGGAATAGAAGCAGGGGAGACGAGACACCCAGCCCCATAACACAATACTGTACTGCCATGGAGTCTTCCATAATGGCCGCCTCTTGTGAGACCCGGCTGCTCCCTCGTTGGCGTCTCCCTGGGCAAAGCAGGCCGCCTCTCCTGGGCTCTTCTGGACTGAACACTGCTCACCCGACGTAGCTGGGTACTGGGCGAAGGGGACACCACAACCCTGACGTCTGCCTCGCTTCTAAGGCTGGGGACAATGCTGCCCGGGACGCTGTTGTTCTTGACTTCAGCAAGTCTCCTGCAATCGGGTCCATAGAGGAGGACAAAAAAAGGAACACGCAGGCTGAGCAGGGGATCAAATTTATATGAAGTAGGGTCCTATAGGGTTAAAGAGGGGGCGGGGTAAACCCACACGTGGCTGCCATGGAGGCTGTCAGGAAATGTGTTTTTTTTACAAAATTTTTGGTCTTTTTTCATTTATAGCCCAAAAAATAAAAAACCCAGTGATGATAAAATACCACCAAAAGAAAGCTCTATTTGTGTGAAAAAAGGACAACAAATTCATATGGGTACAGTGTTGCATGACCGAGTAATTGTCATTCAAAATGTGAGAGCACTGAGAGCTGAAAATTGGTTTGGTTGTTAAGGGGGTTTAAGTGCCCAGTGGTCAAGTGGTTAAGGTGAAAAACTCTACAGCCTGATCTTATCCCCCTTAATCTCTTCTTCTCAAGAGAGAATAAATTCAGTTCATCTAATCGTTCCTCATAGCTGAGCTCCTCCATGCCTCTCTTTTCAGTTTGGTTGTCCTTCTTTGCACTTTCTCCAGTTCCCCAATATCCTTTTTGAGAACTGGTGCCCAAAATCGAACTGATGAACAAAATCGAACAATTCCAGATGAGGTCTTCCTGATGTCTTGTACAGGGGCAAAATGATATCTCTATCTCTGGAGTCCATACCTCTCTTAATACAAGAAAGGATTTTGCTTGCTTTGGAAACTGCTGCTTGGCATTGCATGCTGTTATTAAGCTTATGATCTACCAGAACAACCAGATCATAAGTGTGTGCAGCCTATTGCATTAGGGTGTGCACTCCAAAGCTCAAACACACATGCTTTTCTCTGCAGCGTCAGCTGTACATGACAGTGAATGAATGGGAAGTGGTCTGTGCTGAGCAGCTTTCTGTTCATTCACAAACTGAAGTATAGTAAACATAGTTTACTATGCTTCAGTTATGAATGAACACAGTGAGTAAGTGTGTTTATTTAGAAAAAGAAGGGGCTGGTAAATTACATATTTACTAGGCCCTTCTCCCGCTCTCCATCCTGAATCATCCCTCACAACAGCTGGGAGGAAAGGAGGGAAACCAGTAGCGCTGTGGGGTGGGTGGGGGCAACACAGGGGGGAGCCCAGGCAGTAGGGAGAATCTGCACCGCACATACTGATTAGGGCAAGCCCAGGCACACCTGGCACACTCCTGCACACGCCTATAGTCCTGAACCTTAAAAACATTGCATTACACACCCTGGACCCCTGCACTGTGCCTTATGTATCCTAAACCTGACACTGCCTGCAGCACTCTGCCTTACAGACTCCTGCACTATATACACTATTCTGTACATTACATACTTCTCACTAAAATGTTCATTGAAAGGGTTCATTGTCTCAACAGTTGCTGGTTGCCAAGCAGTTCCTGACTATTTTATTTGAGTTCTTCTTTAAGGTAGGCTCAGACAAAATGTCAGCTTTCTGTCTATTCAGTGTATGCAAAGCCATATGTAATTGAACTTTTTTTTTTAATGGATTTATATGTGTCTGTGGCACGCAACAAAATTTTGTTACTTTTGGATAGAGTGGAGAGGGATACGACCTAATTGCTGTCTGTTCCCCCATTAGAAAGATTCACACTATATTTGTCCTGCATACTGTTATCATTGAAAGTGAAAATAAAATAAAATCATATATTTTGGGTTGATACCTGGTGATACCTTGGGATTGCTTCACTTTGCAGGGATTTCCTCCATTTCCTGTTTTCCTTATGAGACAGGAAGTGAAGGGAAATCTTCCCAATGGGACACAGATGGCAAAAAGACTAACAGGGGTTATAATCCTCCCTTACTCTATCCAAAATGGAAAAAAAATTACCTTAAAATTTAGTTCTACATGAAGGGAAATTTCTCCTATACAGACAGCTTGCAATAATAGAGGTTCCAATCCCGCCCCTATTCGTTCAGAGCTAAATAGGAATTTTGACTGGAGGCTTTGAGGCGTTCCAGCCCAAAACTGACTTTTCTTCTATGGACTGGGATCACCTTTTTATATTTTTTTAAGTCGTCTAGACCTCGTCGAAAGTTTTTGAATTTGACCTACTACCACCATGGAGTTTGATTACTACTGCAATCTGTAATGTAAATTTCACGCAAAAACCAAACAGGGACAATGATGATAACTTGACATAAGATATCACTGACATTTATACTGAGGCAGAAAAACACGGTGTACCTGGGTTTTCAGTACAGTCTCTTGATCTTTCAGCATTTTGGTTTGCACTTTCCATTCAGCAGCCTGTGTCAGCAACTGAATAAAGATGAAATGACAACAATCCATTAGTTAATTCAGCACAGCAACAGTAATAATAATAATAATAATAATGATAATAATAATCAGAATAATAGTCATAGTTACTGATTAGGCATTATTACTTTTAGACACTAGATGGCAGCATATGACTTTCTATGATCATATGAAAGTCATTGATCCAACAGTATTACTTGCAATTCATTATACATTTACTTGCTGTAGAAAATCCAGTCTGATGTAAAATGTTTACAGAACCCTTTACCAAGATTATTGCTAATTATAAATGATTTCAAAGTCAATGATTTTCTTGGCACCAAAATAAAGGTAAAATGCAACTTTACTACAGACATTTGACACAGTTACAGTGACTACATAATAAATATATGACTGCAGTATTATTAAAAATAAAAATAATTGGTTGTGTGGATTCTAGGGTGGATGAGGTTCAGAGCTATTGACCTTTGTATCTTTGTATATCTTGATTACGCTATTGGGTAAGCACAACTAAAAATTACTTAGGCCTCTTGCACTTAAGAATACAACATATGGGTGTACAGTGTAAAATAAATCTGTTGTTTTGCCGTCCGGGAGCCACAGCTGCAGCATATTTTTGCCCATAGGAATGCAATACAGAAAATGCTGTGCACGCATAACTGCTTTGTATACTTACGCACAGCATATTTAAAAAAAATGTAAAATTCTGTGTTTTGAATAATATACCAATAAACGAGTGCCAGTGCATGCTGATGCTGCTGGTTAAAAGGGCATGAGTTTTCTGTAATGCATTAATATGCTGCAGCTGTGGCTCCCAGACGCCATAACAACAGACATATTTTACACTGTATCCCCCATATGCTATATATTGTGGCCAGGTGCAAATGGTCTTATGCACTTCAAAGGTTTAACGTGTTTATGTTCTGTTTCTGTAAATGTCAGTACCCAGTCAGAATACTTTGCCAGATAAATTACCTATATATGAGGGTTGAGCCCCCCCAGACATGCAGCCATGAGGTGTGAGTGACAGATTAACAACACAAGGGCACACATGTGATACAGTTATCAACCTAAAAAGTGCCTAAACAAGGCCCTTCATGGCAGGATCACCAGTTATTATTTTAATGAAAGCTGCTGATTTAAACATATTGCAAATTACTTTTGAACTTACATGGACATGTTAACCACCTCAATACCAGCATGTTCCATCCCCTTCACTACTGGTCCATTTCAGTTTTTAGTGCTGTGATAGTTTGACTGACAAGTACATGCACCATTGTACCAAAATTAATTGTATATTTCAATATATTTATTGTTGTTTTTTCAATGATTTACCAATAGAGATTAATTGCATATCACTTTGCATTATACAGCTTAGATTCTAAGTATGAATTAATAAAGTATCAGTTCTATAACAACATCAAAACATGGTTCTGGTTCCACTTTATAAACTGCTATAATTATTATTACAGTATCACATGTAAGTGTACAGAACCGGTAAGTTTGCTTCTCCATCCTCCACACCTTTGTATTGGGTCAGCAAGAGAGAGAATAGGGGAAGACAAGGAGACCTGAGTTAGCGAATGATAAATCTCTGTTGTACAGAAGGAAATAAAGAGGAAAAAAAGGGGAGGGGGTAGAAACAGAGAAAGGGGGTCAGTCTCTCCTAATGCTTCCAGCAATATGTATCTATGGGTCCCATATTTTATCAAATGTGAGTTTGTTGTTGATCATGATCCAATTTAGTTTATGTGTGACATATTCAATGGACACAGTCAACTGTTTCTAGGATTATTTACAACACTGATCTTCTTGAATGTTTAGGGATATCACTGGCCAACTTGAAGCAGATTTTGGTGATCTGGCTAAGATTACCTCTGTAACAGAGTAGATTAAGTTAAAGATTCTTATCTAGAATTTGTTCATTTTAGGGCATCACCGCCAATTTTGTTGAGAATAGCGCCCATCTGGTCACAGTTCTGTAACATTTAGACAAGGTTTGAGGACACATTTTGGCTATCCTAGTGGGCACAATATACTATTGAATTAGCATTAATTAGATTCTACATGCATAGAATTAATACAAATCTTTGATGAGTCGTTGGCTACTTCTTGCCAGTCTGATAGGTCCAAATAGTGTTTCTGAGATTAGTCTTTAAATAGGAAGTGAACTAATTGTAGCCAAAAGTTTCAGCAGGGGGCAATTGGAACTCCTTTTTATAGTGATCTGGGATATAAATATCTTTTCCGGATAAAAACTCCCTGGAGAAAATATTTATATCTCAAGGGTTATTATGGACCATGAGGAGCAGGACAAGGCTTCCATAGATACCTATTGAGGTAGGGATGCCTTTGGTCTGTGTTAGCAGAGCTAATTGTGCAGCTTTGTGATATACAAGTAGATTTGGAACTCCTAGTCCCCCACCCCCTGAGCTTTAGTGTAAATTAATTAGTTCTAAGTCACTTGTTACTCCACACGTTCTCACTTAGGGATCGGTATGGAAAAAGCTATGAAGAAATATAGGTGTAGCACCCTGGTCCTAATCAGGGCTGCTCGCAAATTTAGTTTGCTAGGTGGTAACTGATTGTTAGGGTGAGCCACTGACTTTTGCCCTAAACCTAAATCTGGTGAACCTCTCTCTTCTGTCACTAGGTGATATTTCCACCTGTGGCATTAGAATGACAAAGGAATAGTGAATTCGGGTTAGGAGTGGATAGGTTGTCCCAGCCAATTAGTGAAGATTTCTTTGGGCCCCATAGCCTACTGGGAGAGCATATTTATTCTGGTTGGAGTCAGGTGATCAAAGTTCTATGCCACCTGGATGGCTGTCTGGGTGGACATGTGTTGAATTGCTCCCAGTTGCTAGGCCAGAAGCCTGAGGCCTATCTGGGAGCACCTGGCTGCTAGGCTGTCTGAGGCCTATCCAGATTTGTGAAAAGCAGCACAGGGTTGGGCCTCAGGTCAGGAGCCTAACCAAGTTGCAGAGGTTCAGCTGGATAGGGAACAGAATGTTGCCAGAGGTGAAAGAGAAGCAGTTGCCATATGGGATGACCACTCCTTTTACCAGAGATAGGCGAAGATCAAGGTCAGAGATAAAGGGGACACCAAGGGACAACCACTCCTGTTATCAGAGTCCAGTTTATGGAAGTCTGAAGAAGTACCAGAGCAATCTTTTTGACTAGCTGGGGACAGTGAAGAAGTGGGAAACTTCAGCAGAGTCAAGTCAAGGACCCAGCAGGTAGCGTGGGTGAAGCTTGAGGAGACTATAGTGGGTTAGCTGTGGAAGAGCTCCGGGGATCAAGTGGTGGCTGGGATCTTAGAAGTCTAGTGAGGGACTGGGAGCATAGTGTGAAGATCTACAGTAGGGTACTGTGAGATGTGAGAGAGAATCTACAACGGAATACTGTGAGTTATGTGTGCAGATCTATAGTGACTGTTGAAAGTTTGGTTGCTATGGGAATCAGCGGTTCTACAAAATACAGTTGCTGCATTCAGCTTAAAGGCCCTCTACCTGTATAGCTGTCTGCCTATTACTATTTTTGGTCTATGGAGTCTGCCAATTGCTTTTGCATCTGCCTAAGGGTGTCCTGGTCCTAAACCCTCTCTTCCCCAGTTCTTGTTATGAGACAATAAAATCTCTTTTGTTGCATTCAAAAAGTGATTGGCGTCCATGTTTCCAACTTGCATTACACCCACTATGCCCAGTAACCTGCACCCTGAAGGGGAATGTCAGCTGCCCTTGACTCCAGAGGTCACCATCAGGCCTCTAGAGGGTGAAGGCATTGCTACATTTTGGTGCTCAACATGGGGCAAGGCGATATTCCTGCTGCGGTCATCCCCAGCAACGGACTGCAACTGCAGATTCTGTCTGGCTTTGTGGGAGAGTGGCAAGTAACATCTTTATTCCTCATGGACTGTGTTATTTTCCATCTAAGCTATGTGGGGAAGAACCAACATGTCTCATGGTAGAGTGTCAGCCTGGACTTTTGTCACTTTACGCCAGCGATACAGGGGCTAAGGCAGACTCCATGAACATTTTGGTGCACCACATGAGGAAGAAGGCAGGTGCTGATGTTTCTGAAGAGCATGTGAACCAATCCCTTGGCAGGGGGAGGAGTTGTCACTCTGCAGAGGAGGAGAAGGAGACGCCACTGCGTACAATGCCTTTGCCTGTGCATGTGTTGCGGTATCACTACCAGGTGGAGAACATGGCGGATTGGAAGATTTATGTTCCAGGTATTGGTCCCGGCCTGAGCAGACCAATGAGCGTCCTTACTGACACCGGAGTGCGGTATGCACCTAAAGGTAGCGCTCTACACTGTGGGAGGTTATGAAGTCATCAGGCTGATATGTGAGATGTGTTCCGGCCTGGCTGTAAATGTCCAGCCCTGGATGATCTGCTGGCATTGCGGGGAACCACTACTTGAGGTAGTCTCGCCTGCCCTACTCCCACGGGCGCTGCAGGTGAACTAGGATAAGAATGTCACCATCCTGGCTCGGGAATGCTGCCATCCCTCGGCTTGCTAAAGAAGCTGCTCCTTTAACCTTTGTGGCTGCTCCAAGGTCAGGTACCTCAGTCATCTCCTGGGGCTGCGGTTGGGCCCAACTACACTCCTGGATGGTAGAACCTCCTGGGGAGAAGACATCGGAACCTAGTAAGCCTGATATGGGGGAAAGCAGTGTGCCTGTGGGGAATGTAAATCCTGTGGCCACTAAGGGAGCAGAGTTTGAAAGGTCAGTGGCTGTTCAAAACGCACCTTGCTCCCGGCCACAGAGTGCTCCATGGAATCCGATTCTGATATACCCTCTGATCGGATCTCTGAAATGTCAGATACTCTGTCCTGGCCTGAGAGGTAGACTGATAGTGATGAGGAACAACCATGTGATGTTGAGGAAGTTGATGTCCTCCCTGTTAAAACCTCTAGTGTTAAACGTGACCTGTCTGTTGATACAGCACCAAGTAATTGCCCTGCAGTTTCCTTTGAGGAGGAGCGGTGGGCACACCGGGTCAAAACCCTTAAAGTTTCAGCTGCCAAGTTACCTTGTAAACCTGATACTATTGCTGGGTACAGGGTAAACATGCACTGGACACTCTGGTTCTACCCAGATGCGGGGACCCCAAAACCTTACCCAGACTGTCCAAACTACAGAAGATCGTCATAAAGAAAGTAGCTGAAGAGTATGGCTATCTATACCCCTACGTGCCTGCCTGTCTGGAAGCTGAAATCCAGGGAAAAAGAATTCAGTGTGTTGACATCACTATCCGGGGTTACTTAAAGCTTCCTGTTTGTGGTGAGTTGACAAAGTTGTCACCTAGATATGCTGAGAAATACACTAATGTTATACAGACCTAGGATTATGGCCGTCACATTCACTCTGACTGTGTGGTTATTTTGCGGCCCAACCAAAGGGATGTACAGTACTATATCACCACTATTGGCTCAAGTGGACAATCCCTTCTCGAGTGCCAGACCCTAGGTATTATTTGTGATATTTCCTGACTGTGACAAGTTAACTCTAACAATATTGTGTTCAGTGGAGCTGTGTTTGACTTTGCCGGAAGTTGCTTCACCCCCCCCCCCGGGAAAAAAGTTGATGTGGAGCACTCCTGTTTGTGCTATTTCTGCTGGCCTGTGCTCCTAAACCCCAACAGTTGCGAGGAGTGCCCCTAAAGAGACATTCTTGCCTGTGCCCTGGAATTGCCTCCTTCTGCAAAGTGATATGCTGACCTCATGTGGAATTTCAGCGTGTCTTGTTTCTTCATCAGTGAGGTAAAGTGATCTCAATCCCCTGCTGGGCTAAGGACAGACTGAGATATATCTAAAGTACAAGGGGACTTTGCTGACCAGGAAGATGGAAAGTTCTTTAACAATTACAGTGTCTTGCATGTTGGTAGGGCTAAAGTGTGGCCTGCAAGTGGCCATACATACTGTTCCAAAGTTTGTCCCTAGGAAGAAGGGAACCTGCTGGAAAGTTGTTGATTATGTTGTTGCATTTCAATTAAAGTGCCTCTTGAACTTTGGGGCTCCAAGGACAATGGGAAGTTAGTTAGTTAGGTAGAATGTGCTGTGGCAAAAAGGGCAAGTTCTCACCGTAAACTTGGATTAATGGACTGAAATGTTACACAAAGATTGTTCTTTGATACACTGGCCACCAGGTGGCGTGAGAGTGCCAGCCTGAGTGAGTCTCAATTTCAGCTTTACTAATGTTCCAGATTAGGTTGATAAGTGAAATTTCTTTTAGGATTGCTATGTAAAAGGGGTGTCACCCTTGAGGGGGTGTGGCCCATTTTCAACTGTTTACATGTCTAGGTATAAGTATGTAGATTGAGATATTTCACTGTGTTCATCTTCACCCTTTTGTTGCTCTCGGCTGGGAGTGAACAAAACTTCACTTATGTACATATTGCACTGGTATTGCTATAGTAAGAGGATGTATTTCTATGCTGTCTGTTTTCTTCTCTTTCAGATGTTCCTGCACCCATTGTGTCTTTTTTGGCTAAGGAAAGACAATGTCCTCAGATTGTATAATAACACTAAATGTTTTATCCCTTATAGGTGTAAATATTAGATAGATAGTTAGGATATAAGGTTATCGTTATTGCATTTTCCCCCTATCTTGTTCGGGTGGTACACTACACATAAAACTGTAAATACTGTCTATTTATTTGCCCTTGTATGAACTGCCACTTGCCTCTGTACATAAGTTATGTTTACTCATTTCATGTGGTACGCCACATTTATTGTTACCATTATTCATCCTTCCCTGTTGCCCTCCCTATCCATGTTTTGCCAGGATATCAACTGAGATACTGGTTTGGTTATGGCTATATCTTACCTAATAAAGGTTCTGTTTTCCTCTTGTTAGAGATAGTTGCCATATCCTAGATTATTGAAAATGGAAGATAGATGAGGGCCAATAGGTTCAAAAATGTGTTATATGAACCTGCTGAAAACCCATCAGGGCCAGGTAATTTATTAAGTTTAAAGCGAAAGTAAACCCATCCATATAACAGTTTAAAAACCAGTTCCATTTCCGGCACGTGCCGGAAATGTAATACTCCCATTGGTTGTGCTCTAAACCAAACTGCCAAACCATCCAATGGCTGGTGTCATTACTGATCACATGTGCAGCATCATGGCAGTTGTAGATTAAACAGAGACCAAGATGGCAGCTTCCTTGGCTGAAAATGATAGGAGGGTTTACTACCACTTTAAGAGTTTTGATTGCCCTGAGGATTTTGTCTGTCATAAATGCTCTTTGCAAGGTCTGCCAGTTGTTGATCTAGGGACGGAAGATTTATGTCCTGTAAAAACCTGTCTATATGTGACTGAATCTTGGTAAAGGGTTTTTGATACATGCCACTATAATAATGATGGAATGGGATAATTCATTTTCCATACTTTTTTGAGACTGTTAGGGCTTTCTTTTGGTGGTATTAAATAAGCATTTGTGTGTTTTACTATATAAAGGAAAATACAAAAATGCAAACAACCTGTTGCCTTTACTGTAATAAAATATATCAAATAAATATTCTCTCTTTATTTAGGCCAAGATCTGCTTCATCTGTTTAGTAAAAAACCCAAAAACGTTTCATTTTCTTTTTTTAGAAAGCAAACACAAACATTTCTGCACTTACCCTAAAACTCCTCAACCCAAGCTGGTGTATAAATATCCGAATGTCCAAATGATATGTTGCATATAAAGGGTTATATTTTGGCTGTGTGAAAATTATAGAATCCTTTAACTATAGTATATATATTTGAGAATTGAAATGTATGTACCTTGATATTTTGACTGTCACATTTCTTAAAGCCCTAGAATGTCAGGACTGTACAAACACTCACCAAAATGTCTCTTTGGAAAGTAGACACCCCAGGGTATTTATTTAGAACAAAGCATAGTGAGCATTTTGAAGATTTTTTTTTTGTAACTTTTCTCATTTCTCAGTTATTTCTCATACACAGCATGAGCATATTTAAAAACACCCATGTGCTACTCATCCTCAGTATGAGGATTGCTGCCTATCCTCATAGATTTTATATATATATATACAGGCAGTCCCCTAGTTATGAACATCCGACTTATAAACGACTCCTACTTACAAACGGAGGGAGACAACAGGAAGTGAGAGGAAGTCTCCCCCTAGCAAGAGAAATTCACTCCTGTAAGAGTTATTATGGGAAAAGGTGTCTCCATTGATGCTTTCTCACCAATCCTTGTTTCCACAACAACCCAAAATTTTCAAAATCCAATTATCATTGGGACAGGAAGTGAGGTGAAATCTTCTGAACAGAAACATAGACAGCAAAACAAACATTACAGGGGTGTTACCCCTTCCCTATGCTATCCAAAAAGCTTAAAAATATTTGTTTTGGCTGAGGCTACACTTAAAAAATGTACCTGTTCCGACTTACAAACAAATTCGACTTATGAACAAACCTACAGTCCCTATCTTGTTTGTAACCCGGGGACCGCCTGACTATATATATATATATATATATATATATATATATATATATATATTTGTTTTAGAAAGTTTGTTCACATTTGCTACCATTTTCTTTTTTGTAATTCATCTGGCATGTGACCTAAGACGCATACAAATCAATTGCTTTCTAATACATTCTGCTTATGGTTTTCATTTGGTCATCTAATAATGTAAATAATCAAATTAAAACACAATACCCCATTAAGAGCCCGTTAACGCAGGGGCGACTTGCTTTCTGACTTGTATCGCCTCAGGTCTCCCCAAGTTGCTTGAATTCAGAAATCCCATTGAAATGAATGGGAGCCATCTTAATGGACGCTACTGAAGTCGCTACAACTTCAAAACAGGTTCCTGTATGACTTCAAGGTGACTTCTATCTGACTTGTGCCTATAGAATTCAATGGAAGTCGCCTCCAAGTCAGATCCCCCATCTATATTGAAGCGACTTTACAGTTTAAAAGAAAATCATTTTTGAAGGCAATCCCCTCCCTCCCTTCTCTGATCTGGCCACAGGCAAAGTTGCCTGGCATGGAGTCGTGTTGTAAGTCGCGTTAAAAATCGCCTAGCAAAATTGCGGCGAAGTCGGATCGCCCCTGTGTGAATGCGGGCTAAAAGTCCCCAAACTTTCACATTATTTTGTTGTGTTTTACCCTTTTGAAAAGGAAAGCAAAATGCCTACACAGATCTGATCAAAATATAAAAATAAAAAATAAACATCTAATAGTTTTATTGAAGTATGTGAGCACTTTAACCAGTTCAGCTCTAGAGCAATTTTCCATTACTTATATTCCAAGAACAATATATATTTTCTGAAAGCAGAGGCCCTGTAGAATAAAAAGACGATGGTTGCAAATTTTTATGTCACATGATATTTGCGCAACTGCTTATTAAACACAAATTTTCAAGAAAAAATATAATAAAATTAATTTTACTGCAAACATACACAATATAATACCCATTTTTTTGTAAAATATGAAAGATGAGGTTGTGTTGAGTAAATGATACCAAACATGCCAAGTCTTAAAATTGCATGCGCCTGTGATATTGCAAAAAACTGTGGTACCCAAATCCAAAAATCTCCATAAGTGATGCTTTAAAAGCCTTTCCAGCTCATCAGTTTAGAGTTAACCAGAAGCTCTTGTGCTAGAATTCTTGCTCTCCCTCTGAAGTTCACGCCGATATGTCAGACGTGTGGTATGACTACAGTTTATGGTTTACATTGCATTGTGTTTGCACATGTATTCATGGCAACGGAGGTTAAAAAATACATTTTATTATAAATGTATTTTTAAAACTTCTGTCTTTTACTTTTTTATTTATTTATTTTTCGTTGATTGCAAGGGGTTGATAAGCCCCCATGTGATAGCATTGGGCATTTGATAGGTATTCTTTTTGGAGACATTAGGAGTCTGATAGACCCCAATGTCTCCCCTGCCCTTCACAGCATCTAATCGAGCACAGATCTGCTCGGGTTGATGTGTCCCCTGGCTGTAGCGGCCAGGATATGGAGGATCTAAAACCGGAAGAGACGAAATCACTGTAGCTTCTGGTTTTATTTGTTTACATATTCATGCCTTGCTCTCACACCCCTCTCCATTCTGAAGCCGGTGGTCCCAGAGCGGGAGAGCCCAGGAACCACTGGGCTAGCGGCAGGGGTTACCATGCTTCCCCCTCTGTGAAAGTGAAGCATCACTTTCAAACCAGGAGCCGTAATACATCCAAAAAGCTAAACAAGTAAAAGCTTAAAGTGGAAGTACAGGCTAGATTTAACTTAGCTTAAAATGGCTCCCACCTGTCTCCTAACTCCTACTCTAACTACCCTATAGAAGGAAGATGCTTATACTTGCTGTACCTATTCTCAGGGTGCTCTGGTTCAGTCACGGGATTGGCTCCCAGTGGCCAGCTTCATGGGAGAGGAGGGACAGCTGACAACTGATGCCTCATAGTAAGCCTATAGATGATGTCACTGTTTAGATATGGTAATTTTTACATAGTCACAATGGTCCAGCTTGGACCAAGGTAAGTATGCACCATATCTGTGTGTCAGGGTCCAGATCTGAATCTGGAACTTCTGCAGTGTATGGCTGTAGCTCTTTTCGCTGTGCCACCTGAGATGTTGGACAGCTTCCTGCTTGACCCCTTGGACAACTTTGCATCTTGTTTTGGTCAACCATGAACTCTTTGCTCCTCCCACAAACTTCCTGAATTAAGTCATGTCTCTGCACTTCCTGTTTGCCAGATTATTGTGCTCTCTCCAGCTAATATCTTGCTCCTTGCATATGTGCTGCTGTCCTTATCTTTGCTACCTTGTCAATTTTCCAGCGCACACCTTTCTGGCAAAGTAAGGCCTGTGTAGGGGTGGGTGCTGCAGCGATTTCCAGCTGGATACTGGAAACGTCAATCAAGTGCAAGTATTTGCCAGCACACCAAGGATCACCGTCCAAAAGTTCTTTATTCAAAGAGAAATCACATCACAGAAAGTGCAATGTTTCGGAGCCGCGCAGGACCCCTTCGTCAGGCATGTGCTGGCGAATACTTGCACTTATCTTTGCTACCACTCATTATTGACCTTTAGCTTATTCATCGGCTATGCTTCTGCTTGTTCCTTATCTGCTTTATCCTTTACCTGACCCACACTTGCTTTTTCCACACTGGGCAATCAAGAGGGCCGCGACCTGGCATTGGCACATAGTGAAACCCATCTCCACTATCAGGAGCGTTGGTGAAGACCAGCTTGTGCTTAGATCCTGTGCCTCAGGGGAACCTGCATCATCTGCTAGGGGATCTGCTTGTATATTTTCGGTTGATTACTTGTGAACCTCTCTAGTGCTACAGCCACTGACCCCAGAGCCTGATCTCAGACCGTGCCACTGTGATGTCTATGTGGAAGCTGGAAATCACTGTGATAGGTATTGTGATTGCAGCTGACTATTGGGCCCTACTGCTTATCCTGCACAGGAGGTCTCTCCTTTTGCACAGGGAGCACTTTGTATTTTCTCAATGAATTCAAAGTATTCCCAGATCAGACAAGATGGAAATCCTGATATCAATTCCCCGCCTCTTCACCTTGTCCATTCAGAGAATGCATTGCATTATTTGAGATAATATGAAGTATTGCCTAAATGGTAGAAAAATAGTGCAGAGCATACAGTCTTTCAAATGACAATAGATCACAAAGTCCCAGGGAGTAGTGTATTGTGAAAGGTCTGTAAACATGCAGGTGAAGAGAAAGAGTGAATCCAGCCACCACCAACAATAGCAGCCTCTCGTCTTCTTGCTGAGACCTAAAAAGGCCATCAACCGTTTTGGTCCCACACCTTGGGAATGATACCGGATCCCAATCTTGAACCAACGCTGTTAATACTACTCCACTCGGTACAAACAAAATTAAAGCACCTCCACTGGTGCCAGTGTGCAGACATGTACATAGAATCCTCCGGGAAGATGGCCGCGCAGGTGACGTCCAGCGTGACTCCTAACTCCAACTCCAACGGAGGTAAGGAACCCTTTGAGAATGGGCGTTATGCTTGAAACGCGTCAGTGTAAGTACTATGTCCACCTGATTAGTGGACATTTTTATGTTTTTTCATGTTGCATATGCTGTTTTAGCTTCTGTCCATGTAATTTTTTTATTTATACATTAAAACTGTGTTACGCTATATGGCCCTATTTTTTATTTATGGGATTATGGCGATGACACAGTGATGAACACTTGTCCATGGAGCTCATTCACAGTTACCTATATCGGGAGTCCATGTTTAGAGGGAGATCTACCCTATAGGGTCATCTGACTGGAATCTGTGCGAATTACATCAGAACTTCTGGTGAGTGTTTGACACATGCGGTGATGGATAAAACTACTCACTAGTGGTGTTATTCTCTGCATTTCTACAAGGTGGAGTTTCCTTGTGCTTTTCTACATGTGATATTTTGGCATACTAACAACATCTAAGGCTCTTTTGCTGTTCTCTTAGCTGAGACAGCCTGACCATCTGGTGAGTTGCCACCTTGTATCTGTGGCATTAACCTCTATAACAGACCCCTATGAACTGACAGGATCCTCTTCACTTTGATTTGATTTTACACTAAGCATCATTTAATATTTTGGACTAACTTTTGGACTATAGGGAGTCCCAAACATTTTGATTTTGGTTTCTGTATTTCTGTAAGAGAATTTTATAGTCACTTTATATGAGCACTGCATTCTTTACTGCACTTTGGATCACTGAGACTGTGTTTTTCTCTTTTTTGCTTTGCTGCTTATATATTTTTATCTGTGTTTTGGTTTACCTTTAGCGCTGATCTTTCACATTTTTCCTAGTGTCATGGATCTGCACTAATAATTCAGGTCCTGTCTGTTTGCTTACCTCTCGGCTCTGTGTTTCAGCTTAAGGGCAGAGCCCTCACACCTGAATGATTAAGTAATCTCCTACCAGCATGGCTCCTCCCACAGGAAAGAGTACTTAACTCCGTGTGCTGCAAGCCTCGTTGCCAATCAATATTGTGTGTTTGGCTTGTGTGTTTGCTTCTGCCGCGTGCTCTTTGTTTATTCTCATGCACCGTTCTTGGCGTGTTCTTGACCTTCCTTGTCTGCTAGTGTACCCAATCTCGGCTTGTTATTTGACCTTCCCTGTCTGCCTGTAACCCTGACCTTGCCTCTCCCACTGACCTTCTCTTGCTATCTTTCACTGCTGTTTCCTCTCCAGTTACCTGTAGCCTGCCGTGAGCATGAGCTGGGGGACCTCGGGGACCGTGACCTGGATCCAGTTGCAGCCAAGTCCATTCTCACCACCAGAGGCTCTGGTGAACACCTGCTGGCTCTTAGACTCTGTGTCCTGGGGGAATCTATGCTCTAGCTCCCTGTGCAATCTGTGTCAGGGTCCTAGCAGTCCCGCTTCCCTGCACCATCCTGACCTCTAGTCGCAGCAGTCAGCTATAGGTCCACAACTTTAGCGGTGCGCTTCAGAACCTTAGCAGGTGCGCTTCGCACTTCAGCGGTGCGCATCTGTCACCTGACCACAGATGACCTGACAGGCAGCATATAGCAGAATGGATCCCCGCCTCCTGCAGCCACTAAATGCCCACTTCTCCTCCTTTTCCTCCTTCAGGCATTCAGCGATTGCAGAAAGGCAGGGATCGATTCCTCTATATATTGCCCCTCCTATTCAGCTTCCCTTTGCTGCCCCCGGGCCCCTCTCTTCCAGCTCCACACTGAGCTGGAACACATCTTGACATCAGGCATGCCAAGCAACCCCCTGCTCCCAAGAGTGAGACATCCACAGGATCAGAGTCACAGAGCGGGTGAGAACTGTGACGGGGGATAGAGGTTGTTTTTTGCAGGACTCTGAGTGGACAGCACCTTTCTCATATACAGCTCAGAGCCTGCACTGACAGTCCCCCCTTTGCGGTTCTGTGTTTGATCATTCAGCTGCTTAGATTCACACTTCCCGCAGTGCACACAGGTGGAGAGGGGCAAGAGAAGAAAGAGCAGATTGGCTCTCTGCTCTCCGGTCCGTGCGAGGGGGGAGACTGTCAGTGCAGACTCTGAGCTGTATATAAGAGAGGTGCTCTCAGCTCAGAGAGCTGCTGAGGGGTACTGATAGGCGGCATTGATTTGCACTGATAAATGGCACTGATAGACAGCACTGATGGGCATTAATTGGCAGCATTGATAAGAACTGATAGATGGCACTGATAGGCGGCATTGACGAGCACTGATAGGTGGCCTTGATGGGCACTGATAGGTGGCATTAATGGGCACTGATAGACAGCACTGATGGGCACTGATAGGGGGCATTGATGAGCACTGATATGTGGCACTGATAGACAGCACTAATGGGCGCTGATAGGGGGCATTGATGAGCACTGATATGTGGCACTGATAAACAGCACTGATAGGAATTGATTGGCAGCATTGATGAGCACTGATAGGCGGCATTGACGAGCCCTGATGGGCACTGATAGGCGGCATTGACGAGCACTGATAGGTGGCATTGATGGGCACTGATAGATGGCATTAATGGGCACTGATAGACAGCAATGATGGGTACTGATAGGCAGCACTGACAAGCACTGATAGGCAGTACTGATGGGAACTGATAGGCAGCACTCATAGGCAGCACAGATGGGCACTGATAAATGGCATTAATGAGCACTGATAAGCAGCACTGATAGGCGGCACTAATAGGCAGCACTGATGGGCACTGACAGGCAGCACTGATGGGCACTGATAGGTAGCACTGATGGGCACTGATAGATGGCGCTGATGGACACTGATAGGCGGCACTGACGAGCACTGACGAGCACTGACAGGTGTCATTGATGGGCACCGATAGGCAGCACTGATGGAGCTGCACTGATAATCAGTGCCTTGAGTATCAATGTAAACAATGTAGTGACAGTCTTGCTGATTAACGGCTCTCCTTTCCTCAAACGTACACATTGTGGGAAGAAAGTACTGCTGATAACTGGCAAGTCTGTTTACATGTAATCAGCTGATCACATAGTAAAGGGCCGCTGTGGTTAGCCCTTTACCATTATCTGTGATCAGCTGTGTCACAGAGCGTGCTGGATTCACACCCCAGGTGGCACACGGTAGGCATGTCCATGGACACCTTCCCAGAACTAGAAGCCCAGTGCTTGGATGGGGGGGGGGGCTCTTCATGGTTTCTTGCACCGGGGCCCTGAAGGATCTAGTTATGCCTCTGGTAATAGTTGTGCCTACTACAGAGATTTCCAGATTTCACAGGGATCCTACATGTATGATGCATACTTACAGGACCATTGTAACTATGTAAAACTTCTGCTTTAATCTGTAAAATAAAGTCTCCTCAAAATTAACAAAACAAATGTTTCCCTTTTAAATGTTGCTTATCTATACATCTTTCAGCTACCTATATTATCTTAAGCAGGTTGTGTAGTGCTGGAAACTATCTTTTTAAAGCGACCTCCTAGTGCTGTGTGAGAATTGTCCAGGACTGTTTTACATGAACTATTAAAATTACAGAAAAAAATAGCTTGTATGTAGTCTCATTTATACATATCTGATCCTTAAAAATAGTCAAAAAGGTAAGGACAGCAATATAAACATGTAAAATATGAAATTAGGAAAGCTGGCACCTCCTTCCTTATCAATTGTCTGCATATAGCTCTGAAATGGAAGGGTCAGGCTGGTATATTATTTTAAAGGACTAACATTTAAATTAGGAGAATGGTAGAGAAAGGTATATATATGTCTATACTGTATATGCTAAAATAAACTGTTAATGAGATTATTTTCTGTCAAGTATAAGAGGGGCCCAGAAATCGAAATGTATCAGTCATTAATCAAGATGACACAAGATGTTGCAACCCATGCTTTTCAGGAGTCAAAAATATCCCCCTTCATCAGGGCTAAAAGTTCACAGAAATACAAGCAAGATATGCAAAGTATAAAGAGCAATAGATGAATGATTACTTATTATAAAAAAAAACTACTAATAAAGCACAGTCTAAACAACCATTATGTGGCGGTTCACACTGGAGTAGCACAGGAAAGTGCTCCGCTATCCAGTGTGATGCGATTCTCAGTCTATTCATTTGGGCTAAAATCACACTGGATCGCAACAAAAGTAGTGCATGCACTACTTTTAAAAATGCACTGCAACTGGATTGAATGGTGCTGGAGTGACATGAAATCCGATGTGGGCAAACTGGTTTTGGTGTGAACGGGCCCTAATAAGTAATTTTATGCTCAAAAGTCTGAACATGTCTGAGACTTGTACAACTGTGGATTAACACTTTTAATGGTATATTTAACAGACCAAAATGCAGCAAATAAGAAAAGTTCATTATTAGGGTTATAAGACACTTAAGAATGTTTTTGAATTGTGGGAGAAGCACCCAGAGGTAACTCATATAAACAGTATGTCGATAGGGTGCCTGGAGAATACTGAACTCAGGACCAGAGAGCTCCAAGAGTTGAATTTCATTATATTTTTGGCATTATAGAGTGACAGTCTACTTGAGTATGGACTGTGACTGTTTATATTGGTGAACTATGGAAGACTACTGACAGTGCTGCAAGCAATTGGGCAGATTAGAAAATTGAATCTAATCTTTCCACTAATTTCTGGTTATAGTGATAACCCTGCATTCCTGCATACTAATAAAGTCAGGACTCCCAGGAGAAAAGGCGCTTGTACAAGAAATTGATCATTTGATCAAGTTGAGAAAATAAAAGCAAGAAACATTTTGTTTATTGCTCATTGATCAGGATCCCCTGTGTATCCCCTGTGTAATATACTGTCTTTCTTGTCCTTGTGGTCTCCTTTATGTTGGGCAACGCACCGTCCTAATGGTGCACCCAACACAAAAAAGGACAAAAAAGACAGTATAATATGAAAAAGATTTTTAAGAATATGTTTACCACTGTCCTCTTGAAAGGTTTTTTGTCTGTGGCTTACAAATGGGCACACTTTGCACTTCTTTTTTCTTACACTGATACATACCTGTCAAATTACAGAAAGTAATTAACAAATGGGGTGGATATCTCTATGTAGCGTATCTTACTGGGGGTTACTTTGCCCCTAATGTTCGGTGCCTTCCTATAAATAAATTGTGGTCCTGTTGGCAAGTTGGGTTTAATTCATCTGCTAGTAAATAGTATGTGGATGGAGAAGGAATTCTTTTTCCAAATGCAGGACTCCTCCCAATGGCCCCTGGTCAAATTGACATAGCTGGGTCCAAACCTTGCGCCTGTGGCAGTGCCCTGCAACTGGAGATAGTAATCCTTGTGGAAGGCACAATAATTGTGCACTAGGTAAAATGTAGGGCTTTCTAAAATAAATTGTGCCTGGGTATGATGGAGCCCAGAATGTGTGACTAAAAAGTGGCTGATGACATGGGTGAGGTATCCAAACTATGACATTATCATGCCAGGCCAGTAATCTGTTGTAATCTGCTGAGGGGAGAGCTCTGAGAGGTAGAGAGGGTGTGGAATAATGCTATAAACAGCATGAGATGCTGAAATTACACCAAATACAAATGCATATAGGCTAAGCACTTCTACTACTGTGCATGGGAGTCTATTCAATCTTAAGGTGTTAGTAAACCCACAACAATAAAATCAGTCTGTATATGCAGTAAAGCATGCTTATTATATTCACTGCAGAACCTAAGGGGTTAATCCTCTGCATTGTGTAAAAAGGCTGTTTGATCCTGTCTTCTCTGATCCTCCCCTCAGAGTCTATGGAGTCAGGCTGCACATGCTCAGTTTGGTGTGTATTGCTAGAGAGGTTTTTTTTCTTGGGAGGATGCATGTGATCAGCACAGGGCCAGTCATCACTGTCCAGACAGAGGGTCAGGGGTCTTGCAGTCTCATAGGTCAGTCAGAAAGCTCCTACAAGCTTTAACCAGTGCTTTGATGGACACTAATAGAAGTCACAAGACCGCTCAAACTGCCTGATGAGAAAAGGTATTTAGCAGTTTATATTTACTAAAATAATTGCATTTTCATGTTCTGTGTACTGTGGGAGACCAGATATAGCGAATGCAGGGCCCTGGGTTTAGTAATACTGTAAATGCTTTAGATAAAGTATGCACAGAGAGCACTATGTTTTTTGTTTGTTATTTTGTTGAGGATACTGCCTTTAAAGAGTTTTCAACTTGGAAAGTCGTATGCTGGGACTGTACAGGAGCTGTGTACCAACATTGGGATTACTGGCGAAGCTGTATTTGACCTCCTATAGTCTAGAGGTCCAACCTAAATGGTAAGCAGAATGTCACATTGATGGGTGAAGGATTAGTGGACTGGACTGGAAGTCTATTGTTCTTTATTGATGCACTGTGTATGGTGATCTGAATTTTCAAAGAAGGCTGTTGATTTTTTGAGTGGAAGTAGACAATTGATTTTTTTAACTGAACGTGGACACTTTCTTGCACAAGAGTGTGTTATTTTTGGGATATGGACACATGAGATTTATGTTTTCAAATCTGTTTATATGCTATGGTATATTAATTCTAAGGAGGAATAGGTAGTCATTTCTCACCTGGTGTTGCATGTTGGATCTTGCCTGAGTAATATGTGTATGGAAATGGCCACTTATTGTCTCCTGCACTGTGTGATGGTGCAGGAGAACAGTTGGGAGGTAGGGAGAATGTTGTCACCATGTAACAGGTAGTGCCTGGTCAAGAAACTTCACGACAGAATCAACAGGTATTCTACAGTATAAATTAAAGATGCAGATCTATAAATATTGAAAAATACATTAAAAATTGCATGAACGTGTTAAAGCTGAGTTTTCATATATTTTATTGTTTGCATTTCTTAATGATATTAGTCAAGTAAAAGTTGAATACACAGTTGAAATACATCCCAGTCCCTTCAGACAGCACAACCTCACTTATTTTCTCCCTTTTGGTCAGTTAAATATACCATTGAATGCATTTTATTATATAAATTCATGCAAAAAATGAGTATTCGTGTTGTCAGATATTCAGCGCTGATCTTTTGTTATCTCATGTAGAGTTATCTTCCACTACAGAACATATTCTTCCAAGTGGTTCTAAAGAGAAACCATTTATTACCTTAATGCATTCCCTGCATTAGGGTAAAAAATGTTCCAGTATTTGTATCACCCTCAATTCCTATGGTGGTACACGGAGAAGAGGAGGAGCCAGGAGCGCTGGCTGGAGACCCCAGAAGATGAGGATCGGGGCTGCCTGTGCAATTCCATTGCACAGAGCATATAAGCATAAACCTGTTTATTATTTTAATTTAAAACAAAAATGAGCCTTTACAACCCATTTAAGCTGTGAATATTAAGGTGAATATTAAGAGACTGTACAGGATTCAGTAGTTAAGCAAGTAGGAGCGGAGTGCATTTTTAGCAGAACAACAGGTATTTTTCTGAACTTGTAGGGTCTTTAATGGGATTAAACATGGGGAAGTGTGCATGTATTACAGAGATGTACTGTGTATTTGTGCCCTGACATACTGTATGCTTTAAGAAATACAGCTAGGTCACTTCCCTGACCCCAACCTGTGATTGTAGAGTGAAGGGACAGCAGCAAGCTGTAAGCATTTTACTAGCTAGTGAAGGGAAAAAAAGCTTTTTACTTATGCCATGTTGTACAGTGTATGGCCTCAAATATATACTGTGTGTACTAATGGGTCTTTGTTTCTTTCCTTTATGTGTATTGTGAGGGATTAGCTCAATGGGGATCACCTTCCCTGGGAAAAAGGTACTTATAGCCAGGTTTATTTTAAAAAAGTTGCAGGTAAATCAAATGAACAAAACAGAAAATAAATCCTTGCCATCCAAGCTAAGTTCATTTCATCAGCTTTTCTCTGGCTTGATGGCTCCTGTGTCCCAGGCCAGAGCCATTATCTGATCCAGGTTAGCTTCCTTTATACCACCTGTTGATGGACACAAGTGGACCGCAAAATCCGTTCCGGAACCCACCTTGCCAAGGTGGCTCATAAAAACCGGACCAGATTTAACCATAGTTTTCTGCAAGTGAACACATGCGAGGTGAAATATAACGTCCATTGATCACCTTGCCTTTCATAACGCCACAGTATGTATGAAATAAGACCTACATGGTATCACAAGACCAGCATACCTAATTGTCTTCTGGAACTGCTCTTCCCCTTTACAGAATTGTTGTTGTGCAGAGGATCACAGAAAGTAGATATGAAGAGTTTGTTACACGCACTGACTGTGTTTAAGAATATGTAGCACCCTCACAGTTGCTAGTGTAGGTAAATTTAGTTTAGCTCTCCTGTAGGCAGAGAAGCATTGGTTAATTGTATTTAAGAGACTGGGCAGTGCTGCTTCACAGGTTCTGGCTCTCCCCTGTCTTCTGGAACTAACTGGAAGTTTCAAGAACATTGTTGGTTGGAGGTACAGAGGTTGCAGTCTAAATATTTATGGAGTTTCCACCAATCCCTGGGAAGGTGGGCCTAGAAGGTGGGGAAGCAGCCCATAAATATTCTGATGACTGGCAGTCTCTAAGCAGAGTCCAGGATCCAACCGCTTGGAGGAGATCACTGTGCTGGGGGCTCTGCCCTCCCTGGAGCAGAAGAGAAAGAGCAAGAGGAGAGAGAGAGGCTCCAGGGCATCACTCAGCCATAGTCTCAGCTAGGCCTAGCTGCAGACTTTAAACCAAGCCAGGAACAGCCTGTTCAGCCAAGGGCCAGCACAGCAGCCGTTCTGGGAGCTACTTAAAGGGACTGAGTGAGTGCAAACCAGCTTTCAAACCCAAAGGAAAAGAGAAGACAGTGTAGTGCAATACCTCACATGTCTTGGACCAAGGGGAAGCTTGAGTGCAGTGCAAGACAGACAGGAGCAACCCAACATCTCTTACTTTGGGTCTAGAGCAGCCAGGTGCCGTGCAATACAGCCAGGCGCTGTGTCTTTAGCATTGAATTTTTGGAACTTTATCTTTTATTTCAGCTGCACCATCACTAACACTGGTGTGCAGCTTAGTTCAGTTTGGATTATAGCAGCCAGAGACTTTAGCAGTTCCTCAACCGTTTGGAGTTTGTCATTTTTTCAGTATTGGGCATCCTATGTACTCCCAGTACCTATCCAAGTTTTTTGTTCCCAAAATAAACACCAAAACCCTTAGACTGTTTCTTAAGCCAATCAGAGTGTGTGGTAAATTCATTTTGCCTTGCTGTGGGTGCTATATGGGGGAAATAGGTCTGAAGTCCAGCGGCTCCTTCGGGTGTAGCACTACCTATATATTAAGAGCTTGTTCACACATACGTTATGCATTTTGCATCACGCATTAACATACGTTGCTTTAAAGCGGTATGAAACACAATAACAAAAATATAATATATTGCAGCTTACCAGTCATTAGATGTGGTGGCTGCATTCGTTTTCTTTTTTCCCTCCATTGTAGGGAACTGTACTGGTGATCCAGCCAGTAACACATTTTCTGTCTTAAGCTGAACTTTGTTCTGTTTATGGGCGTTTCCGCTCGACAAAAGTCGATCTAACTATTCACTTCTGTTGAATGGGAATATTGAAAAACGTTTTTTTTCGATCAGCGGCTGCAGCTGCTGATCAGTGTATTCTGACAGTTGTTGTGTGGATGGAGGACTCTAGTTTGTTTTTTTTTCAATCTGCTTGGAGTTGAACTTTAAGGTACCTTAATAAATGGATACTTTTGTTAAAAGGTTTATTTTTTGTCATGCTTCCTGATCTTCTCTTTTCCTTGGAAGAGAGTTGCTATACTAAAGGCACTTAGATAATTGCACTTTTCACAAAGAAGATAAACTCCAGGTGAGTTTATTAACGCAAGGGAATATCACAGGCAGAAAACAGCTTTGTGAAATGAATTAATGGCAATATGTATGATGTAGCTGCGGTACTCCAGTAATCAAATTGGTGTAGTTGGAGAAAATATTTTTAAGCCTTTGTATGCTTTTCTGTGATTTATAGCTGACATTAGCAATAAATAAAACTTTTCAAGCTAAAAGAACATTATGTTTTAATAAGCATCTGGGTTAGTATTGTAAAACTAAGCAATAATAAAATAGACGCTGCATCCGCCAAGTAATAGAGTAAGACAGCAAAGTGTAACAGCTGCCTCCTTAATCAAATTGTTTAGGAAAAGTATATGGATAGCTGGTATAGACAGATGGCAATGCCTGAGGGATGTGTCTAGCTAGATAAAAATATGATGATCTTGAGCTGCCAGTTTTGCTGTCTTCAATTACTAAATAGAAATAACACACATTTTATTCCATCACAAAAAATATCAGTATTTTGGAACTTCAGTTTCATTGATTACATCAGGTATCTTGATGTGGGCTATGATTAAACATCAATAAGTGGTGTGAAACGCGTCAGTGTTTGTTCCCTTTATCAGATTTTGTATGGACTAATTTTTCAATAAAGGTGTTTGCTTGGTGTGCGGCCATCCGGATCTTCTTTTGCTCTTATATCTTGAAACTGTGCTTCATGTCTCTGATACCAGCATTAGTAACATCTACAGATCAATTGTCTAAAGTCAACGATACTCTAGACCTGATATAGTGATCTGTAGTACAACTGGCAGGGAATTTGTTCATTTTTGAAAAAAATATATTAACACAAAACATTGCATACAAATATTATAAAATGTAGAGCTTAATAATTGGATGTTACTGTTATTCATATGATTGTGTGGATCTGTACAGATCTCAAATGGGTTCACCCAACCCTGCCAAAAAAATCTCTTTTATGTTGAATGTGAAAGGGTTAGAACCTCTATCAGATTGTATTGCTTTCTAAGTCCCCACTAAAACTGAACCCTAAGCAGATATAAAATTCATTAATAAATCTAAATCTGTAATCACCACTTCATGACCAGAGATTTTTTTTTGCTATTCAGCACTGTGCTACTTTAACCACTTCAGCCCCGGAAGGATTTCCCCCTTTAGGACCAGAGGCATTTTTGCGATTCGGCACTGCGTCGCTTTAACTGAAAATTGCGCGGTCGTGCGGCGTTGTACCCAAACAAAATTTGCGTCCTTTTATTCCCACAAATAGAGCTTTCTTTTGGTGGTATTTGATCATTTGCGTCATTTCTGATCGCCGCTATAAACAAAAGATGAGCGACAATTTTGCAAAAAAACCCAAATTTCTTACTTTTTGCTAAAATACAAATCCAAAAAAAAAATATAAAAAAACATTTTTTTTCATCGGTTTTGGCCGATTTATATTCTTCCTCATATTTGTGATAAAAAAAAATGCAATCGGTGTTTATTGATTGGTTTGCGCAAAACTGGTCGCGTTTGCGGATGATGAGAATTTATTTCTGGGGTTTTTATTTATTTATTTATTTTTTACTAGTAATGGCGGCGATCTGCGATTTTTAGCGGTACTGCAATATTTCAGCGGGCATGTCGGAACATTTTGACACTTTTTTGGGACCATTGGCATTTATACAGCGATCAGTGCTATAAAAATGCACTGATTACTGTGTAAATGCCATTGGCAGTGAAGGGGTTAACCTGCAGGGGGCGCTCTAAGGGTTAACTGTGTCCCCTGGGCGTGTTCTAACTGTGGGGGGACTGCCCTGGCTGGGGAAGGGAAGCGATCACAGCTTCCATGTAGAGGAAGGCTGTCATCACAGCCCTTCCCCCTCTCACAGAACGGAGGTCCGTGTTTACTTACACGGACCTCCGTTCTTTCACTCGGGGGGGGGGGGCTTCGCGGGTGGCTGGCGGAGATCGAATCCGCCGCACCCGCTCCCTGGCCCTCCCCGGACAGAGTGAGCGCACGGGCGCACCTCCGGCGGCGCGGGCGCGCTCACTGGGCGCGATCTCGCAATCGCCGTCATATGACGGAGATTTGCGCAGGAGCGCCACACTGTCGCCGTCAATTGCCGATCAGCGGTCGGCAAGCGGTTAACTGACAATGGTGCAGTCATGCAACAATATAGGCAAATTAAATGTATGCCATTTTTTTCCACACAAATTGAGCTTTATTTGATTACCACTATTTATTTTTTTATTATTTTCTATTATATAAATGAAAAAACACCAAAAATTTTGAAAAAAACAAAAAAATTGTTTTTACTTTCTGCTATAAATCATATTCAATGTTTAATCATATTTAATTAATTCATAAATTTAGGCCAAAATGTATTCTGCTACATGTCTTTGGTAAAAAAAAAAAATCCCAATATGTGTATATTGATTGGTTTGCGTGAAAGTTATAGCCTCTATAAATGATAGTATATATACTTGAATTTTTATTTATTAGATTTTTTTATACTAGTAATGGTGGTGATCAGTGACATAGTGGGACTGTGATAGTGCAGTGAGCAATGTGAAACTAACTGACACTGGGTGGGAACTGACTAACTGACATTACCAGTGACACTAATATAGTGATCAGTGATAATACTATGCAGCCATGGCCAAAAGTTTTGAGAATGACACAATGATTCATTTTCACAGAGTCTGCTGCCTCCGTTTTTATTATGGCAATTTACATATACTCCAGAATGTAATGAAGAGTGATCAGATGAATTGCAATTAATTGCAAAGTTCCTCCTTGCCATGAAAATGAACTTAATCCCAGAAAAAAACATTTCCACTGTATTTGTTAAGAAGGCTTACAGGGCACCCAAGAAAGTCCAGCAAGTGGCAGGGCCATCTCCTACAGTTCATTCAGCTGGGGGATCGCGGCACCACCAGTGCAGAGCTTGCTCATGAATGGCAGCAGGCAAGTGTTAGTACATCTACACACACGGTGAGGCAAAGACTTTTGGAGGATGGCCTGGTGTCAAGAAGGGCAGCAAAGAAACCACTTCTCTCCAGGAAAAAACATCAGGGACAGACTGATATTCTGCAAAACAGGGATTGGACTGCTAAGGACCGGGGTAAAGTCATTTTCTCTGATGAATCCCCTTTCCGATTGTCCAGGAAAAAACCTTGTCTGGAGAAGAAAAGGTAAGTGCTACCATCATGTCACCGTGTCATGCCAACAGCATCTTGAGACCATTCATGTGTGGGGTTGCTTCTCAGCCAAGGGAGTGGGCTCACTCACAATTTTGCATATGAACACAGCCATGAAAAAAGAATGGTACAAAAGCATCTTTCGAGAGCAACTTCTCCCAACCATCCAAGAACAGTTTGGTGATGAACAATGCCTTTTCCAGCATGCTGGAGCACCTTGCTATAAGAAAAAAATGATAACTAAGTGGCTTGGGGAACAAAGCATCATTTTAGGTCCATGGCCAGGAAACTCCCCAGACCTTAATCCCCTTAAGAACTTGTGGTTAGTCCTCAACAGGCGGGTGAATAAAAAAAACCCCACAAATTCTGACAAACTTCAAGCATTGATTATGCAAGAATGGGCTGCCATCAGTCAGGATGTGGCCCAAAAGTTGACTGACAGCATGCCAGGGCGAATTGCAGAGGTCTTGAAAAAGAACGGTCAACACTGCAAATATTGACTCTTTGGTAAACTTAATGTAATTGTCAATAAAAGCCTTTGACACTTATGAAATGCTAGTAATTATACTTCAGTATACCATAGTAACATCTGACAAAAAGATCTAAATATACTGAAGCAGCAGACTTTGTGAAAATTAATATTTGTCATTCTCAAAACTTTTGGCCACGGCTGTACACTGTCACTGAATTAATGAGACAGGCTGGGAAGGGGTTAACATCTTGGGGCAATGAAAGCGTTAACTGTGTGCCTAACAAGTGTAATGTGTGCAATATGTGCTACTTTTCCTAGTAGATGTGGCTGATTTTTCTCCCTGCTTTGCAAGAAAAAAAAAAAAACAGCCACATCTTTGCTCTGTGTACAGAGCCCTCGAGGTGGTAAACACAGGACTCTGTACTGTGATTCACTAAGCCAATCAGCAGGTCCTGGCCATAAATCATTGGCCGGGACCCAGTGGCCTATCTGCCGTGAGGCAAACAAAGCTTTTGCCTTGGGTGGCATTTTTCAGGGTAGTGGTGCCTTGGAAGAACCAAGATATACCTGTTGTGCCAGGGCCGGACTGTATATACAGCTTGCCACCAGCCGCTACTACAGTACAATAGTGGCAGAGCTGCCTGCAGCAGTGCCGGTGTACCGAGTGTGCTCCTGCACCCAGCACAAGACTAGGACCAACACATTCTCTGTCAGACAGAGCTGCGGACCACTTTCCACCTGACAGGTGCTTTCTAGTCCAAGCCCATGACATACAGAGGCCAGGAGGTGGGACGGGAGAGGAGAGTGCTGCTGGCGCTGTGACCTGACAGGAAAGAATGTGCAAGTGAGTGGGCAGAGCAATCACTTTACCTAAGGCACTGGGATGGCAGATGATGACTTGCTATGTATATAAAAAAGGACCAAGCTATATCCCTGGGAATTACAGACCAGTTAGCTTAACATCAATAACATGCAAGCTCTTGGAGGGAATAATAAGGGATTATAAACATGATTATTGTAACGAGAACGGTATCATTAGCGGTAATCAACATGGGTTCATGAAGAATCGCTCTTGCCAAACCAATCTATTAACCTTCTATGAGGAGGTGAGCTGCCACCTAGATAAAGGAAGGCCTGCGGACGTGGTGTACCTGGATTTTGCGAAGGCGTTTGATACAGTTCCCCATAAACGTTTACTGTACAAACTAAGGTCCCTCAACATGGATCAAAGGGTGAGCACCTGGATTGAAAACTGGCTGCAGGGGAGAGTCCAGAGGGTGGTGATAAATGGGGAATGGTCTGGTGTAGAAAGTGGGGTTCCCCAAGGGTCTGTCCTGGGACCAATCCTTTTCAATTTATTCATAAATGATTTGGAGGACGGGGTGAAGAGCTCAATCTCAATATTTGCGAATGATACCAAGATAAGCAGGGCAATAAACTCTCCACAGGATGTGGAAACTTTGCAAGAAGATCTGAACAAATTATTGAGGTAGGCAGGCAAATGGCAAATGAGTTTTAATGTAGAAAAATGTAAGATAATGCATTTGGGTACCAAGAATATGAACGCTAACTACTCACTAGGGGGGGAGCCCCTGGGGGAAACTAGGATGGAAAAAGACCTAGGGGTCCTGGTGGAGAACAGGCTCAGCAGTGGCATGCAATGCCAAGCTGCTGCAAGCAAAGCTAACAAAGTGTTGGCATGCATCAAGAAAGGGATTAACTTCAGGGATAAATCAATAATTCTCCCATTATACAAGTCTATGGTGAGGTCACACCTGGAGTATGCCGTCCAGTTCTGGGCGCTGGTCCTCAGGAAGGATGTCCAGGTATTGGAAAGGGTTCAGAGAAGAGCCACAAAGCTAATTAAGGGATTGGAAGACCTTAGTTATGGGGAAAGATTACAAGCACTGAACTTATTCTCTCTGGAGAAGAGACGCTTGAGAGGGGATATGATTTTAATGCACAAATATTGTACTGGTGACCCCGCTATAAGGACAAAACTATTCAGTGCAAGGGAGTACACAAAGACACGCGGCCATTCACTAAGAATAGAGGAAAGGCGGTTTAACCTTAAAATGCGTAGAGGTTTCTTTACGGTAAGAGCAGTGAGAATGTGGAATTCTCTTCCACAAGCAGTGGTCTCTGCCGGGAGTGTAGATACATTCAAAAAACTACTGGATACACACCTAAGGGACCAAAGCATTGAGGGATATACAATGTAATACTGACATGAAAGCACACACATGGGTTGAACTTGATGGACTCGAGTCTTTTTTCAACCTCACTAACTATGTAACTATGTAACTATATGTTGTGTCAGTGTCAGTATGAACTGACAGAAGTAGTTAACTCTTTAGGGGGTGCTGGGGGTTAGGGGAGGTTAATTAACAATGCTATTTGTGATATGCAGCATGAAGGGGGTTAATGTACTGTCACTGGTCACTTGTGTATTAGAGTCCAGTGGCAGTTAATTAACCCCTTTGTGCTGCATTAGTGGCACCAGTGTCAGTGTTAATTAACCCCTTCATGCTGCCGGGTGGGTGGTTATTTGCCACCGCCCCCAAAAAAGAAACCACCAGCCGCCACTGGTGCTGAGCCTGTGCCCACTCCACCGGTCCAGCATACCTCTTTTACTTGACTCCCAGTAATAGAATGGGGTCCCACCGAGCATCTAGCCCTCGGTGATGCTGTAACTCCTGAACCCACTGTAACCAGCTTGTTTGTACCTCAGCTGTCCCCCCTTTTCATAGCACAAGTGAGCTGTCTAGAACCAGAAGCGCAGGAACTGAGTTCACAACAGTTAACCCTTTCCCACAGCCTGGGCCAGCTGCTCACTAGTTACAACCACGTATTTCAACCTGCTTACACCTGGATTGTACACAAAGGACTTTCACTATGCTCTTAAAGCTCGCTAGATGGATTGAAATTAGATCAGTTCAGCAGGGACCAGACACTATATGATCCATCTATGGTTGTTCCTGTTCCTGTTCCTGTTGGCTGAACCAAAAAAAATCTGAGCCATGTAGCCATGTAAACAAGTGAGGTGGATGGAGGAATCCATTCAGTATTTTTTTATCAGTCTCATGGCTGATTGAAAAGAAACGGGTCATCTATGGCCAGCTTTACTTGCTCTATGTTGAATGGAAGATACCTTACTCATAACTTACATGAACCCATATGGGTTTAAGCTACTAATAATGATGTGTACCTGTAGTCTCAGGCCTTCAATTTAAACTGCAGGCTCATTACCAAATCTATTAAAACATACTGTAAATCTCTTGTGTTTTGGGATGGAAGTATTGCAAACTGAACACAAGAAATATCAGTGAAGTCTGTGAGCCAAGGTGGTTTCAGAATGTTTTTCTTTAAGTGGCCCTTCTGCAGAAATGCATCCATTTCCTGCATAAAGGTATCGGTGCCAACTGTTAAAACCAACTCCAATCAAAACGTTTTTCTTTTGGATAAAGTCTCTGTCTTTTTTATTTATATCTTTTCCCCAAAGTCAAGCTTTCTGCCCACCAGCAGATGAAAGGTCTCAGGCAGAATAGGAGACCATGGAAATGTCCCCATTGGGTACACAGGAAAAAACAACAACTTCTAATTGCTTTAGTAACGTAGGGAAGGCGTAGAACCTTTTTTCTTGGTTTTTATTTGCCTCTTTTCTCATATGGGAGAATACTAACTTCCTGTTCAGGTGAGGGGTTGCAGACAGAGATGGAAAAAAACCCGAAAATTATCCAAAGGGGGCATAGACAGCACCAAAATCTGATCTAACCCCTCCCCTTTCTAGCCAAAGCAAATTTAAAAAAAAAAAAAAAAAGAAAAAACAGCTTGGCTGGAGTTGGGCTTAAGGCTGGGTTCACACTATATGCGGCCGTGGGGCACGGCAGGGGGTTCGGAGCGTCCATATTCACCGTTTCTGGTCTGAATTAGGTCTGAATTTTTGCCTGACTTCAGACCTGCAATGGAGCCAAAGATGCACAGGACACTTCTTGTGGCTGCCCTGAAGCTGTGTGAACTGTCTTCATTGAGAGCCGGTCAAAGACTCCTTTCATGCGAATTGGATGAAGTAAAACCCGCATTCAATTCACAATAGTGTGAACCCAGCCTTAGGCTTTTCTGATCCAGCTTCAGAGAGAAATCTGGGCACATTATGACCATTAAATCACATTTTTATTGCATAGAGTAGGGGGCCTTACTTTAAGCTCTCTAAAATGGCGTGACTATGCTTCATGATGTTAATTGTGTTAAGAAGTGTCTGAAATTACATGAACTGATTATAATTGAAATGCTAATTATTATTGGTGGTATCAAGCATAATTAAGTTGGGCGTCGGTGCCTCAAGAGACATATGCAAAGAAATAGAGGTTACTGCTGCATATCAAATTTTATGAAAATACAGATCTACTATTATCACAGAAAAGTACAACAATATATTAGTGCAAACCTAATAGAAGACATACAACTTTTAAAAATGACAGCATTGTTATTAGAATAAAGACACCTTTCAACCAAAAGCAATTTATTTATAGCTATGAGAAGGGAAAAAAAAATCACATTGGTGTATGTGGCTATATATGCATCATTAAAGCTATCCAAATCCAAAAACAAAAATTTAGTATATTCAAGCTCATCAGATGAGGTGTCGGCATAGCTTATTTTCAATTGGTGATCCCCCAAATAACATATAACATTCTTGGGTAGTGGTACACTAACTCACTGTACTGTATCCTTGGAAAAGCAGCATTATTGTCATTCTAAGCTGCTCTACTGATTTGGGCAATAAACACCTCCCGTTGTTTTCATATCCATTACACACAGAGGAGTTGTTTTGTAGTTCACAAAGGATAGCTGGGAAAGCTAATATTGTTTGAGATTTAAGTTTAGTGTACAGGAAGTTAGAAGGACATTGGATACTTGCGGAAATGTTCTGAATAAAAGAAAAATGATTCAATCCAGCACATCTAAGGAGTGGCAAGCTGCAATATCCTTAGATGTGAGTTCAGATTATGAACTCCACATATGAAAAAAAAAAAACTTGAAAGTAGTGAGAAATGCTAATGGTTTATGCAATATATTCAAATATCATGTGCTGTATGAATAAGATATTACAGAGGCTTATGATACAATGTCCTGGGTTGAAACGCAAGACCGAACTGTTCTCAGAGCTTGTAGCAACAAATCTCTCTTGTGGCTATGAACAGCTCATAGATCCCAATTCATAAATTACTGATTGTAAAGTACATCCCATATGTGGATATTATGGCAATATTGCTCAAAGTTCTAAGCAAAAAACAGTATGGAGGTCCCAAGTGGATTGGAGATATTGTACCTCAATGCAGTTTATATTTGTTTTTACATAGACTTAGTTCAAAATGTATTAAAAATAATAGGCATCTTTCAAAGTCTGTAGTATATAATACCTATATGATGAATAGATCCCCAAACTAATGCAAACAGTTTGAAGAATAATTTTAGTTAAAATTAAAGTGATACTAAAGTCTTATTTTTTTCATTTAAAAAAAAATGTTATACCTGCTCTGTGTAATGGTTTTGCACAGAGCAGCCCAGATCCTCCTCTTCTTGGGTCCCTCTTTGCCGCTTCTGGCTCTTCCCCTCTGTCGAGGGCCCACACAGCAAGCAGCTCGCTATGGGGGCACCTGAGCCGAGCTCTTTGTGTCCATTCAGACACGGAGCTTCAGCTCACCCCTGCCCCCCATCTCTCCTCATTGGCTCGCTGACTTTGATTGACAGCAGTAGGAGCCAATGGTGCTGTCTCAGGCAATCAGGAGGGAGAGTCCTGGCCAGCATAGTCTCTCGTGCAACAACCTTCTGCCTTTACAATCACTTTAAGTCTACGTCACTGAGGGGGCGTGGCCTGGAAGGCAATGGAGTAGGTCGCACGAGGAGCGAGCTCCGCAACAAACTACTCCTTTTTACATTTATCCTGTGATTAACGAACTGTCTAACCAACACCGATCGATCATCTGTTACACGGGGCACTCTTGTTACCATGTCCCCACCGAAGAAAGCACCAGAGGCCGCCAGCCAGCTGGCAAAATTTCGCCGCCAGGACAAAGACACACAGGCTGAAGATGGCGCCGGGACCTCTCCCCCGGAGCAGCGGCCGGCGGCGGACACTGAAAAAACCTGGAAGCTGTCTCCCTCTGCCAGAGCATTCTCACCACCAAGATCGATGAGATGAAAGTCGAGATCTCTCTCATCAGGCAAGATGTCTCTAAACTGAAGGACAGGGTAAAAGAGGCCGAGGATCGCATAGGGGCAGCTGAGGACGTTATCCACCCCCTTCGCCATGCTGCTGACGACCTACGAAGGGAGATTCAACAGATCGCTCTTAAACAAGACGATATGGAAAATCGTCTTAGACAATGCAATCTCCACTTCGTGGGACGGCGAAGGGTACAGATGCTGCAACATTCCTGGAGACCCTTCTCACCACCACCTATGGAAGGGAGGTTTTCTCCATCACGTTCACGGTGGAGCGCGCCCACTAAATCCCGGCACGACCTCCACCGGTGGGGGCCCCGCCGCGGACGTTCATTGCCAAGTTCCTGAATCCTCCGCCTGACTAGATAAAAGGGGAACATCCCCTTCAAGGGAGCGCACATAGCGGTGTTCCCCGACTTTTATGGTGAGGTCCAGCGCCAACGCACGCGCTTCCAAGAGGTTAAGAGACGGCTGCAAAGCAAAAATATAAAATATGCCATGTTGTTCCCCGCACGTCTGAGGGTGGAGGATGAGGGATGCATGCAATTTTTTGATAACCCAGAGGCGGCGTCCTCGTGGGTGGAGAGTCGGCCATGAACACCTCCGGATTTGCACGCCTGAACTGTGAGTAACTAATTGTGACCGTTAAACTGGTTGCCCCCACTCTCCCCCTCCACATTACCCCCCGACAATATGCTGTCTTCTCCACATGTTCCTCCCCCTGTTCCCGGGGGATAAGTGGCTGCAACCCTTCTCTTCCCTCCACAAAACCGTAGACATGCTGAAATTAGTGGCGATACCTGACACACGAAGAATATGTACACGGATACTGTCTACCTTGGTATCAATACTTACACTAAACTTCTTGGTCTTGAATAGACTACTTTCGCCCTATTTCGGATATGCAAAATACCACCCTGGTTAGCGGACCGTAGAAGAACGTTCGCTCCTACCCTATAACTTCGGTGCTACCCCTCTATTGTTCTGGACCAGTGGACTGGTCGCCCTCATAGAATTGTTTAGTTGGGTCTGGTGCGGTATGGGCCACATGACTGAAGATCTTACTGCCCTGCACCTTCAATCTGTGATTATCCCACTGCTGACATGGCTTCGGTACTGGCAACTGCCGCCCAGACCCCAATTTGGGATCCATATGCTCACACTAAGTTGGGGAAGTGATGAGCTGGGTGTTTGTGACTTTGCTCCAGTTGAGCACTTGTTATATAAACTAAATATCAAGCTTTATGGTACAATGTCTTACTGTGGGGTTGTATGCATGGATCAACGCTTTCATTTTCGAGGGGCCAGCGCCTGGGGTCCGGGGAATGTATTTTTATACGTGTCCGTCCCGGTCCGATACACCATGTGCCTCTCCCTCTCACACCATACACTATGGTCATGGCCACTCTGAAATTTTTGACTTGGAATATCGGCGGCATGCGAGATAAAATCAAATGCACAGCTGTGCTTAAATACCTTAAAACACAGGGGGCACAAATTATTGCACTAACGGAGACCCATGTTACAGGTCACCTGCTAGCTGCCCTCTGCCGCCCATGGATAGGGTGGACATATCACTCGGTGCATACACCCCTGTCAAGGGGGGTCTCCCTACTGGTGGCCAAGTCAGTCCCCTTTACTCTGGTGTCTGTGGTCTCGGATCGGGACAGACGTTAATCCTAGCCTGTTATGCCCCCCCCGTACAGCTCGTAGGTTGTCAATGAACGCCTAGCCTTTATGGCCCAATATCCGGCGGTCCCGGTTGTGTGGATGGGGGATTTCAATATGACCATGACCCCCACTCTTGATTGAATGTGTGGAGACGGGAGAGAGCCCCCACTCCAGGGACCCACCAGACTGCACCGAATTTTAACGGATTTTTCACTGGTGGATACCTGGAGACATCTTAATCCCACTGCTGAAGCATACTCCTGCTATTCAGCCAGCCATAATACAATGTCCCGTATCGATTACATTTTTATTTCCAGAGTGTTGGTGCCGGCCTTGTCAGGGGCGGGATTTGCCCCATGAATTTTGTCTGACCCTGCGTCCTGTTGGGTGGAGCTTAGACTTTTGGGACACCCTCCCCTTAAGCTCTGGAAACTGAACCCCTACTGGCTTTCTGCGCTAGAAGATCATGGTAATATAGAGGGGGAATTCAAATTGTTTTTTCGCCACAATCAGGACACCTCTGCATTTGGGGCAGTGTGGGAATCATTTAAATTACATGCCCGTATGATCCTTACCACCAGGATCAATAGACTTAAAAGATCCACGTCAGCGCTGCTACAGGCCTCCACAGATAAACTTAGTGATCTAGTGCGCAAACACATTCACCACCCCTCCCCCGAGGCAATGAAGAGGGCCAATGCACAGAGCCGAGTAGTCACCCAAATGCATTTAGAAAAGTCCAAACGCCACCTTTTCTTCACTAAACAGAAGCTTTTTGAACACGGAGAGCGGGCAGGGAAGCTGTTGGCGTATCTAGCTCATATGGATAATAACCCCCCTGTAGTAGTATCACTGCTAGATGCTACAAACCAGCCCGTCACCGACCCTGCTCGGGTGGGGGAGGAGTTTAAAACCTTTTATCACGCCCTATACACTTCTCAGATCATACATAATGACAGCGACACCAGGAACTTTCTTAGAAATATTCCTATGCCCTGCCTCGGGGTGGCACAGGTGGCGCCACTCAAAGCCCCCATAACTACAAGTCTACGTCACTGAACAATGATCATCTACATATGTCCTGTCAATCTTAAAGCATTCGTTTAAAACTATAATCCCTATATTTAATTCACATACACAGTACATAAACATAAGATGATACTGTATATTATCATAAATATAAATACGGATGTACATTGGAACATTAGGACCTGGGAAGTTTCGGCTTCTTTTGGTTTATCATAAAAAGCACAGAGCGCATAGTGGAATTACTATTTTACATCCCGTAACATGTTTCATGTGGCACAAAATTTCATCAGAATCAGTCACATTAAAGGACACCACTCCCATTTACCTTTATATTACTGACTCAAAGGTCATCCTCAACCAATATATATCATAACAATTATCTAGTAGGGATATTAACTCAACAGTGCAGTATCAACATAAAAAAAAAATATTTCAAAGAAACAATAATGAAACATAATTATCAAATACCCAATGTCATCAACTTACAAAAGGAGCCTTTCACGCGCAGAACCCAAACTTTAAAGCTGGCCACACATGGCTCGGTTTCTTTCCTCAACAGAGGTGGATAGGGGAATCCTCCCAGCTGCAATATTGTAGTCTGACAACAGAGGGACACCTTCACTATCAGAATGCATAGATCAGCATTGCATCCATTGGCAGCAGCCGCTGATCAAGCAATGAATGTAAATAAAAATTGGTGAAGCGCTAAACAAATATAATTGAGTGTGTACTCCTGCGCTCCCTCTGTGTCTACACTTTTAGATTGGTATCTCGTGATTTATAGTGACAGCTGCTCACACTTAATGTTAATCCATAACACTGAAAGGATTTCTATAAGGTGAGTAGTGAAGTGCTGACAGTGTCACACTGTGCAAAGCAGTATTCCTAATGCAACTTCCTGGTACATAAAATGTATATAATTAATCACTTTACATAAAACTTTCCAAATGTGCCATACATCTCTGCTTTATATATATATATATATATATATATATATATATATATATACCACTGAGATGATAATATTGGAGTTTGCTGACATCTTGTGATGGAGCCCAGCCCCATAGAGAATGGAACAGTAGGAGTGGGAAAGAGACAGAGGACCCCTAGTGGTGGACCCTGATTCCTACCACACAAAGAAACCTTTATGTGTTATATATCTAGCACATCCCAGGTGAGAGGCTAGAGCACTCAGAGGTGGTGCCGTAGAATAAGATCACTGGATAATAACCCACATCTAGGGACATCAATATCACTTTGGTGAAGGAATAAGAAGCATTAGAAGAAAGTCACACTTTGAACGTTGTTTGAGCTTTATGCACCCCCATTTTATATATTTTTATTTTTATCCTTACCTTTATGCATATCCTTGATTTTTTCCTTGTCCTATGTATGTAATAATATTTGGACTTATTGTCATTTACCACTAATAGGCTCTTCATTGATTTATCATTCTATTGCCTGTGAGTCCAGCCCTGAGACACACAGTGTTAACACATTTATTTATATGATCAGCTATTCACTCTGGTTCCCTGTTTGCACATTGATTGTCATGCTATTTATTTGAACCCACCAGGTGAATCGCACAGTTTATGATACTTTACCTTGGTTAATTTGATTTTATCACATTTGTTTTTATGGGTGTCCAGCCTTGAGACACGAAACCATCTCTCGTCTAGTGTATAAAAGATAGAACACTGGATATGTGCTAATGCCACTTTTAAAAGTTATTTTAATGTATGGCACATTTGGAAAGTTTTATGTTAAGTGATTAATTATATACATTTTATGTACCAGGCAATTGCACTAGGAATGCTGCTTTGCACAGTGTGACACTGTCAGTGCTTCACTACTCACCTTAGCTAAACAAATATAATACTCCCTACCTCTGACATAAACAAATGTAAAATAATAAATCTCAGTCACCTTAACCCAGTGGTGACAAAACAAACCCCACTTAATTAAAGTGTAATACATTACAATTCAGTGCATTCACCATATGACAACGTGTCATCTGAATCCAAAGCAAATATTATCAAAATAAATATGTTAGCATAACGCTAACCTTAATGCAAACAACAAATGAAATACTCAAAACCCTCTGGGTCTGCCTTCTAAACAGAGAGAGATCTTCCCTAAGAATTGGTGTAGTATACAGACCCCCAGGACATGATAACTTGTTGATCGACGGGATAACTCAAATGGCAATGGAGGGAGAGGTTTTGATTATGGGTGACTTCAACATGCCTGACATTAACTGGAATTCTCAAACTGCTATTACAAGCAGGAGCAGGGATGTAAGGTAAACACTGAATGGGGTTTCTCTAAAACAGTTCGTTTAAAGACCAACCCAAGGTGATAATATTCTGGATCTATCACTGACAAATGGGGATCAGCTGTCTGATGTTGAGGTGGGAGAACATTTGGGTTCTAGTGATCACCAATGTCTTTGGTTTGATATTAAAACAAGAACTGAAAAAATCATATACAAAAACAAAAGTTTTAAATTTCAAAAGGACACATTTTGCTGAAATTGGGGAATTTCTAAAAAATGAATGAAACGTTGCAGTAAAATGACAAGAGTAACTAATGAGTGGGCACTGTTAAAGTCTACCATCCTGGAGGCAACTAAATTATATGTCAGGCAAATTAGTAAGAATAAATGGAAAAAACAATATGGTTTATTAAAGAGGTAAGTAGGATAGTAAAGGAAAAAATCAGCATATAGGAGATTCAAGGAAATAGGAAGTACAGCTGACAGAGAAGAGTATAAAAATAGCCGAAAGGAGGCCAAACACATTATCAGTGCCGCCAAAGGACAGAAAGAGTAGAAAATTGCTAAATCTATTATGAAAGGAAATAAAACCTTCTTTAAGTACATCAGCGATAGAAGGAAAAAATACAATGGGATTACTAAAATGAAAACTGGGCACAACACTTATGTTGAGGGAGACCTAGATGTAGCAAACCATCAGGAAGGGGGTACATCTTTATGGGGCTGAAGTGGTTAAGCAATTATTTCTGTTCAGTCTTCTCAGTAATAAATTGTACTAGCAATGACAAGTTGGGATTCATATTGGTTCTAGTAATGACAGTTCATTTTTAGGATTTCTGGAGACAGAGGTAGCAGAGAAATGGTCTCAGTTAAAGCTTAACCTTTTGGCGCAGATTGCATGCAAATATGCAGCCTCAGCAGCTGGGCATTGGCATGAGGGGCCGCATATTTGTGTGCAGTAGCTCTGACAGTGTTGTGCTGAGAGCACAGTGACTGGCGGCTCACGGAAAGTTCCTGATCGTTGTTTGCAATCGGGACTTTTCCGATCATGTGACCGCCGTGACAGCCAATTACGGCGGTCATATGGCTATAAGCCCCTCCCGCCTCCCGGAATTGCAAACCCCTTAAAGAGTTGGCAGCAGCTGGCACCAAGTGTAAGGGACCAGATGGCTGTGATGCTCCCTTATGAGGTCACCCCGGGAATATAACAAATACATCACACACCAGGTGGTGTTAAAGCATATTAGTTTTATTCTTCTGGAATCAGAGGTTTTATACAAAGTCAATAAAAGGATGGGTTTCAGTATAGAGGCAGTGGTTTTAACATAAGGGGGGCTTGGTTACTAGGAAAAAGGTGGTTTTACAGAGAAAAGGAGGTAACTTCACAAGCTAGAATATTCTCACAAGGTAGTAGTCACATTATAATACTTAATCTAAACAAATTTAGCAATCAGGTTATTCTCATGGGAAACCATCTCTAAAACCATAACATTCCCAATAACAAGTTACAGGCGTGAGAATATAAACCACAGTTAGTTATATGAAAAATATAAGAAACATATCACAGCATAGAACACCATTAACCCTTTCAATCCCCTCTATTATAATGAATAAGATAATTTTCTCATTTTGATAGCAAACTTGCCCAGGTTCCATCATCAGACTTTTTAATCATACCGTAAATTTTTTCCCCTTATTGTGCAGACCAAATAACAATTATATAGGTATGACCAAAATTACCACACAGACAGCAAGCGGGTAGAAAAAGGTTCTCACCACCTCCCTTCCTGTTGGTGACCACCCTGTGAATATATCATACCATGAATGATGGGTGTCCTGTGACAACTGTGGGAAATTAGCTCGTGGGGATCAATTTTCCTGAGAAAAATAGTCAGCGTGCAGGCAACTTTCTTTAAAATTTGGCAGCTTGCCAGGTTTATTGGTAAAAGATTTGCAAACAAAACAGAAAATAAATCCTTGCCACCTGGCGCTAAACTAAACAGTATAATTTACTCACTATATGGTGTGGGGCTGGCCCTTGACACCCACAAAACATAAGCCAAAATGCAAACCTTGTCTTTTAAAGTCCAAACAGACACAGAGTTCCCTCAGATCCCTCTCTGAGTTCCAGGTCAGAACTCAAGTGTGTTCTCTTCCTGGTTATTTAAGCCATCTGCTGTTGGACTCCAGTGGACCACAAACTCTGGACCGGAACCAGCCCTGACATGGTGGCTGGTAAAATCCGGACCGGACTCTATTTAATCCAGTCCATATGAATGCATACGAGGCAACAGGTAGCGTCCGTCTACCACTTCGCCTCACATACTGCCCCACAACCGAGTGGTGGCTGCTTCAAGTTTGCCTCTCATGATGGTAGTCTTTATAATGGCTTAATGTTCTGTTAAGTTGTATGTTCTAAGATGCTATAGGGACCTCCTCTGTTATCTGAGCATATCCACAATCAAGCCCATGGGCAAGGAGAAGTCACCTATTGGGAGTACATCTGGTCTCCAATAGATAATGTTTTGTGACTCCTTCCAAAACATAGGCCTGACCATGCCAATACAAAATGAAACATTGTGTATGCAGCCTGAGAAGGGTAATTGAGCATCTACTTCAGTCAGGTTTACTCCTATTTCTGTTGCAAGGTACACCTGTCGTGGGCCTACCTCTAAAAAAACCTTATATACCTGGGGATACAAGATCCAGGTGCACATGTTGACATCTGGCCTGGGCAGTAATCATGGCTCAAATACTGGAGACCTTTGTGTACAAATGAGACCCTTGTCTGCTTTCATTAACCAGACTTGTGCCAAACAAATATTTATGCAGAGTGCAACCTGATTTTTACCAAACAAATCTCAATATCTGTACCAAACAGATCTATAATTTAGCCCCATTTGGCCCGTGGTTATTTTAATGCAAATATGATAAGAGCTAAGGTGTTAGAATGCGCCAAAATAAGGTACAATTCACTCACCTTAGATAATATTACATCCTGCCGACTATGCCAATGCTGTAAGGGACTTCAAAACCGGATGGCTGGGATGCTCCCTTACGAGGCCACCCCGATAATATAACAGAGACATCACACACCAGATGGAGTCAAAGCATATTTGTTTTATTCTTCCAGAATCAAGGTTTTATACAATGTCAATAAAAGGATGGGCTTCAGTATAGAGGGAGTGGTTTTAACATAAGGGGGGCTTGGTTACTAGTAAAAAGGTGGTTTTACAGAGAAAAGGAGATAACTTCACAAGCTAGAATATTCTCACAAGATATTAGTCACATTATAATACTTAGTCTAAACATATTTAGCAATCAGGTTATTCTCATTGGAATCCATCTCTAAAACTCAAACATTCCCAATAACACAAGTTACAGGCCTGAGAACATAAACCACACTTAAATATATGAAAAATATAAGAAAAATATTACAGCATAGAACACCATTAACCCTTTCACCAAGGGGTTAATAAAGCAACGGGCCCTGATGGTATTAATTCCAGAGTTCTAAGATAACTTTGAGGTATAGTTGTTGGACCTTTAATAGATCTTTTTAATCAATCTCTTCTAACAGGAGAAGTTCCCCATGACTGGTGGACAGCTAATATTGTATATTGGCCATCCCCAAACTGTTCCTACAAAGTTGGGAGCATGAAATGTCTTGGTATGCTGACACCAGGGGCGTATCATGAAATCAATGGGCCCGTGTGCAAGATCAAAAGTGGGCCCCCCCAAGTATGGAGAAAAAAACTGCGGCACGCTTTGATCACTGCGGCAAAAATTTGGCGTGGCTTATATATAGTGTATGTAGGGCAGGCCTCTGTTAGGTTGGCCATAGGCAGTTTTCAGTGGGCTGAATAAAAAGCAAACTGATTCTTCCATCCTCAATTTCCCCCAGGTCGCTCTGTCCCCTAGTGCAATGCCCCTAGGTCAGTCTGCCCCCCAGTACCAGGATTGGGCCCAGAGCTCAGCAATAAAAGATATACCCAGGGATTTTTTTTTCTCAGCGAATAGGTACAGATACTCACCCCCCATATTGCACAGGCAAAGGTTCAAGAGCTAAGGAGTATGCATTGCACAGGCTACAGCGCTCACGAGTGCATATTGCACAGAGCACAAGAGTGCGAATTGCACAGAGCACAGGGTTTAGGAGTGTGTATTGCACAGGAGTGCATATCACACACAGAGCACCAAAGTGCGTATCGCACATAGAGCACAGGAGTGCGTATGGCACAGAGAGCACAGGAGTGCGTATGGCACAGAGAGCACAGGAGTGCTTGTCGCACCGGCAGTACAGAAGTGCGTGTCTCACAGGCAGTATAGGCGTGTGTCGCACAGGCAATACAGGAGTGTGTGTCGCACAGAGAGCACAGGGGTGCGTGTCGCACAGAGAGCACAGGAGTGAGCGTCGCACAGAGAGCTCAGACTTTGCTTCAGACAGTGCCTAGGAGTGTGCAATGCACCGCTCACTGAAGTGGGTAACACACTGGCCAGTGTACAACAAATATTGCCCCCCTCCTCCTTATTCCCAGTATAGATTCTCTGCTTTAATTACCCAAATACAGACTTTTCTCCACTGCTGGCTCTCCCTCAGGTCTGCAGAGATGCTATAATACATTTTGGGCGTGACTTGTGTTCTGCACCTCACTGCCTGCTACAAATCCTCTGCTCTGTAAGGGGGGGGGGGGGGGGGAAAGGTGGACCATCTAAGTGACTTCCCTGTGTGTCAGCCTCCTGCTCACCCCTTACAGCATCAGCTCAGGTAGATCCACTCTCCCCCTCCATTCCAGGGCTGTTCTGGGCAGCCTGCAGGTTACACACATTCTCTCCTACTCATCACTGTTGTTGATAATGTAACAGACTCACTCACCCCTCCCCCTCCACATACCTGTGATCATTGGGCAGAGCAGAGGAAGCCTTCCTTCATTTCAAGACTTCTTTGTAGAGGACACAGGCAGATCACACAGAACCCAACCTCCACTGACGCCTGTGTGACGGAAGTGTCCCTCTTCTGTGTCCAGTCTGCACACACACAGTACAGGGGCAATGGGGAGCAGAGAGCAGTCACACTGCAGACTGCTGTGATTACACAGCACGGCTCCAGCAGCCAGGCTCCGCCCCCTGAGTCTCTGAGCTGCCGGATCTATAGTCCTAGTATCGGGCTGCCTCCGCATGTCAGACAGAAAAAAAAGTCCATTGATGCTCCCACCTTTTTGGCCCCTCTGATCAAAATCATGGGGCCCAAAAAATGTTATTGACTGACTTTTACATCCTCCATGTGTACATAGGGTTGCCACATCATCACTTTAATCCATGACACATATGAATTACTCAGGTTCTGTGGCTGATTTAATGCAGATAAGGCACCGAGTGAGTTTAATTACCACCCCAATCATAGAAACATAGAAACATAGAAAAGTGACAGCAGAAAAAGACTGAGTAGTCCATCGAGTCTGCCCCTTTTTATTTTTTTATTTTTTTTACATTAACCTTGTTGTCTGACTATGGATTTATGTTTATCCCAAGCATGTTTGAAGCCATTTACTGTTGACTGTCTCACAACCTCTGTTGGTAGTTTATTCCAATCATCAACCACCCTTTCAGTAAAATAATACTTTCTAAGATTAGTTTTGAACTTCCCCCCAGTTAGTTTGAGGTCATGTCCCCGTGTTCTTGATTTTGGTTTCATATTGAAAAGACTGCCCTCCTGAACCTTATTCACCCCCTTGAGGTATTTAAAGGTTTCAATCATGTCTCCCCTCTCCCTTCTCCCTTCTTTCCTCCAGACTGTACATATTAAGCTCCTGAAGTCGCTCTTGATATGTTTTATCCCCCAGACG
>BLSH010373387.1:1470934-1489800 GCA_018402905.1 Glandirana rugosa | reverse complement strand
AGGCGTCAGTACTATTTGGCACCATTCAAATGTCTCCCCTCCCGTCGTGGTCCGTCCTAGTTGGTCCATAAATCTACTATGTTTCCCGGTTGAATGTGTCGTGTTCGTGACCCGACAATAAGTATGAAATTGGAGGGACCGCAATACTAAGACAGACCTTAAAACATGGTTTTCGCAACGTTAACAAAACATTCCTTTACACCACAATACATAATATCCGGACGTTAAGAATCATTCATGAATGAATTTGGACTGGTTTGTTCTGAGATCATCTGTAGGGTCTACATTATTTTCTACTTTGTGTTTTAGTACTTAATATTAGATTATTGATTATAAAATAAATTATTAACTAAGAATTGCAGGCCTATAATACATAACACCACATTTCCTTACAAAACAATTGCAACGCTTTTGGTACAAAATTCCAGACAGAATCATAACGCCAGGGAGGTTAAAGTATGAATAACAGCCCAGTGCTTGTGCTGTGTAAGTTGGCCCTTTGTATCATCTAAATACCTGGTTGATCCTGCCTGGTGCTGCCCTCCCCTCTGTAAACTTACCACGGTTTATCATGACTGCGGAGCCCTGACACCGTGGTCAGTTTACATGCCTCAGTCATCCACAGCTCTCCTCTATACTCCCCCCTCCCTGCCTTTCAGCTCACGTCAGTTCTCGCCCCTGCCCTCCTGCTGCTAAAATAATTTAGTAGTTTTCAGGCAATCCCCAGTGTTCAATAATGCTATGTGCCCAATGTGTGTGCTTTATTAAAAAAATGCCTCTGTATACCCTATTTTAGAGTGCCCGGCACTCATGTGGCCGTCCACCGCTTTCCTCCTCTCCTCACATCCTCCCCGCTGACATCAGCAGGGGATTCTAAGCCCCTCCCTCTGTAGCTGTCAAATTGGGGAGAGGGAACGGCGGGCGGTCTTGTGAGCGCTGAGTGGCACTCTAAAATAAAGTATAGAACAACATTTTTTTAATAAAGCACACACACTGGGCACAGAGCATTATCGAACACTTGGGATTGCCTGAAAATTACAAAGTGGGTTTACAACCACTTTAACATGTACAGCCTGGAGGAAAGAAGGGAAAGGGGATACATGATTGAAACCTTTAAATACATCAAGGGGGTGAATAAGGTTCAAGAGGGCAGTATGTTCAATATGAGAGCAAAATCAAGAATGCAGGGACATGATCTCAAACTAACTGGAGGAAAGTTCAAAACTAATTTTAGAAAGTATTATTTTACTGAAAGGGTAGTTGATGCTTGTAATAGACTTCCAGCAGAGGTAGTGAGTCAGTCAGCAGTAAGTGGTTTCAAACATGCATGGGACAATCATAGATCTATAAAAAGTTAACGAAAAAAACAAAACAAAAAAAAAATGACAACACATGTATAAAAAAAAAACGGACTCAATGGACCATGGGTTTTTTTTCTGCTGTCACTTTTCTATGTTTCTAATCAATATTACACACTGACATATACTGGAATAAGTGTCCAAACAATCAAAGTCTTCAATGTAAAAGTGTGCAGCTCGCCTCCATGTGAAATAGTACAGATATTTAGACAACACTTGTTGTGACACACGAGTTATGCCTTGAGTTGTGATATATTACACATTGATTACATTTGTTTATGTCAGAGGTAGGGAGTATTAAATTTGCTTAGCGCTGCACTATTCTTTATTCAATAATGACAAATGATCTTAATAGGTAATGATCTTCACATATCAATACATCTGGTTAAAGGCACATAACTAATAAGAGTTCATAAAGCTTCAAAAGGGCATTTAGTTTCAGCTCATTATTGAAACTGACAGGAGAGAGAGTATTACACACATAAATCCAATTGCATTCCTTCTGCAGAAGGATTTTATCAAAATTCTCCCCGCGGGAGCTGATGTTCAACTAAAAAATACATTTCAATCCCTTCATAAAGCTATTATGACATTCTCACTGTTAACGGATTTTTAAGATCCAGCAATATCTCAAACATGTTCACTAACTCTTATGCATAGTACCACCTTTTTCCTCAGTGTAAAACATTTTTACAGAAACATTTTAATTGAATCATTTGTTTCTTTGATATATTATACCAAAACAGAACTGTAGTTAATAAAAAGTGGTAAATAAAAAGGTGTAAAAGTTATTTGGTTTATCAACATATTTAAAAAACATATGACACTGTCCACAGCTAAACATACCTTGCTGCAGTTTACCTGGTGTCATAACCTGGGTCTGCACCTGCAACCTCTGCTGTGTCTGGCGATATCTCTCTTCTTGCTGAGCCACCTTGGGTTGCTGGACAGCTCCATGGACAATTCCTTGAATGATTCTGCCTTGAACCTTGTTTCTCTTGCACTTTGAACCCTTTGCTCCTCCCATGAACTCCCTATTTTAGCCATGCCTTTGCACTTTCTGTTTGCCAGATTATTGTGCTCTCTTCAGCCAATATCTTGCTGCCATCTGTATCTTCACTACCACTCGTTACCGGCCTTTGGCTATTTCCTCAACTACACTTCTGCTTGATCCCAACCTGTGACCACTCGTTCCTAACCTTTGGCTTGTTTACAGACTACACTTCTGTTTGATCCCTACCTGTGGTCCTGAGTACCGCGACCTGATACTAACATGCAGCAAAACCCATCTTTGCCATCAGGAGCTCTAGTGAATCACCTCAGGTGAGCCTGCGTTAAAATGCACGAAACGTGTTTGGGTGCTATTCGTTCTTAATGACACCCCAAACGTGGTGCAATTTTGACGCAAATTGTTATGTGACAGACTTGTGTGGAAATTGCAGCAAAACGTACCTTCAAAAATCGAGCAAAGCTCTTTTCCCATAAAAGGAACAGGAAATGCACAAATATCACACTTGAAAAAAATTGCAAGCTGGTTCCCATTACATGTGATGTGAATGGGGCCTTAGGGTAGATTTACTGTACCAATTGAGCAGAGAATATTCACTTTTTTCTATAGCTCCTTGATAAACTTCAAAAGATATTAATCACTTGCACATCATCCTTAAAGCTCAGCCACAATGTTATGCATTCCCAAAACATCTATGTAGGAAATGTGATGAGAAGAATATAATGGAGAACACACTGCTCCAACACTAACCCTTCCACATTTTAATTGTTAACCAGTGCTAACAATCGAAAACAAAACAGTATTAGTTCTAGGCGCTTAATCAAATATGTATTATATTCACCACTTTCTGGGTTGCAATTATTTAAACGATTTGAACAAGAGTTCATAGCAACCCAATGAAGTATTTATAGTAAGCAACTCTCCAGAAGTCCCACAAGAAGGCTTACTAAATTAAAATGCAAATGCAATTTAAAGTGTATATAAACCCAAGAGCAAAAAAAAAAAAATATTGCATACCAGTCCTTACACATGGTGTCTGTATTAGCTATTTTTTTCTGATATTTTCCTTTTTGTCATTTGACTGTGTCAGTAGCACTCACCATGTCAAATCATCATGTCAGGATCAAAACCCTCAATCACTGTATGATATCTTTTGAGGAGCAGTATTTTTACCTTGGAACATGACTAAAGAACACCCCACCCTCTTCTCTATTCCATAAAATAAATAAAATGTGTTTTGTAGTCCATATAGATAGTTAGGAACAACATAACTGATAAACGCATAGGCAGAAGCAGTCTGTACTCCCCACTGTAGGTGGTGCTGAACCAAAATGGCAATACAGAAATGGAAGGAAGTTGTGGGAAGCATAGTTCCTCTATGATTTCCTGCGGACACTGATTGGACACTGGGGCCCCGTGTGACCTCCGTGGCCATCTTTGGTGAGGGCAGAGCTTATTTAAGCCCCTTGCCCCCTGACTTGGCGCACACTATGCAAGTGGTTAGTGTAGGGACAGGTTCCCCATCTGACAGGAATAGCACATAGTGGCAGGGAGGGGTTCCAGAGGCATAGGGAAAGTGTAGGGACTACTCTATCTCCACTCAGGAAGCCTTCCATTTTGGTTGGACCGGCCAGGCAACATTTCCACTCCACTGTTGGCATCCCTTCAAGTACAAAACCGCTGTAATTGTCCCTGTAAGTGGCTCCAGTTGGGTGTGCTCTCCTGCTGGGCTTGGCTGTACTCGATTGCAGCGGTGGTTGGTGCTCCATTTTTGGGGGGGCAGCAAACAAACCCTCCACCTCCCTGCCCACTCGTGCACCTGCCAGCCCCGCACTTACCCCATCCAGGTCGCAGGGGTCTTCGGTGGCTTCCCCAACTCCTCCTCCCGGGCAGTCCAGTCACTTCTCCTCCCGGCCAAACAGGTCTTAGGACTCGCTTTCTGTCCTGATTGGCGGGAGGAGATGCAGGAAGACAATAGCCAATGTTGATTCACTGATGTCACAAGTGGGAGGGCTCGGGGTGCAGTGCTCTGCATCCCGAGCCCATCCTTTTTGCAGCCGATTAGGGCCTCAGGCTCTAATCATGTGTTTAAAAAAAAAAACCTTGTAGGAATCTATGCGTCGGGTGCCCCATATGGAGGTTAGGGGCCGGCGCCCCTTATGGACTGGCCACCGCTGCTCGATTGTGATGTTCCTGCCACCAGCTCACCATGTTGCACTTTTTTCACAAGTGTGCAGCAGAGGCAAAGAGCAAAGGAAGCTATCAGTTCACAAGATTTTAGATATGATCAACAGATAGTTTGTGTACTTTACATTGAAAAGACAAAATCAGACAGTATAAAATTTCTTATTTACAGAGTCAGAGGCATTCTATGAACTAGGCCCAATATATCAGCGACACAACCAGATTTATTGTGGAGGCTCTATTTCCAGTGAAAGTACTGGGAACTCCCAGTCAAAGCATTGAAACTAAGCAAACATTTCAGATGACTTTATGTCAATGGATTGTGAATGAGGTTTTTTTTTTAACTTACATTAATGTGATTTATTGGTAAAGTGACATTTTATGATTCACAAAGATATTTGGGCTGCATAACACTACACTCAAAAATATCAAATTTGTCACCTGAAAGCTTTATGCCCCTTGCTCGTGTCAGTTATGAAGGATTAAACATTTTCCTTTGAATTGCTAGTATTTCTGCCAGCAGCAGGGAGACAAAGGTGGAATGAATGTAGATGCACATAAAATATATAAGTTTACTGTCTAACTTCTCTGATAGTTGAACTCTGCAATAATGATATACAGTGCAACTGCACGATAGAGTGATGCTTAAGATTTGCATGTCATTTTGTATGCAACTTTACCCTCTCTACATATTCTCATTTCTATGCTGCATATTTCTGATAGAAATAATGTTTCATTAAAGAGACATGCATATGAAAGTATGCTAAAATGTAAAAAGTAGGTTAACTCTGGCATGATTCAAACAAGTTATATAAAAGAAAAACTTACAAAATCCTTTTCCCGTTTATGCTTCTCCTCTGCTTCTTTTATGTATTCTTGGGCTTGTTCTAGCCTGGCATCCACCAACTTTTGCTGCAGCTCTCTCTGTTTAAACATCTTGTCCAGGTTCTGTAAGAAGATATTGGGATAATACTGAGTCAGGAACACTGTCATACTTATGTGGGTAAAGGTTGGTTACAACAGAAATGATGGCTAGGCAACTATCTTTTCTAAAAGGAGAGATTAGCAATGGTAGTCTCTGCTTCTATACTTCTTTAAAACCAAACTATGGGCTCTGTTTAAGCCCCTTTTGCATAACACACTCCACCTGTGTATGTTTTGCAGCTTTGATTTCATACTTACCTTTTCTGGATGTCTTTAGGCAGGTCACATTACGCTTAAGGTCCTATTTCTCTTGTGATCTTCTCCCATTGGTGGGTGGTCCTGTCTGGTGCAGAGCGTGGCACACTCTGTATCAAAACAGAATGCAGATCACTGCAGAGAGATGCCTCCTCAGGGGATTGGTCCATGACCACCTGCCTCATGTCATCAGACTTCTGGGTTAAATGACAACCAGAAGAGAAGAAACAATGGCTGCATACCACAACAGGACCCGATCCAAGTAAAGTTTATTTCACTGATGTCTGACAGACTGTCAGGGAAATGGCCGTAGAGATGGCGATCCTGCCAGTAATCACATTGAACGCCATTGGCGAATCCCGGTGCGCGTTTGCGTGAATCTGCGTTTACGTGATGGGAATCAGCATGCATGCATTCGCAATGGTGCTAATCTGCGTTCGCATCGGCACACGTGCCCACGCACAACATGACAGAAGAAAACTTCACCTGGGCTATGAAAGGACTATGGCTGCCTGACTCAAGTGCTGGATTATAGTTAGCTCTCATGCGTTCCTGAATCCTTTATCCATGAGTGATTCCTATTGATTCCTTGTTCTGACCTGCTACCTACTCTCCTGGTTTATCCCTTGGCTTGTACCTCTGACCATCCGTCTGCCCATCTGCTTGTGTTTGACCCTCGGCTTGCTGTAAGGACTTCTTCTCTGTGCATGACCCCAGCTTGCCTTATGGACTCCGCTCCTGCTTGATCCACTGTGTATGACTCCAACTGACCACTTGGACTCTGCCTCTGCCTGAACCACTGTGTTTGACCCTCAGCCTGCTCAGCGATTTCTGCCTTGCCTGGATGTTGGAACTGGGCCTTCAGCTTATACCCAAGGACTTGTTGTCTCTACCTGTCGGTCCTCAAACACCTGTTTGGGTGACCCTGCGGACTCTGAGCAACCTGCTGCACCTTCCTGCTGTGGTGACCCTCAGCCGGGCCTTTACTACTGCTGCCATACACCATCTGTTCCTGGTCACAGTCATCGCCTCCTGCACCTGCCTGTCTATCCAGTTCCTGTCTACGACCTGTGCTTCTTTTGCGACATACCCTCTGTCTCACCCTCAGGGGTATAGGGCACGCAACCACAAAGGGAGCCCCTCTCTGCACTTGGCTTCGGATCAGGTATGCAACACAGACAGCACAAGAACACACAAAACTGATGATGCGTTTCACACAGCCAAGTGCTTACTCATAACAAAGGGGCTGTTAAGAGTGCTATCTCCCCCTCCCTTTAGATTGTAAGCTCAATGAGCAGGGCCCTCTTATTCCTTCTGTATTGAACTGTATTGTAATTGTACTGTGTCCCTTCTTTATTGTAAAGCGCTGCGCAAACTGTTGGCACTATATAAATCCTGTATAATAATAATAATATTTCCTAAATACACAAATGTGAAGCCTGCTACCTACATCAATCAGTGCTCTTAATGCCTTCTTAACAAACATTCTGACAAGATGTTTAAAAACAATACAAAAAATAATCCAAATATCCCCAAAAAAAATCAAAAATAAAGAAAACCCATAATGGGAAAAAAAGAGAGAAACCCCCCCCCCCAAAAAACAAACAAACAAACAGAGAAACATAATTAATACTGAATATACAATTAAAAAAAAAACATTGTAACCACCAATCACAGATCAAACCAAATCTGTACATGATGAAGTCTCACCTAACGACAGATTAAAAACAGGTTAAAAACACAGATCCAAAAAGGATCCAAAACACAATATACGCAGGAGGGAGGTTGCCACCACCGACTATTCATAAAAGTGGGTGATATCTCATTCATGATTCAATCTGTATGGATACCGAATGGATTGAGTCATAAATGAAATATCACCCACTTTTATGAATAACCGTTGGCGACAATCTCCCTCCTCCATGGATAGTGTTTTGGATCCTTTTCGTTCTGTGTTTTTTACCTGTTCTTTTTTACTGTCGTTCAGTGAGGCTTGTGCTCCCATTACGTACAGATTTGGTTTGATCTGTGATTGGTGATTGTAATGTTTTTAAATTAATATTATATTCTGTATTAATGATGTTTTTCTCTTTTTTTCTCTGTTTTTCTCTTTTTTCCAATATGGGTTTTCTTTATTTTTGATTTTTTTGGGATATTTAAAATTTTTTTTTGTATTGTTTTTAAACCTCCTGTCAGAATGTTTGTCAAGAGGGGGTTAAGAGTGCTGATTGATGCAGGTGGTAGGTGTCACATTTGTGTATTTAGGAAACAGCACTCTTGACTCTACATATAAGAGGTTAAGAGAAGACGCACATTTAAAAAGAGGAAATTTCATTTTTTTGAGTTAGCTTTTTTTTGGGAGACTTAAGCAGCCATACACAGCGGGAACTGGCCGAGATTCGAACTCTGTATGGGCAGGCTGAATGTACCAAGTTGGTCGATCGATATATATAAACTTGGGTACAACCAGCATGCCGGGTTTTACCTGCGATTATCTCTAGCGGCTGTTATAACTGTTAGCAATAATCACTGTCTTCTCCTGGCAGGGACGGCTTCCTCCACCCTCCCCCCGCCCCTAAAAGACAATGGCGCGAAGGAGGGATTCCCACATCAAGACTATTTGTGTTGATGGGGGAATCAAGCAAATTTCTTTCCTGCAACCCATGGTTGCAAGAAAGAAATTCGGTCCGTGTATGGCCGGCCTAAGTTTTATAAAAAGTTGATAACAAGTGTTAATTTCTAAAAATAACAATATTATTGTATTTAGCCAAACTAAACCCATATATAGATTGGTTCATGTAACACAGACCATTGTGAGATATCATGATTTAGTTTGTATTAAAGAATACCTTATAACATTATTTTCACTCTAAAGAAATATACACTGATTAACCATAACTTTATGTCCACTGGCAGGTTAAGTGAATAACATAGATTTCTTGTTACAATGGTATCTGAAAGTTGGTGGACTTTATTAGGCAACAAGTAAACATGTTCTTTAAGTTGATGTGTTGAAAGCAGGAAAAAAAGGGGCATCGCAGTTTGTTGAGTATGGGGCTGTGTGGCTGCAGACTGGTCATGGTGCACATGCTGACCTGTGTTTACAGCTAAAAGTGCCTACAATGGGCATGTGAGTATCAGAACTTGACCAAGAAGCAAAGGAAGAAGGTGGCCTGGTCTGATGAATCACGTTTCCTTTTACATCATGTGGATGACAGGCATGTGTGTCACTTACCTGGGCAAGAGATGGTACCAGGATGCAGTACAGGCAGTCCCCTAGTTATGAACATCCGACCTATGAACGACTCCTATTTACAAACGGAGGGAGACAACAGGAAGTGAGAGGAAATCTCCCCCTAGGAAGGGAAATTCACTCCTGTAAGAGTGATTATGGGGAAAAGGGGTCTCCACTGAAGCTTTAGCACCAAGGTTTGTTTTCACAACAACCCAAAATTTTCTAAATCCAATTATCATTGGGACAGGAAGTGAGGTGAAATCTTCTGAACAGAAACATAGACAGCAAAACAAACATTACAGGAGTGTTAGCCTTCCCTATGCTATCCAAAAAGCTTAAAAATATTTGTTTTGGCTGAAGCTACACTTAAAAAATGTCCCTGTTCCGACTTACAAACAAATTCAACTTAAGAACAAACCTACAGTCCCTATCTTGTTTGTAACCCAGGGACCGCCTGTATAGGAAGAAGGCAAGCCAGCGGAGGCAGTGTTATTCTTTGGCCAATGTTCTGCTGGGACACATTGGGTCCTGCCATTCATGTGGATGTTACTTTGACATGTGCCACCTACATAAACATTTTTGCTGACCATGTGTATCCCATGATGGAAATGATATTCCTTGATAGCAGTGGCCTCTTTCAGCAGGATAATGTGCCCTGCGACACTGCAAACACGGTTCAAGAATGGTTTGAGGAACACAACAACGAGTTTGAGGTGTTGACTTGGCCCCAAGTTCTCTAGATCTTAATCCAATCAATGTGCTAGAAAAAGTCAGATCCATGGAGGTCCCACCTCCCAACTTACAGGACCTAAAGGATCTGCTTGGTGCCAGATACCACATCATGCCAACAGAGGTCTAATGACATCCATGCCGCAATGGGTCAGGGCTGTTTTGGCTGTAAAAGAGGCCCCTACTTAAAGCGGTAGTAAACCCATCCTTTTAACAGGTTAAAAAAACAGTTAGATTTCCGGCATGTGCCGGAAATGTAACACATCCATTGGTTGTGCTCTAAACCAAGCTGTCAAACCATCCAATGGCTGGTGTCATAGCTGATCACATGTGCAGCATCATGGCAGTTGGAGGTTAAACAGAGGCCAAGATGGCAGCTTCCTTGGCTGAAAATGATAGGAGGGTTTACTACCACTTTAATGTTAAGTGGGTGGTCATAAAGTTATAGATGATCAGTGTATACTAACCATTGGTTTTTGGTACAGTTTTAAAAAGCAACATCTACTGCAAAACATAGAAAAAACTGGTAAAGAGAAAAAGCAAAATATTGTTATATACAAAATACTCAAAAAAACGATATCACCTGAGATGTATTCCAGTAATCCTGCAAACCTGGCCTTTTAGTGGGTCCTGAGGACCGGAGTTGAGAAACACTGCTTTCAACAAATTTAATACTTTTAATGTGGGAATCATTTACTTCTGTTACAAAGTAAGTATTGTTAGACACAATCTAAAAGTGCACCTGCTGAGGTCATAAATCCGACATTATCAGTATAAAACTCTGTGGGCCGTAAAGTATTTTTATTAGCTCTCATTAACGGTTTGTTTGCTTTTGAGAAAGATTGACATCTTGAACAGCTGTGGTAGCTTACCTCTTCTCTGCCTTCATATTGGCTGACAATGCTCTTGAGCTTCTCTGCTAGCTCAGCATTTTCCTTGCACAGCTTATTGTTGCGCTCACTCTGCTGCTCTATCTGGCTTTGGATATCTGCCAGGGTTATCTGGAAATGATTAGTGATTTCTTTACGTTTTTCTTCATCCTCTCGAGCACGCTGAATTGTCTCTTCCTGAAAGTCAAAACTAGAATTAACACTTCTTGAAGTAAAATGTACTTTGAACAGAATGTATTTAATTAGATAACATTTAATCCTTAAACATACATGATTAAAATTTTACTAAGCCCACAACTGTAAAATCAGTCTGTATATGCAGTAAAGTATGCTTGTTATACTCAATGTGGAACCTAAGGGGTTAATCCTCTACATTGTGTAAAAAAAGGCAGCTCAAACCTGTATTCTCTGATTGTCCTCTTCTTTTACTGTCCCCAATTCATCTGCTGATAGTACAGAGCCTTGGATGCACTCTGCACATGCTTAGTTTGGTGTGTATTGCTAGAGAGATTTTTTTGGGGGGAGAGGGTGCATGTGATCAGCACAGGGCCAATCAGCTTTGTCCAGACAGTGGGTCAGGGGTCATGCAGCCTGATAGGACAGTCAGAGTGGAATGAAAACTCCTCCTGCAAGCTTTAACCAGAAGCTGATAGACTGAAGACTGATCTAACTTCTGATGAGAAAAGGTATTTAGCAGTTTCTGTTTAATAAAATAATTGCATTTCCATGTTCTGTGTACTGTGGGAGACCAGCTACTGTATAGTAAATGCAGGGTCCTGGGTTTAGTAACACTTTAAGGGCTGGTTCACAGCAGATGCAGTCCAGTGTGTTTTTATTCTGCATCAGAAATGCATGGGCAATGTTTAACATGGATTCCAATGGCCCTAGTACACACCAGTCCAACGCATTCAGCAAAAGTAAAACATGTTGCATTTTTTCTGTATGGGACTAGGGTTGCCACCTCATTCCTTTAAACCTGAACATATATTAATTACACAGGTTCTGAGGCTGATTAAGGTGGTAATCAAACTCACTTGGTGCCTTATCTGCGTTAAATTAGCCTCAGAACCTGTGTAATGCATATGTGTTCGGGTTTAAAGGGATGAGGTGGCAACCCTACATGGGACACATCTGGAACATGGCAAAATGCATAAAAAATGCACCAGAACGCACATGTAGCCAACTGAGATGAAGAAAAAAAGAGGGGAAAACGCACCAAAACACATCAAAAATGCTTAAAAAAACATGCGTCATGTGCAGAAACCATTCAGGAATGCAGAATTTGGGGTGTGAAACTGCACTTAGTAGAATATTTTCAAGCAAACATAGCGTGGTCTGAAATGAAAAGACAACTCTGCTTTTACATGTCTTTTAGACTTTGCAAAACCAAGTTTTGTAAGAATGTGGTATTTTCCAGCAATTCACCTTCATTTTTTTCAAATACTAAGTTTTTGCTTTTCGAATCTAATATTCCACACCTTACTATTTCTGTGACTGTAAAGTGAAGGTTAAAGGGCATGTTCAGGAATTTTAACCAAATCCCCACCCCCTTCCCTAGCCCCCTCAATACAGAAATCTGTGGCACCCACCCTGCCATCTGTAACACCCACCCTGCCCTGGCTGACTTTTGCTTACTGTATATTCTGCATTCTCCCACAGTGTAAAAGCAAACCATGTTATGATAGAAAAGGGAAGTAAGGGTATGAAAATGGGTTTTATTGACCATTGAAAAAAAGCATTGCTGATAATCTCAATTGCAGTTTAATAAAACATGGATAGAGCTCCCAGTAAAACTTAATTTTTTTTTGTAGTAGGTATAAAAAGTTAAAAAATAAACAAATTAGCAATATATGGTTCATTTACTAAAGACAGTGGAATTTTGTCTTAGCTCAGTGAAAGAGGTGAAGCTCTACCGACTTACATCACTCAATTATATGTAAGCAAAATAGCTAAGGGAACATTTCTTTGTAAAGGGAGGGGGCAGTCAGGTGTTGGTCGTAATAAAGCACCACCTGTTAAGTTCCATGTGCAACTACAAGTTTCTGTATGAATGCTAGGACTTGTTGTTACACATAGGACATTTAAAACGTGTACATGCCTGATGAAGGGGCCCTATGTGGCCCTGAAACGTTGCACCTTTACCACTGTGATATCATCACACCAATAAATGGACATTACCCTGAAGAATTATGGTGAACTGGTGATATATGATTTCACATCTACAAAAGCAGACATACAAAGGAAGTACTAAAAATGTGTACAGCGGGTTATACTAATCCCTGTTTCAGACCTCTGTCATAGGAGTACCAGCAGCCATATGTACTAGCATTTGACAACACTGATCCACTTTGTAGGATCTTTACAGAAGGATAACTGTCATTCTTGACTTGCTTGCCACAGGACCATATGCAGAGTGTCATTGATATACATTATATTATCAAAAGTATTGGGACACCTGCCTTTACACGCACATGAACTTTAATGTCATCCCAGTCTTAGTCTGGTTAGGTTAGGGTTCAATATTGAGTTGGCCCACCCTTTGCAGCTATAACAGCTATAACAGCTTCAACTCTTCTGGGAAGGCTGTCCACAAGGTTTAGGAGTGGGTCTATGGGAATGATAGACCATTCTTCCAGAAGAGCATTTGTGAGGTCAGGCACTGATGTTGGACAAGAAGGCCTGGCTCACAGTCTACGCTCTAATTCATCCCAAAGGTGTTCTATTGGGTTGAGGTCAGGACTCTGTGCAGGCCAGTCAAGTTCCTCCATCCCAAACTCGCTCATCCATGTCTTTATGGACCTTGCTTTGTGCACTGGTGTGCAGTCATGTTGGAACAGGAAGGGGCCATTCCCAAACTGTTGGTAGGAGCATGAAATTGTCCAAAATGTCTTGGTTTGCTGATGCTTAAAGAGTTCCCTTCACTGGAACTAAGGGGTCAAACCCAGCCCCTGAAAAACAACCCCACATCATAATCCCTCCTCCACCAAATAATTCAGACCAGTTGAAGCTGTTCTAGCTGCAAAGGGTGGGCCAACTCAATATTGAACCCTACGGACTAAGACTAGGATGCCATTAATGTTCATGTGAGTGTAAAGGCAGGTGTCACAATACTTTTGGTAATATAGTGTCCTTCCTTCTGCAAGGCATTGGAAGCTAATACTTGTGGTCAGGAATGTCACTCCTGCAGAGGTCTGAAATGCTGTTGGCCATGGCTATTATAAGGGCAAATGCTGCCCCTGTCCAGTCTGCCAGAAAAAAGATAATTAACGCAGCAATCACATCTAAGTACTGGTAAGCGGCAATATTAAAAAAAAAAAAAACCCACAAAAAAACTTTTGTTATTGGGTTTAGATACATTTTTAAGCTTATGGTACACCCTTACAAAAGCACTTAAGATTATAACATTTAGCAAGTTTGTAGCACTTTATCGCCAACATTTTTCTTATTCCGTTACCATAAAGTAGTCAAAATAAGGACACAGCAAAACTTATAACTATTGATTGTTTCAAAGTTTGTCATTAAGTGGGGCGCAAGGCAATTGTCTTTCTGGATTACAGACAATTCCTCTGTAAGCCAACATACTGGACTATAAGGCCTCATACACACGGGCGTATTTTTAAAAATAAACAAAACGTCGGGCCTGACGTCAAGGAAAAAAAATCAGCGTTTTTCGGCGTTATGCATCGGCGTTAGTGAGCGTTAGTGAGCGTCGGCGTCAATAGGCGTTTTTAAAAAAAAATCATCCCTCTGCTATTTTTCAACCTAAAAACATCAGCGTCAAAAAACACCGGAAAACGCCGGTACAATATTAGTTGGCGTTTGTTGGTGTTAGTTGGTGTTTTGCGGCGTCGGCGTCAAAAAATGCCAAAACGTTACAGCCTCAGAACGCGATGGCAGTGGGTTCTACTTTCAGCTCACTAACGCCGACGCCATCTACAACTCAAGAACGCCGACGTTTTTATGGGGCCATTGACTAACATGGAGAGCTGCAAAAAACGCCAGAAAACGCCGGCGTCAAAAAACATCCGTGTGTATGAGGCCTTAGGTTCCTTGTGTTGGTGATATACACCAATGCATCTGTTTCTGAAGCAACCTGCATATACCACAAACAGCAATTTGTTTAATAAATAAAGTGTTTACCTTATATTTGCATTTGTACTTGCAATGTGTATTATTTATTCAACCACTTCTTTTTGCATATGTGTTAAATTAATGATTGTTCGTATAGAAGAGACCCATATGAAACTATATATAAAATGATTCCATATTTATCATGTAGCTTAGTGACCACAAATTAATAGCAACAATTAGTAGTAATACTGATGATATATATATCATATATGATATGATATATATATATAGTACTATAAAGTATTATTAAAAAAAAAAATTTTTGTGTTCTTTGGATAGGATTCTTCAGTAAGCAACTGGGGGATAGCGCTCATACCAATATATGAGAATATTGGATCTTTTTCTTAGTAGCAAAGCTAGATATTGATTTACATACTTGGCAAAAGTGCACAGTTGTTCCTTGTACATCTTGAATTAAATGCATTCACAAAATCATCTTTTTTGTATTTGTTTAGGATTATACTTACTGCATTCTCTGTTGATTATAGCAACTTAAATTTAACAGATGAGCGCTGTGCATTATTGTATTGTATATATCAGGGGTAGGCAAACTTAAAAAGGTGGAGATCTACCCGCACAACATGGGAGCAGTCAAAGATCACCGGGCACAGTGTTGCCCAGTGTCACCTCCTCACACCTAATTTAAACCTCTAATTGCCATACTACCGTTGCAATCATGGGTTTAAATCAGGTGCTGAAAGGCAACATATCGCCTCCTCACTACCTGTCAAATACACTCAGATCGCTTTTCAGAGGAGCAGCAGTCTCTGCTGCACTTGTGAATGAGCCCTAAGGCGGCACTCACACCTGGGCATCACATTTTCAGGCAGAAATACACACGTTTTTTACAGCAATTTAGCTGCGATTTTTTACCGCGATATTTGCAGCGATTTTTTACAGGTCAAAAGGTCACCAGTGTAAAAAGTAGAAAAACGCCCAAATCAAGCTACAAAAATACTTCCAGAATTTGTTTGAGCTTCAGGCGTTTTTGAGTGGAGATGTGAATGGGGCCTTAGATGCATTCAGCAGCACCCTTAGGGCTCATTCACATGTAAAGTTGGGGAGTGATAAAACCCTGCAGTTGCGTTTACCGCCCCCGATCCCTACCTCCTTTAGATGTTGAGGCAGCAGACAAAGGTGTACACATGCCGTAGTAGGAATGAATCCCCCTGTTGCTTTTAGTGGGTGCTACCGCCTGCCAATCATGACCCACTCAAGTAAATGGGGCCACTCTGCAAGTGCCCCGCAACTGCATGCTTCTGCTGGGTCCAAGGGGTTAAAGCAGGTGGTGAAAAAGCAGCACAATGCTGCTTGCTTTAACCCCTTGTTTGCTGTACTGAAGAAGGTTGCAGAGCTTGCAGAGTGACCTCATTCACTTGAATGGGTCATGCTTGGCAGGTATAACTCCTGCTGCGGCTGCGACATGTGTGCACAGCACTACAGAGGAGGCATTGGCTTATGCGGCTCTTGCTCCCTACTACAGCTCCAACATTACAAGTAATCCCTCTGCATTGCACTTTGTTTGATGCTCTGGGACGGTGGGTCAGCAAACCCAGACTGCGATCTACCAGTCACCTGTCTGAGAGCTATTGGTAGATCACAATCTACAGGTTGCTGACCCCTGGTATATATTATAAATGTTTCTGAGGCAAATATGTATAGACATAATTTATTGAATTTAACCACTTGCCGACCGTCAACCGCAGGTCACTGTGTTGGGGGGGCAGGGAGCGGGTGCGGCAGACTCGATCTCCGCCGGCTACCCGCGATGCCCCCCCCGGAGTGAAAGAACGGATGTCCGTGTAAGTAAACACGGACCTCCGTTCTGTGAGAGGGGGAAGGGCTGTGATCACAGCCTTCCTCTACATGGAAGCTGTGATCACTTCCCTTCCCCTGCTAGGGCAGCCCACACACAGTTAGAACACGCCCAGGGAACACAGTTAACCCTTAGAGCGCCCCCTGCAGGTTAACCCCTTCACTGCCAATGGCATTTACACAGTAATCAGTGCATTTTTATAGCACTGATCGCTGTATAAATGCCAATGGTCCCAAAAAAGTGTCAAAATAGTCCGACATGTCTGCCCCAATATCGCAGTACCGCTAAAAATCGCAGATCACCGCCATTACTAGTAAAAAATAAAAACATAAATAAAAACCCCAGAAATTAATTCTCATCATCTGTAAACGCGGCCACTTTTGCGCAAACCAATCAATAAACGCCGATTGGGATTTTTTTTATCACAAATATGAGGAAGAATATAAATCGGCCAAAACCGGTGAAAAAAAATGTTTTTTTGTATTTTTTTTTTTGGATTTGTATTTTAGCAAAAAGTAAGAAATTTGGGTTTTTTTGCAAAATTGTCGCTCTTCTTTTGTTTATAGCGGCGATCAGAAATGACACAGCGATGATCATATACCACCAAAAGAAAACTCTATTTGTGGGAAAGAAAGGACGCAAATTTTGTTTGAATACAACGTCGCACAACCGCGCAATTGTCAGTTAAAGCGATGCAGTGCCGAATCGCAAAAAGTGCTCTGGTCCTAAAGTGTGAAATCCTTCCGGGGCTGAAGTGGTTAATTAAAGGATACCCTACGCTTTAGTGGTGCTTCTGTTTATTGACTTTCAGCATTCAGTTTTATGTATTGAAATTTACACAAGACATTTGTATTCCTAAATACACTGTAATATGTGTACAAGTTTCAATCCAACTTCATAAATGGCTAATAACAATCATTCGCATCTGTTTTAATATTAACCAAAGGCAGCATTGAACACTTACAGTATAATGGCCTCTAGAATTGGATATCTATCAGGATTAAAGGGGTATTCTCAAAAACAAAAATATAATATATTGTAGCTTTCCAATCCTTAGATTTTCTTTTTTTGGGGGGCTTTTTTCTTTCTGTTTTCACCTGGTGATCTGGCCAGTAACACACCTCCTGTATTAGAATGCCCCCATTCTGGATGAAGGAGCACAGGGGGCACCTTTGGACAGAAATGAAAAAGAGGGTGTATGTTCCGCGCAACCGGATAGATATACTCTAAGAGCTGCTGCCACCACCAAACTGCCCACACGTGGGTAGTAAATAAATATAAACGGAATTAAGATGGTTTTGGCGCTGCTCTTTTCTGTAAATGTTGAAAAATAATAATTATTGTGGAAATTTTCCAGTGTGCTGGCAATTAATAAAATAATAAGATAATGTAATAGATTATAATAAAATATTGTTGGTGAATCCTAATAGTTGTTATATATAGCAGAATATGTTGAAAAATAATATAGCAGAGTATGTAGTAAAATATTATTTTTGTGGAAATTTTCCAGTATGCTGGCAATTAAAAATAAATAAATTATAATAAAATGTTGTTGGTGGATCTTAATAGTTGATGTATACAGCAGAGTAGAGCCTTCTATTTAGTGTTGATATCAAAATGCGACAACAAATATAAAATATAAAATTGAATCAAGTGGAATATCAAATAGGCGGCAATAAATTGAAATTAAAAGTGGCAATTATGCAAAGGCAAAATATATAGAAACGGCAAAATATATGAACGAGGTAATTTTAGATCTAGTGTCTAATATCTCATTAAACCAGGTGCTGCGGTTATTATTACTCCATTATTTAAGGTGCTAAGTGTGCTGTTTTAAGAGGAAAAAATCAAGGGATTTCAAATAGTTCAAATAGTTCATATTTCTCTAGTCCATAATAAGGTGACTTTATGTGTGAATCTTCCAGTGAATATTCTACAAGAACTTGTGATATCTTCAAGTGGTGCGCCGGGTGATCCTTTTGGAATAAAGAGTATGCCTGCTTACCAGATAAACGTTCCCCACTCAAGGGGTCCACGTTTTGGAAGGAGTGCACAGCTTCCGCTGTGCTCACAGGTTGTGGTGCTCCTAGGTCTCCACGATAAACAGGGCTCTCTTTCCTTCTCCTCGCCGTCTCTCACGGATTATATCATGTAGAAAGAAAGACTAGATCTTGTGCAAATAACGCTTGATTTATTGCTATTCAAAAATTGCTAAAAACATCCAACTCAAAAACGAGCGTACAGCTGATTTTCTATAAGCTGGAGATACTGTGTCTCATGCGAAATGTCCGAAAGCTCCTCTTGCGTACTCTGTGTCATAGAGGTCGAATATCTT
>BLSH010373387.1:1427158-1449752 GCA_018402905.1 Glandirana rugosa | reverse complement strand
ACCCCTCATACCCACGAAACACCGTCCCCCCGAAACGCGGGGGGTGGGGTTTCGTGGAACAGGGGTACAACTACTCCTGTTCCCGGAGAAGGGCTGTTGGGACCGGCCACCAACAGCCCCAGACGCCCGTCCCTGAGTAGCCTTAGACCTTCGGGGGAAATTGTTCCCCCGAGGGTCTACGGCCGGGGGGTGGGATACATTTACTCCTCAGAAGATGAAAGACCCCGCAAAAGAGCAGAAGAAAAGAAGACACCGGAGAGGGGAGAAGACCGCCGGAGCTGATTTAATAAAATATTTTAAAAAGCTGTGTGGTTTTCGTGTACATATTTCTTCCCAGGTAAATGGGTAGGGGTACGATGTACCCCATACTCATTTACATAGGGTGGGGGGCCGGCATCTGGGAGCCCCCTTGTTAAAGGGGGCTTCCAGATTCCGATGAGTCCCTGCCCGCAGACCCCGACAACCACCGGCCAGGGTTGTCGGGAAGAGGCCCTTGTCCTCATCAACATGGGGACAAGGTGCTTTGGGGTGGGGGGCGCAAAGCCCCCCTGCCACAAAGCACCCATACTCCCCATGTTGAGGGCACGCAGCCTGGTATGGTCTAGGAGGGAGGGGGCCGCTCGCTCGTCCCCACCCCCTTTCCTGGCCTGCCGGGCTGCGTGCTCGGATAAGGGTCTGGTATGGATTTTGGGGGGGACCCCACGCTGTTTTTTCGGCATGGGGGTTCCCCTTAAAATCCGTACCAGACCAAAGGGCCTGGTATGCTCCTGGAGGGGGACCCCATGCCATTTTTTTTTTTTATTTGGCGTGGAGTTCCCCTTCAAAATCTCCAGAGCACAAAGTGCCTGGCATTGTCGGGATCAAAGTCGGATCCCTGTTCACAGACAAATGGTCCGACTTTGACCCGATGTAGGACCGCAAATCGTACAGCAAAGTAGGATCAAAGTCGGGCCGTTTTTTTGTCGGATAGTGTGAACCCAGCCTTACGGTCCTACATAGAGTCAAAGTTGGACTGATTTTCTGTGAACAGCGATCCAACTTTGATCCCGACAATACCAGGCACCTTGTGCTCTGGGAATCTTGAAGGGGAACTCCACACCAAATTAAAAAAAAAAAACGGCATGGGGTCCCCCTCCAGGAGCATACCAGGCCCTTTGGTCTGGTACAGATTTTAAGGGGAACCCAGAGAGGGGAGAAGATGCCAGAGCCTTTTTAATAAAAGATTATAAAAACCTGTGTAGCTCGTCCCCACCCCCTTTCCTGGCCTGCCGGGCTATGTGCTTGGATAAGGGTCTGGTATGGATTCTGGGGGGGGACCCCACGCCGTTTTTTTTCGGCGTGGGGGTTCCCTTTAAAATCCATACCAGACCAAAGGGCCTGGTATGGTCTTGGAGGGGGATCCCATGCCAGTTTTTTTTTTTTACATTTGGCGTGGAGTTCCCCTTCAAGATCAGCAGAGCAAAAGTCGCATGCCAAAGTCGGATCAGTGAAGACAATGATCCGACTTTCATCCGACTTCAGTGCTTTTCAATGGGCTAAAGTGGGATCAAAGTTGGACAAAAGTAGTACAGGAACCTTTTTCAAAGTCGGTCCGACTTTGAAAAACACAAGTCGGACAAGTTAAGACGGCTCTCATAGAGAATCATTGTTTTTGTGACGTAATGTGACTTGTGCTCACAATGTCGGCCCTAGAATCGGCCTGAGGCTGGGTTCACACTTGTCCGACAAACGGACTGACATCGTGAGCACAAGTCGCATTACATCACAATATCAATGTTTCCCTATGAGAGCCGTCTTAACTGGTCCGACACAAGTCAGTCCGACTTTGAAAAAGGCTCCTGTACTACTTTCATCCGACTTTGGTCTTATTTCAGTACATTGAATATCATTGAAGTAGGATCACAGTCGGATCCTTGTTCTAACCATCCGACTTGTGACATCCAACTTGGTGATTATAGCAGCAGTAAAAGGAATTTATCTAACGCTGCGATTGTTTTGATTGGTCAAAGGACAAGTCACTATCTCAAAGTCGGAGCAAAATCTTATCTTGTTCATTTAAGTTGGATGGAAGTAGGACCAAAGTAGGACAGAAGTAGGACCAATGTTGCAGGGCAAAGTAGGATCAAAAGTCTGACCATTTTTGTGTCGGATAGTGTGAACCCAGGCAGCACAGGAAACTACATTTCCCATGCATTGTATAGAAAATGTAGGATGACTGCACTCTGGGAAAGTTATTTGTTTCTGTAATACATATTTAACAAAACAAATGCTTTGCAGCAGGAGAGGTGAGACTGCTCTAACACTTTTTATGCTGTGCAAAGCGCCTAATCACAGAGTATCCACTATGTTGTTAAAATGCTATTTAACCACATCTAGGGTGTTAATAATTACAGCTGAGAGTAATTAATGGATACCATGTCTTCCCTGAGTGGAAACTAAACCAAAAAAGCAGAATTTCACTCTCTCAGTCAACGTTAGCTATTTTTAATCCTTTTACTGATAGCATTAGTAAATAGATAGGAAAGTATATCATATTTACTTGTTTTAAACTTTTTACATTTCAGCAGTTACATCCCAGTTTCCAGGCCTAGGCAAATGATGTCATAAATCCCAGTAGCCTTCAGGAGGGGGGGGGGGGGTTCTCAGCTAAGCACACCCTCCCTCCTGCCTGTATGCCTGAGCTAAGGGCAGATGGATTCCAGGAAGTGAATGCCACACAAATCATTTGCCCTTATTCATCTGGTCACTGCCAGAAATGCCAGGGGGTGTTTTTCAAAGTGATTTCTCAGCAAAGTAAAGCATGGAGACATGGATGGATGGGTGAGTTTGCTTTGAATATTATAAATGAATAAAATATAATTTTTGGTTTGTGGTGCTGAAGTGTAGTTCAACTTAAAAACATTACATTAAGACAATTCACGAGAGACACAAATTAACATTTTCAGAAGAATAGAGACTTCTTAGTATTCTAAAACACTTCATATAAAATTACATCCTTAGCACCGTTTAGTCCCTGTTTTAAATAATACGTATCAAACTAAATCTGAAAAAAGTGAAAGAAGCACTTTACATGTCGGGAGGTCTATTTATTTGAGCTATTGCACAAGGGGGTATATTTCATTCATAAAAATGAGCTACAGTATGTCCAATTCAAAATTCAAACCCATTGGGACTCTAGTCTGTAATTTAAAATACAAAATACCTCCCTCTTATAAAGCAGCCAGAATACCTCCTCACCCTTCTTGGGGTTGTAATGCTTTCTATTCCTGTAATAGGATTTAAAATACATTAAGTATTACAGCTTATAAACAAGCTATATGCGGGTGCAGGTTTGCATGTAATTGCACGCTTTCCCGCACGCACCTCAAAAATGCACTTACTTCTTAATGGAACCCCCATGCACTGGAAACCACAGCGAGTTTTCCTGTATGAGAACCACATAACATTATGCAGTTTCCCTGTGGCTGCAATTTTGGAAAATGTGCAGGGACCTTTTCCCTGAATTTTCCATAGGTACAGCGGTCCATTCAAATGAATAGGCTGCTATGAATGCCCAAACGTGGCCACATGAGAAAAGGCAATAGTGTAATTTAATCATCTCACTTTTCAGTATGTGTGTACAACAAGGACATCTTCTTGGTCAAAACTTATTTTCCTTTAACTACTTGGCGACCAGCCGCCGTCACTTTACTGCAGCAGGTCGGCTCGTTCCTGCGAAACGCCGTAGCTGTACGTTGGTCGCGGGAATGGGTATTGCGTGCGCGCGTGCGCCCACTGGCCAGCAGGGGAGCCAATCAGCGGGTGGGGCGGACTCAATGTTCACCAGCCACTCGCGATCGTTCTCCACAGTGACAGGACGAGGATCTGCCTGTGTAAACAAGGCAGATCTCCGTTCTGACAGGGGAGATCACACAGATCCTGTCTTTCTGCTATGCAGGAAGACAGATCTGTGTGTTTCCCCAGTCAGCCCATCCCATACAGGTAAAACACCTCCCAGGGAACACATTTAACCCCTGGATCACCACTAGTGTTAACCCCTTTCCTGCCAGTGTCATTTATACAGTACAAGCAGTCCCCTAGTTACAAACATCTGACTTACAAACGACTTCTACTTACAAACGGAGGGAGACAACAGGAAGTGAGAGGAAATCTCCCCCTAGGAAGGGAAAACCACTCCTGTAAGAGTAATCATGGGAAAAAGGTGTCGCTGATGAAGCTTTTATCACCAATCCTTGTTTCCACAACAACCCAAATGTTTCAAAATCCAATTATCATTGGGACAGGAAGTGAGGTGAAATCTTCTGAACAGAAACATAGACAGCCAAACAAGCATTACAGGGTGTTAACCCTTCCCTATGCTATCCAAAAAACTTTAAAATATTTTTTTTTGGCTGAAGCTACACTTAAAAAATGTACCTGTTCCGACTTACAAACAAATTCAACTTAAGAACAAACCTACAGACCCTATCTTGTTTGTAACCCAAGGACTGCCTGTAATCAGTGCATTTTTATAGTACTGATCGCTGTGTAAATGTCACTGGTCCCAAAAAAGTGTCAAAAGTGTCCGATCTGTCCGCCGCAATGTCACAGTCCTGATAAAAATTACTAATCGCCGCCATTACTAGTAAAAAAAATTAAAAATAAATACAAATGCCATAAATCTATCCCCTATTTTGTAGACGCTATAACTTTTGCGCAAACCAATCAATATACGCTTATTGAGATTGTTTTTACCAAAAATATGTAGAAGAATACATATTGGCCTAAAGCGAGGAAGAAATTCATTGTTTTACATTTTTTCTTGGATATTTATTATAGCAAAAAGTAAAAAATATTGTTTTTTTTTTCAAAATTGTCGGTCTTTTTTTGGTTATAGTGCAAAAAATAAAAACCACAGAGGTGATCAAATACCACCAAAACAAAGCTCTATTTGTGGGAAAATAAGGACATAAATTTTGTTTGGGTACAACTGCGCACGACTGCGAAATTGTCAGTTTAAGCGACACAGTGCTCTATCGCAAATAATGGTCAATAAGGGTGAAATCCTTCTGGTCCTTAAGTGGTTAAATTGTAGCATGGGACCCTTATTCTTTTTCTATGTACCATAATAACTAGGTAATAAAAATTTGGTAGGTGCACCTCTGGACACTATCTCAATACTGTTCCCCAAAACCTCAGCCCCTGTGATGTCATAAGGGGTGGGGCTTCCAGATGATGTCATCTGGTGGCTCCGCCCCATGCCAATATAAGACACTGCAGAGCACCTGGCATTCGAGTGGGAGAGAGCGACGAGTCAACATGGGAAAAAGAAAAGTGGGAGAAGGCAGCAGAGAAAACAGCAGCAAAAGAGCAGAAGACAGAAGAATGAGCAGAAGATATAAGACCCCTCAGAAGATAGAAGGCCCCGCAAAAGAGCAGAAGAAAGCAGAGCCGAAGAGGGGAGAAGATGCCGGAGTTGATTAAATAAACTATTTTAAATATCAGTGTAGTGTGTTTTTTTTACCCTTTTTTTTAGGTGAATGGGCAGGGGTATGGTGTACCCCATACTCATTCACATAGGGTGGGGGGCCCACTTGTTAAAGGAGGCTTTCAGATTCCGATAAGCCTCTGCCCGCAGACCCCGACAACCAACGGACAGGGTTGTCGGGAAGAGGCCCTTGTTCTCATCAACATGGGGACAAGGTGCTTTGGGGTGGGGGGTGTAGGGCCCCCCTGCCCCAAAGCACCCATTCCCCCATGTTGAGGGCATGAGGCCTGGTATGGTCCAGGAGGGGGGGGGGGGGCGCTCGCTCGTCCCCACCCTCTTTCCTGGCCTGCCGGGCTGCATGCTCGGATAAGGGTTTGGTATGGATTTTGGTGGGGACCCCACAGCATTTTTTCACCTCTTGGGGGGGCACCCCACGCAAATGTAAACAATTTTTTGGCGGGGGTTCCCCTTCAAGATCCTCAGCACACAAGTCGCACTGCAAGTCGGATCATCATGATGCGACTTCTATTCAAATCAATGGGCTTTTATTCAAATCATAGGGAACCATTGATTTTGAATAAAGGCAGAGAAACGCCGCTGAAAGCTAGCGTAGAAAAATGTGCATTGACGTCAATGCATAACGCTGATAAAATTGCGTTTTTAACACGGCTTTTTTCCTGGCTCTTTTTTTTAAACGCCCGTGTGTATGAGGCCATATTATTTGAACAGTGGACTAAATGATGTTAACAATGTGATTTAATATGAAGTGTTTTAGTACACTAGGAAGTCTCCTTTCTTCTGTGAATGTTAATTTGTATCTCTCTTCATGATTTAAAATTGTAGGTCTTTTTAGTTTTGTTTTGACACAATGGAGACATGGTATATAGTAATCACTCTAAACTGTAATGATTAACACTCTAGTGGACATATATGGTTTAATAGCATGTCAGCAACATGGTGGATACTCCACGATTATTTGCAATCTAACCTCTTCTGCTGCAATGTATATGTTTTTTCTGGATGCATTACACTACATTTTCTATAGGATGTCTACAGTTGTGAGCTGGACTGGCATCTGGTATTTGGGCAGATAAAGGGGTGGGCTGAGCTGATGAGGTACTATACACTACATGTCTTATTACATTTCTCATGAGGCCATGGAAATACGCTGATGCAGTTGTCATAGCTTTGCTTAAGGCTGTTCATTCATGCAACCATGATTAGTTATGGCTGTGGGTGGGTGGTGGTCAGGTACTGGGAGGTCGTACCCAGCCACAGTGGAACCAATGACATAAGCACATCACCGCTCCTGTTCAGCTTTTATCAAGGAAACTACTGATAGGAGGAAACTCCTTGTGGATAAAACAATGGCACCTGAAGATTGAAGAAACAAGGGATAAAGGAAGAGGGTAAAAATGGACTATGAAAACAGGTAGCACATTTTAATGCAAGGTAAGGGCATTGCCTGTTAGGCAGATTACATTCCTCCTGGCTGATGTTTAGTGATTTTAAGTCCTATTTTTTTTTAAATAGGAAAAATGTTATCCTTACCTGCTCTGTTCAATGGTTTTGCACAGAGCAGCTCTGATCCTCTGCTTCTCGGGTCCCCCGCTAGTGCTCCTGGTTCTTCCCCCCGTCTAGTGCCCACCATAGCAAGCTGCTTGCTATTGGAGAACCGGATCTCTGAGTGTCCATTAACACACAGAGTGTGGCTCAGCTCCATCCCCCCACTCCTTCCTACCTGTCTGTGATTTGCAGCCATGGGAGTCAATGGCTCCCGCTGATATGTCTGAACCTATGAGGAGGGAGAGAGCAGAGAGGGCCGCTGCTCTCATGCATAGAGAATGCATTAAGATAAAAATGCTTCAGCATTTAGAACCACTTTAAGACATTTCCAAAAGATGTTATTTATAGCCTAAGTGCAGCCAAAATAAAAAAACACAAAAATCAGCACATTGAACATAACTTACAGTTAGTAAGATATATCATGTGTACTGAAACCTCTTCTGCTAGGTGAAATCCTTCTCCATCCAGATTCTCCCCACACCCGCCTCTGTAATCCGGCGTGGCAAGGCTAGAAGCAGTAGCGGCCCGTCTATTATGGGCTGCCCCCTGTATCCACGCCACCCCATATATGTAAAATAGATAGATTCATACATAGCATGAATCTATTCACGGCCGTTACCTATTCATGTGTTCGGCCCCTTTCAGGCGCATGAATTAGAGCGGTGGGTGTGTTTTTTTTGAAACACCTTATTAGAGCCGTAGGCTCGGTGGTGGCATGCTCTTTGCCGCCCCCCCAAAAAATGTTTCCACCGGCCGCCACTGATTAGAAGTTAACACAACTTTATCGAACTGTGAGAGCTGTCACAGGCTATTATCAAGAATGGCTGACTATGCCCACCCTTTCCACTCAACTCCTCAATGTGGTGTATATCATGGCAGGGTCAGCCACTTTTTATGAGAGCCTTTGAAAGTTCCCATAGTTCTATTAACCGCTGCCACCCTAATCTTTTGGTGCAACAGGGGTTAATCAAACTGTGGGAGCTGTCAAAGACTGGCTGACTCATCATGGGCGTAGGAGGAATTCAGCAGAAGTAAGCACAAGGGACACGTCCTACCCAGTTTAAGTCATGCCCCCTGTGCTGATTTTTGTGTTTTTTATTTCGCTGCACTTAGGTTTTAAAAGAATTGTTCATTTTCAATTTTGCCCTTTAAGCCACATAAAAACACCCTCTCCCCACACATGGCATTGCCTAGCTACCCATGCCCTTTTTTCAATAATAGCTTGCCTATTAGTCTTACAAGAAAAGACAGATAAAATAGCTAGTTTTGCTTTCTGCTGAGTTCTCCAAATCTGGCTTGTACTGCACTAGGCCAGGCCAAGTCATCCCTAGCCATTCTTGCCAATGACTCCATGAAAGTTCACATTTTCTTTCTCTAGCTGTATATTGTCTAGGAAAACCAAAGGCAACAACCCAAGTACATACCTAATCCTTTCAAAAATTTTTTTTCAGGACTTTGTTCTTTGCTGGCAACTGAGTCTTTGGCCAAAGGGGCATCTGAAGAAGAAATTGATTCCTTTGATTCTTCTGTGTTAGCAACATCAGTATCTCCATCATCATTGGATTGTAGCTCTTTGGTTGGTAAAGTTAAACTCTCATTCTCCATACTTGTAATATCAGAAGAGGTATATGTTTGGATAATGTCTTCTAGTTGCTTGTCAAATTCCTCAGAAATGCCATGGTCAGTTGTTTCACAAGGAACGTTTTCCATAATGCTGATAACTGTTAGTTTATTATCTGCTTCTGGAAAGCCATTTTGACTATTTGTCACATTTACTGTTGGCTCTAGCTGTTCATCACTTTTGATTGCTGAGGTATCATTATTCGTCTCCATAGTTTACCTAAATGGAAAACATTACAATATGTTAGATATTAAAAATATGTATTGATTTTGGTCTCAGGTCACCTCTCTGTTGTCTACTCTAGTGCAGACCTTAGTCTGTACTTCCATCACCCCCTTTGCCTTCTTAGGACTACTGGATGAAGAACTACGGCCATTCTATGTGAGAATATTTCTAAGAGACCATAGCTTAAAGATGGATGAATACCACCAGATCTTCCACTTTATCACTGTGGAAGGAATTCATTAACCAAATCACCACACCCAAAAGCAAACAATTATTATATTGCAGCTTGAAAATGTGATATTTCACTTTATCACTGTGGAAGAAATTCATTAACCAAATCACCACACCCTAAAGCAAACATTTATTATATTACAGATTTTCTTTTTTGTATTTCCTTTCCTTTATTTTTACCTAGTGATCCAGCCAGTCTGTCTGTTGTTTTCAAGAGAACAGGTTGTCTTGCAGAAGTAGCAGTTAGAGCGAGGCAACCCATCAATCGCAATCAACCCATCAATTGTGGACAGGTGACAGGTACAGTATCTCACAAAAGTGAGTACACCCCTCACATTTTTGTAACAAAATACTTGTATAACAGTGTAAATTTGCTATCCCGGAATTAGAGTATTGAGACAAACTATTTACCACTGATGGGGGAGACCGCAAGAGCTCCTGGATGTAAAGGCAGCCGGTAACTGTCAAATCACCAGTGCCTGTGTGTTCTGGACCAGCAGACAATACAAACAGCACAGCACGTGCAATCTGGGGGAGGTAAGCCAGAAGCAGCAGTGTAGTTGCCCTTTCACACAAGTGTTCCGATCAGGTCCGCCTTTCAGTTGGACCTGAACGGACGCTCCATGCAGCCCTATGGAGCGGTGGATGTCAGCGGAGACATGTCTGCTGACATCCACCGCTCTTCGATCCAAACCTGTCCGTGAAATACAGATGGATGGAAACCTATTTTCTATCCGTCTGTAGAATCGGATCAGAGCAGATTGGATGAAAACGTACAGGCGGTTCGTTTTCATCTGATCTCCATAGAGGAGAGCGGCGCTCTGACAGTTCCATCTCCACTCAGTGAGCGTAGACAGATCTGTGATCCGTCGGCTCAGCGGGAATCAGCGGAGCAGTGCAAAAACGGACCCCATACATGGAAAGCACATGTGAAAGGGGCTGAAGACTGCAACGTTTCTGAGATATGCTGGTCCAGAACACACAGGTGCCGGTAATTTTACAGTTACTGGCTGCTTTTACATGCAGAGTGGCAATTAGCATCCACATTACTTCTGCCTGTAGACCCTTCAGGTATGGATTTTAGGGAGACCCCATGCAAAAATCAAGAGAAAAAAGCATACACCAGAAGCATGCAGCCTGGCAGGCAAGGAAAGGATGGGACAACCATGCCCCCCCCTATCCTGAACCATGCCAGGCCACATGCCCTCAACGTGGGAGGGTACCTTACTAAGGGGGATGCCCCTGGCAAAACACACTGTCCCCATGATGATTAGGACAAGGGCCTCTTCCTCACAACCCTGGCCTGGTTGCTATGGGAGTCTCTGGGCGGGGGGACTTATCAGAATCTGGAAGCCCCCTCTAACAAAAGGGGGCACCCAGATACTGCCCCCCATGTCAATTAGTAAGAGATACATAGTATATCTACTCATTCACAAAAAAATTAAACGGTAAATAAAAACAAACACACAGTCCTTTATTAACCACTTCATGAGTGCTTGTACTGTGGGCAGGTGCCTCCTACAGGCACAGCAACATACCTGTACGTTGCTCCATACTTCCAGGTTCAGGGTGCGGTCACCCCCCTGTAACAACCCCCACACCAACTCCAGCTGTGTCCAATCATTTTGTCAGCAGGTCCCAGCCAATGATTCATGATCCATATTTGGTTTAACATAGTAATCTGGTCTGAATGGGGTGTGCATTGGGATATGACTGTGAGCCTGGGCTATTGTTTTTAGTCTCTTATGGCAACGTTGTCCTAAGGTTTTAACTTGTGGTTTGGTCTGTCCTTTTTCAATGCATCCTTCCCTATATTTTCAATAAAGTGTATAACTGATCACTCAATAAGCTGCGGTGTGTTCCCTTTGGAGACTCTTCCCGCACCTATGTGCGGGAAACCATCTTTGTGCCTTGATTCATGGCCGGGACCTACTGATCGGCTGTGTCCAATCACAGCCCAGAGCCCTGTGTTGACAAACAACACAGGGCTCTGTACAGAGGGAACAATCTCTTTATAGAATTTTAGCAAAAAAGGAGCACATAATGCAAGCATTAACACTTGTTAGGCACACACTTAACCTCTTAATTACCCCGAGATGTTAACTCCTTCCCAGCTGGTGTCATTATTACAGTGACAGTGTATAGTATTATCACTGATCACTGTTTTAGTGTCACTGGCGATGTCCATGTCAGTTAGTCAATTCCCACCCAGTGTCAGATTACCACACTATCACAGTCCTACTATAAGTCGCTGATCACTGCCATTACTAGTTCAAAAAATAAATTGATAACTTTCAACTTTAATAACTTATAACTTTCACACAAACCAATCAATATACACTTATCGGGATTTTTTTTTTTTTTTTTTTACCAAAGACATATAGCAGCATACATTTTGGCATAAATTTATGAAGAAATTTTTTTTTTTTTTTATTCAATATGTTCTATAAGTAGAAAGTAAAAAATATTGTTTTTTTTTCAAAATTTTCCTACTTTTTTGGTTTATATAATAAAAAAGGAAAAACCCAGTGGTGATCAAATACCACCAAAAGAAAGCTCTACTTACAGCATTGCATGACCGTGCAATTACCAGTTAAAGTAGTGCAGTGCTAAATACCAAAAAATGGCCTAGGCATGAAAGGGAGAAAAACTTCCGCAGGTCAAGAGGTTAAAAAACCCCAAAATACAAAAAAAATGCTCTCCAGTGAATGACAGCTTGATGGAGGAAGAAAAAAAACTGTCATATATAGTAGCGTGAGGAAAAAAACATTATTATATATGATATTCAGCTCTTGCCAAACAGACTGAAAGTCTGTCACTCAGACGAACACCCAAAGAAGAAAAATTTGGTTTGAACCTGTGTTCATACTGGACTCAGGCTGGATTCACATCTATGCATTTTTTAGCTCTTTTTGCATTTTGCAGATTTGCACTACAGAACGTGTTCCATAGGAAATCATGATAAATGGACTGTAGTGCAAATCTGCAAAAAGCACTAAAAATGCATAGGTGTGAATCAGGTCTAAAGCCTCGTACACACGGGACGACGATCGTACGTACGATCATCGCAAATCGTATATTGGCTGTTGTATCTAGAATACTGACTGCACTACACGATCGTACGAGCACAGAAGAACGCTCAGGTGCATGTAATTAGCATCTGGCCGTTCCTGACTTCTGAGCATGCGTGTTTTGCACAATACAACTTGTTGTACCAACTGCTCTGTACACACGATACAATGGTCTATAGGGGTACACTTTGAAAAAATGTCCTCTAACCACTTCCGTACCGGCGGACGTCATATGACGTCCTTGGGTTTGAGTGGTGATATCTGAATGGTGCCTGCAGCTGCAGGCACCAGCCAGATACCGTTTTTTTCAGCAGGCGATTCCCTGCAAGATAAAAGTGGTCTTAGGGGCAGATTCACAGCAAGATCACTTTTATCAGTGGCGGGAAAAGTGCCCCCCCTCCCGCCGCTTTCCGGTCATCTCCGCCGCTTACCGGACCCGCCGGTAGCGGCGGAGATGATCCGATCCTCCCCCCCCGGTGTCTGTGAGCCGACTGAGTGGCTGAAGCCGCTCACTCGGCTCCATAACATGGCCGGTGGAAATGACGTCAGAAATTACGTCTGCCCAACGGTCTTAAAGGGCCCGGTTTTTTTTTTCTTCTGTCACTTTTTTCAGATTTTTTTTTTTTTTTGCATTTGAGTGTAAATATGAGATCTGAGGACTTTTTGACCCCGGATCTCATATTTAAGAGGACCTGTCATGCTTTTTTCTATTACAAGGAATGTTTACATTTCTTGTAATAGGAATAAAAGTGATAATTTTTTTTTTAAAAGAACAGTGTAAAAATAAAAAGTAAAAAGCAAAATAAATAATTAAAAAAAAAAAATTTAAAGCGCTCCGTCCCGCCGAGCTCGCGCGCAGAAGCGAACGCATACGTAAGTCCCGCCCACATATGAAAACGGTGTTCAAACCACACATGTGAGGTATCGCCGCGATCGTTAGAGCGAGAGCAACAATTATAGCTCTAGACCTCCTCTGTAACGTAAAACTGCTAACCTGTAGAATTTTTTAAATGTCGCCAATGGAGATTTTTAATTTGCAAAGTTTATCGCCGTTCCGCGAGCGGATGCAATTTTGAAACATGACATGTATCATTTTACTCGACGTAACATTATCTTTCACAATATGGAAAAAAATTGGCCTAACTTTACTGTTTTCTTATTTTTTAACTAAAAAAACTGAATTTATTAAAAAAAAAGTACGCTTGTAAGACCGCTGCGCAAATACGGTGTGACATAAATTTTTTCAATGACCGCCATTTTATTCTCTAGGGTGTTAGGAAAAAAAAATATATAATGTTTGGGGGTTCTAAGTAATTTTATAGCAAAAAAAACTGTTTTTAACTGGTAAGCACCGAACTCAAGAAACAGGCTTGGTGGGTAAGTGGCTAAGGCTGGATTCACACGTATGCATTTTTAGTGCTTTTTGCATTTTGTAGATTTGCACTACAGTCCATTTAACATGGTTTCCTATGGAACACGTTCTGCAGTACAAATCTGCAAAATGCAAAAAGCGCTAAAAATGCATAGGTGTGAATCCAGCCTTAGTTCCATGTCTACAGGGCAGGAAATGTAGAGAAATCTCCCGAATGGGACACAGATGGCAAATAATCCTGAGGGGATTTTACCCATGCCCTACTCTATTAAAAATACAAAGCAATGTCTTGGAGAAAACAGTAGAAATCCAGACTTGAACTGATTCCATACTTTGAGTGGATAAGATACTAACTTATCAATATAAATAACATTTAGAAAGCGAGGTTAGGTGAGTGGAACCATTTATGACCTTAGGTTGATATGAATTCTCATTAAAAGGAACCCTGTGGTTTCTGGTCAAAGCTGTGGCTTTTGCAAGAATGAGAAATGATCTGACCCTTGTCATTTTGGAATTTATAAGGGTTAGGAGTTTTGATTGCATAATTTAACAGAAGACCTATGTTATAATTAATACCATAAAGGTAAAAACAAGGTTTACTTAGAGTAGTTCATTTTTTTCTTAATCATCTATGTACATAGTGTGATCCAGAAATCTCAAGCTATATTTTAGTATACGCATGCAAGCCGGTAATTTGGTTTATTTTATTTAAGCTAATTATCATAAATGTTTCCATCATTGCAATCTTGTGAGCAAAACATGGAGTTACCAGGGAAATACTCTAATGCCTCGTACACATGGGGCGACGATCGTACGTACGATCGTCTCAAATCGTATGTTGGATAATGTAACTTGCATACTGACTGCACTACACGATCGTACGACCACAGAAAGAATGTTCAGGTGCATGTAATTAGCATCCGGCCGTTCCTGACTTCTGAGCATGCGTGTTTTGCACAATACAACTTGTTGTACCAACTTCTCTGTACACACGATACAACGGTCGTATGAGCGCTTGTTGGTACGACCAAGTTTTCTAGTCTGCTCATACAACTCCCTTGTATGACCGTCGTATGTTCGACTGTTCTAATTGCGCATACGAACGATCGATATCACATACAACGGCCGTTAGTACGACCTGTTGTATACGATCGTCGTCCCGTGTGTACGAGGCTTTAGGCCCCTTTCACACGAGCGGGTTTTGACGGGCTCCACTGTCCAGCGGGGATCCATCCGTTTATCCCCGCTGAGCCGGCAGAATGACAGGAGAGTCTCTGCACTCCATGCAGAGACTGACCTGCCACAGCTCCATTCTCCGCTATGGGGGATCGGATGAACATGGACCGTCTGTCCGTGTTCATCCGATCCGATCCGCCAGACGGATGGAAAATAGGGTTTCCATCCGTCTGTTTTTGGCGGATCGGGTGTCAGCGAACAAGTCACCGCTGACATCCGTCACTCCATAGAAGACAATGGAGCGTCCATGCAGAGACTGACCTGCCACAACTCCATTCTCTCCTATGGGGGATCGGATGAACATGGACCGTCTGTCAGTGTTCATCCGATCCGATCCGCCAGACGGATGGAAAATAGGGTTTCCATCCATCTGTTTTTGGCGGATCGGGTGTCACCGCTGACATCCGTCGCTCCATAGAAGACAATGGAGCGTCCGTTCTGGTCCGCCTGTCAGTTTTTCAGGTGGACCCGAACGGACGCTCCATTGTCTTCCAGGGAGCGACGGACGAACCATCCGCTCGTGTGAAAGAGCCTTTAGGCCTCATGCACACTGGACGTTATAATAACATTATAAAATTGCCAGTAGCTTTGCAGTGAGTTTTTCAGTGTTTTTGCAATAGTGTTTTTTTTTTAAATCAGTGACATCAAAAACATTAAAAACCGCCGGTGAGTCACGTTTTATCAGCGTTTATCGGCGTCTATCAGCGTTTTTTTGACGTTAGAGCGTTTTTACAGCTGAAAAATTCCTCTCAGAACCCACTAGTTTTGTTTGTTTTTTTTACAGCCAAAAAACACCCCTGCCCAAAACAGCTAATAACAGCCTATGGCAGGGATATGCAATTAGCGGACCTCCAGATGTTGCAGAACTACAAATACTATGAGGCATAGCAAGACTCTGACAGCCACAAGCATGACATCCAGAGGCATGATGGGACTTGTAGTTTTGCAACAGCTGGAGGTTCGCTAATTGCATATCCCTGGCCTGTGGGGTTGATTTACTAAAGCTGGAGAGTGCAAAATCAGGTGCAGCTCTGCATAAAAGCCAATCAGCTTTCAGGTTATGTTGTCAAAGCTTAACTGAACAAGCTGAAGTTAGAAGCTGATTGGCTACCATGCACAGCTGCACCAGATTTTGCTCTCTCCAGCTTTAGTAAATCAACCCCTATGTGTGCATGAACCCATAGGACAGGGATATGCAATTAGCGGACCTGCAGCTGTTGCAGAACTACAAGTTCCATCTTGCCTCTGCCTCTGGTGTCATGCTTGTGGCTGTCAGAGTCTTGCTATGCCTCATGGGATTTGTAGTTTTGCAACATCTGGAGATCCCCTAATTGCATATCCCTGCCATAGGATAACATGATGGAGAGTTTGACTGTAGAAAAAAACATCTGCAGCTAAAAACAGCTGCTATAAAAACGTCCTGTGTGCATGAGGCCTTCAATTTTTTTATGATGAACTATTCAGCTAAATAATAAGATATATTTCTTAGTATTTGGTAATGTGCTAGTAAGGATTAATAGAAAATTCAGTATCTCACATGACATGAACATACATGCAGTTTGATGGATGGTACATATATAATCCAAACAAGCAATCTGGCATTATTTCATGGCAGGAGTCAAGTAACAGGAAGCATTTTTTTTTGTTTTTAGCTTTGCGAAAGATAATGAGGAGGAAGATAAGGTATCCTAGACATGTGCATGACGAAAATGTTTTTTTTTGTTTCATTTAGATTAGTTAATCTAGTTATTTAGTTTTGTTGAATTTGGTTGATTTGTTCAATTCGTATTCGGAATTCATTCTATGTCTTTTTCTAATTTTCTTCGAATGTATGGATTTTTTCAATTCTAAACGTTCGAATCGATAAGTTTGAATTGGCCGATTCAAAAACGTTCAATTTTTTTTGATTCAAATGTGGCAAAGTGAACAAACAAAAGAATAATCTTCATAAAATGATTACAATGACTCTTTAAATCACCTTTAGCTTAAGTAAAACAGAAATATTTTGGTACTCTAATAACACACACAGTCTTTGATTTCAGAAACATGTTTACAGTTGGAATTCGACTGGAATTTGATGTCAAATTCGATTCAAATTTCAATTTGATTTTTGGAAATTCAAAAAATTTAATTTCGTTATTCTGAGCATTCGGTAAAGTTTGTTTATACTGTAATTCGAGTATTCGGATATATCCGAATCTCCGAATAATGAAAAATTCCTCTGAATATTTATTCGGAATGAAACGAACCGCACATGTCTAATCCTTATCCAAAGTAGGAATTGCTACAAAGCTATGGTTTGTTCCAATTAGGCTGGCCATACAGGCATCCATTTTTGGCTGACTCATGCTGAATTGGCTGAAATTTGCTCTGTGGTTGGCCATGTTGGCAACACCCGGATAGAAAAAAGTTGATTTTTAAATCGACTGGTTGAAGGACCTGGGTTTAAAATTGTTGGCCCAACAGATCCTATATCCAATCAGATGCAGCCATAGTTTGGGCATACTGAGAGCCAGCTGTAAATTTACAATAACCAAGTGAAGAAAAAAGGAAGCAGTAGGAAATGTGCCCATCTGTGCTATTGAGTGGAAGGAGGAGTCTGTTAGATTTCTTCCGATTAGCTTGCAGGCTGAATTAAATAAATCTTTACATGTGCAGTAAGGCCACTTTAGAACATGAAAGAGAAGGCATATTTTTCTAATAACATTATAGACAAACATAGGGGCATGTTTGGTTGTAAACCCTCACATATACCCAGTGAAGTGACTGACCTTAGACGATACACAGAGCTGAAACAAATCCTCTTACATACAGTAAGTTGCACCTGTTTATCCCCAGTCTTCTCTTCTTTACATACGTTCAAAGTACAGAATTTATACAGCTTGTCTGAACTTTCAGAAAACAGGGGGTGGGCAGCTGAAGTTACACTAAGTGAGGAGAGCAAGAGCTGATTGGAGTGAAGGGACAAACTCCGCCCACACACCGCACGCAAGAACAGAGCTGAGGCTGTCAATCACAAGCTGTGTGCTGGAGCTCCCTCCCCGTCACCTTTTTATGTCTTGGTGTCAGGTAACATGTCAGAACTCAGAAGGGACTCATGCAGATAGCAGAGGAATGGGGCAGCAGAGGGACATGACACTTAGGGGTTGATTTTCTAAAACAGGTTATTGTAAAATCTGGTGCAGAAACCAGCTTTTAGCCCTCATTATTTTTTTTTTCTTGCATCCCCTCAGTCTATCTATTTAAATTAAATAAAAATATTTCTATATTTCATTGTGATTGGTATAAATATGTTTTTTGTACTTTTCATGTGCCTGTGCGTTCCCATTTTGATTGTGGGCATCTGAAGCCCACTCGCACGTTTTTCCCGTATAAGGTGCATGCTGGATACCCAGCATGTACCTCCCTATCTCGCGCATGCGCAATGACGCGATATTACAACTCAGGGATGCCCACTGACTCATGGGAAATGATGACTCACGTCTCCCATGAGCCCAGGCGAGGCAGGAAGTGATGCGGATTGCCGCGGACCAGGAAGTGGAAGATTACAAGGACCACATAGCAACAGGGCACTTAGGGCGAGTATAATTTTTTTTTTTCTCCAAAAGTGATTCATATTGATTAGAGGACTTGGAAAAATGTGAAGAAGTTTTAGTGGGTGGAACTCCGCTTTAACTGAACAAGCTAACGTTTGAAGCTGCACCACATTTTGCACTCTCCAGTCAACCCCTTAGTGCTCTGGATTGAGACAAGTACACACTATAGAGGGATATGCTTTGTTCATTTTTCATGTCTGTGGTTTATCACCATTTTCGCTTTTCAGCTAGATGACATTTTAGAGTCTGGAATCTGCAAGCTGGGTCAAATTACAAAAGGAAATTTGTTATACAGGAGAATAGCAACACATTTGTTTTTAAATCATAAATCTTTTATGTCTTTTGTAAGGTTTATCTCAGTATTTTGGGTAATGAATATGAGAAAAGTAGTTTTCCTGAAATGAGCTTTCAAGCGCTTCTGATTTTGGAAAGCTTTCTTCTATTTGTTTGAGATATTAAACCCTTTCATATTATGTGAGAGGATTATGTAACTCATTATAGTTTAAAAGGGGATTGCTAATGAAAAACTATCCAAACTGGTGAAAGAAGAAAAGAATAGTGGGCTATGGTAAAGATTATTGCCAGTGTTAAAATAAAAACAAAAAGGTGTTTAATATGGGAGCAATGTGCCATCAGTAACCATAAAACTAGTACCCATAAAAAAGTAATAACAGTTAAGTTCCCAGTTTAGCAACCAAACAATATACCGGGAGCATCAATGTAGCAATGCCTCAATCTGCAGCAGATGGAGCACATTGAATAAACATTATACCATATTATTGAAGAATAAATATATGCATATTTTTAAAGGCAAGGTTCACCTTTACTAAAAAAAAACTGCAGATAAAGGATGTGTGTAGATAAAAACAAATTGTGCAGCTTTGATCAAAACTGAAATTGCCTTTGCTATAGGTATAGGCCATTTATACACCACATGAAGCCTGAGTGGAAAACTCCCAGTACATTGCTAAGGAGGTTGCTAAGAGAGGTCCAGATGTTTTTGTTCACATTTATTTTATTTATTTCAGGTACTTATATAGCGCTGTCAATTTACGCAGCGCTTTACATATATATTGTACATTCACATCAGTCCCTACCCTCAAGGAGCTTACAATCTAAGGTTCTTATCTCACATTCATGCACATACTAGGGCCAATTTAGACAGGATATAAATTGACCAACCAGCATGTCTTTGGAGTTTGAGAGGAAACCGGAGTGCCCGGAGGAAACCCACGCAGGCACAGGGAGAACATGCAAGCTCCAGGCAGGTAGTGTCATGGTTGATATACGAACCAGTGACCCTTTTGCTGACAGGCACCATAAGGCTACTTTTACACTGGAGTGTTTTACAGACGCTATTTAGCTAAAAATAGCATCTGTAAAGCGCCTCAAAAGTCCCCCCCAATCCACCCCAATGTGAAAGCCCTGAGTGCTTTCACACTGGGGCGGTGCACTAGCAGGATGTTACAAAAAGTCCTGCAAGCAGCATCTTTGGGGCGGTGAGGGGAGCGGTAATATACCGCTCCTCTACCGCCCCTGCCATTGAAATGAATGGCAAGCGCCGCCGAAGCGGCTGCACACCGCTTCGGTAGCGCTGAGCGCCGGCACTTTTAACCCCTTTTTAACCCCTTGTGGGGGGTTAAAACCATGGCGCTCCCGCCCGCATATCGGAGCCCTATCGCTGGTAAACTCCGCTAAAACTAGCAGGGTTTTACCACGACCACGGCTACTGCTTCAATGTGAAAGTAGCCTAAGAAAAATAGCCGTTTCTTTAAAGGGAGACAATACAATTACAATGCATTTCAATACAGAAGGAATAGTATAATATCTAAGTACAAGAGCAGCATGCATTCTTACTAAAATCGTGGTGTAATTTGTTCATTTCTTCCAGTCATATGCAATATTCTAGAGTAAAAAAACTCCTGCACTTTTTCTCTGCAAGAGTCTTCTGAAAAAAGACTAATCACTGATACTCTTTTTCTTTGTGCAGGGTGGCTGGTCTTGTATCCGCCCCCTGGAGTTTTCTGCAGGCAGCCTGTAGTGGGAGGTCCTTCTGGGCCCCACCCACAACTCTGCACTCTATACAGACTATGTTTGGCACAGTGATGGTATTACTGCTACATTTACAAGGTTGTATCTGAATTCAGCTTTAGGGGATGTATTGATGTACTAGACTGGTTATGTTACGTCCTAAAAATAGCTTTGGAGAGTTAACAAGTAAGCTACTGTGAATTCAACAGGGGTGAGCAAGCAAACTTTTTTTGAAGTTGAAACAACTGCATTCTCATTGTGCGGCTTGGGTGAACGCTTGATAGAAAAAAAAGGAAAACTTTGCTTTATTTATTTAGAAGGTGTGTTTTTGGGGTTGGGGTAGGATAGCTTTGTTTATTTTATTTAGTTTTCTTTGTGTTTGCGGTTTATTCCTTTTTGTGTATTTGGTTATTATTGATGAACAGTTGCTTTAATGTTTTATGTTATTGTTTTCACTGTCTGTTCTTTTCTTTCTTTGAAAAAAATGTAAAATATTGTGGGGCCTTTTTGTCTCAAGCACAGGTCCAGGAGCATCCATAACCCCAAGGTGTTATTTGAAGCCCATTGCACACTTAAAGTAAAATAATCCATTCAAAATATAATAAAATCAGCTTTTGTTGAAATATTAAGTTTCAGTCCAGAGATTTGGGTCTGATGGCCATATCGTTCAGCCCAGTGAATGGAGAAGAAGCACTGTGATTAGCTAGTCTCTCTGTCACTCTCCTTATCAGCATGCTTCTGGTCAGCACCTCGACTAATTGGTTCCTTTGCTGCTACTTCCTCTTACTCTCCAGCTGTGCTATACAGAGACTGCATGAGGCTGATACACGGTCAGTTCAGGTACTTATACTGCTTGTATTTCAAACCACTTGCCGACCACAATACGTACATTATATATATATATATATATATATATATATATATACTGTATATATATATATATACACATTGTAGGCTGCAAGTGGTTTATCATCTTGAAGGTGTGTTTGGGGTTGTTATCATGTTGGAATGCTGTCCTGTGTCCTAGTCTCCGAAGGGAGGGGATCATGCTCTGCTTCAGTATATCTCAGTACATGTTGGCATTCATGGCTCCCTCAATGGACTGTAGCTCCCCAGTGCTGGCAACACTCATGCAGCCCCAAACCATGACACTCCCACCACCATGCTTGACTGTAGGCAAGACACACTTGTCTTTGTACTCCTCACCTGGTTGCTGCCACACACGCTTGACACCATCTGAACCAAATAAGTTTATCATGGTCTCATCAGACCACAGGACATGGTTCCAGTAATCCATGTCCTTAGTCTGCTTGTCTTCAGCAAACTGTTTGTGGCATTTCTTGTGCATCATCTTTAGAAGAGGCTTCCTTCTAGGATGACAGCCATGCAGACCACTTTGATGCAGTGTGCGGCGTATGGTCTGAGCACTGACAGGCTGACCCTCCAACCCTTCAACCTCTGCAGCAATGCTGGCAGCACTCATACGTTTAATTTCCCAAAGACAACCTCTGGATATGACGCTGAGCACGTACACTAAACTTCTTTGGTCGACCATGGCGAGGCCTGTTCTGAGTAAGACCTGTCCTGTTAAACTGCTGTATGGTCTTGGTCACCATGCTGCAGCTCAGTTTCAGGATCTTGGCAATCTTTTTATAGCCTAGGCCATCTTTATGTAGAGCAACAATTATTTTATTCAGATTCTCAGAGAGTTCTTTGCCATGAGGCGCCATGTTCAACTTCTAGTGACCAGTATGGGAGAATGAGAGCGATAACACTAAATTTAACACACCTGCTCCCCATTCACACATGAGACTTTGTAACACTAACAAGTCATGTGACACCAGGGAGGGAAAATGGCTCATTGTGCCCAATTTGGACATTTTCACTTAGGGGTGTACTCACTTTTGTTGCCAGCAGTTTAGACATTAATGGCTGTGTGTTGAGTTATTTTGAGGGGACGGCAAATTTACACTGTTATACAAGCTGTACACTCACTACATTATATTGTAGCAACGTGTCATTTCTTCAGTGTTGTCACATGAAAATATATAATAAAATATTTACAAAAATGTGAGGGGTGTACTCACTTTTGTGAGATACTGTGTATATATATATATATATATATATATATATATATATATTTTTTTTTTTTTTTTATATATATATATATATATATAT
>BLSH010373387.1:1404240-1427148 GCA_018402905.1 Glandirana rugosa | reverse complement strand
CCCAACCGGGATATATATATATTTTTTTTTTTTTTTCTTTTGATCATTTGCTTTTAAAGGTAAAAAAGAGATTTGGGGTCTTATTTAAAAAAAATATAATCTTTGTATTCAAACTTATACAAGATATACAAACAAGATCAGGGTGATCATCATCATCAACCATTTGACAACCATTAAAAAATATGTCACAAATCACCTTGAGGTTACATTGAATATGAAAAAATAACATAAAAAAATAAAATAAGTGACGTAACATGAAAAGATGTAGAAAAGTGATATAAACTTTAAAATATTGCCTGCCCTGGCCTAGGATTGAGACCAGGGATAGGCGACATTGCAATTAACGGTGTTGGTCAAGGGCCAACCCAGCAGGATAGGAAGGCTGTCTTGACCATCCTAATAGTCATAAAGACAATCGACGGACCCCAGAATGGAAACACTACACAGGAGGTTTACCCTGGTGTCCATAATACAGTCCATCGGGTGCATGGTGTCACCAAGACACTAGTATTGAGTTGTCTTCATCAATTGAGCATTATTCACCTAGCGCCCATTATCTCATGAGTGCATCATAGGTAAATAAAGGAAAAACAGGGGATAAGGTAGGATTGGACGCCTACTTATACCTGGTTAAAAGCTCAAGACCTCTCTTACCGGCATGCACCATTATACAGTCAAAAAAATTTTATGCAATACCTTACATGAAGAAGTGAATGAACAGCTCTCTACTCAGAGGTCAGGTGGGTAATCCAAAGCTAGGGTCTGCTAGCTTCAGGAGGGCAACATCAAGGCTGGATGGAACAACATCCGAGCCCTTGGTATGCTCCAGCCAGGCCGCCCATACAAAATCTTTCTGTCCTACCCCTGCAGGTCTCTATCCACTCCTCTGCCTCCATGATCTTATTTACCTTCTTATTCCATTCCTCTCGACCTGGAACCTGTATCTGTTTCCAATATATAGGTATTACTCGTTTGGCAGCATTTAAAATATGCGGTAAGGTACATCTTTTATATTGGCTAGGCGGGATATTTGGGGTATTTTTGACCCCAGATCTCTTCATAAAGAGGACCTATCATCCTTATTTCTATTACAAGCTATGTTTATATTCCTTGCAATAGGAATAAAAGTGATGAAAGAAAGTTGTGCACTCATATGTAAACAGTATTCGAAACCACACACGTGAGGTATGGCCGCAAATGTTAGAGCGAGAGCAATAATTATAGCACTAGACCTCCTCTGTTACTCTAAACAAGTGATCTGTAAAATAGTTTAAAGCATCGCCTATGAAGATTTTTAAGTACCATAGTTTGTCACCATTCCACGAGCGTGCACAATTTTAAAGCGCGACATGTTAGCATGTTAGGTATTTATTTACTCAATGCAACATTATCTTTTACATTGTACAAAAAAATTGGGGCAACTACTGCTTTTTTTAAAATTCATTGTATGTAACATAAGTGTATGTTTTCTGCCCCGGGCCCCCTGACAGAAGGGCCCCCCCTCTATACAAAAATACTGTACTATAAAACAATATAAAAAATGTATACAAAGTAATAACACATAAATAACAGCAAAATAATAATGTAAAATATATAATAATAGCAAAATCCTTTATTTTATTAATTGTATCTAGGGAAGTAATATTTTGCCTGCCATCCTCGGTAAATAGTTTTACTCTGGACTGGTACTGTATATTGTATCCTTTTTAAAAACAGATTTTGGCAGCTCAAGAGAACTACACATAGAGCTCTTATGCACTCAAGGAGGGTGGCCTATAACTACGTGCATGTGTGCACGTGTGACCTCAGAATGGCATTGTGGCATGCATTTTGGAAATGTGTGACTGTCATTCAGAATATAAACCAACTCAGTGTATGAGGGGCCACCTGAACCTGAAGTTCCCTGGGCCCTCCCTGTCGATTAAAGTGGTTGTAAACCTAGTTACACCACTTTTACCTACAGGTAAGCCTATAATAAGGCTTACCTGTAGGTACCAAGAATATCTCCTAAACTTGCAGTTTAGGAGATATTCACTGTATACGCTTGTGCCGACGTCATCGGCTCATGCACACTGAAGAAAAGGCCCGGGAGTGACGTCATTGCGGCTTCCGGCCAATCAAAGCGCCGGAGCCTTGCGAACCCGGAAATAACTCCGGGAGACATGTTGCCAGTCACAGTGGTGTGTGGGGACCGCTGCAACAGCGTCGATCTAAGGTAAGTATTTCATAATGAGCTAGTATGCAATGCATACTACAGTTTTTTTTTTTTGTGAGTTAACAACCAGTGTCCTTTATATCTATATCTTATATCTACCTAGAGTTAAATTTAACCCCTTTGCTTTCATGAATGTAAGTACTACGTCCACAGTAGGGCTGCATGTAAACAAACTCCCAGCTTATGTTTCTACTCCTGGCTGCTGGCTATCTACTAGATGTTATTCAGGCTGTTAAAGCCACTCAATTATTTCTAAATGCTCTGAAATATGCTGACTCCCCTCCACAATGTGTCACAGGCTCACCTGTCACTTGTAGGTGCTGGGACCATTTGACAGGTGTGAGGATGGAGAGTGATGGGAGATCAGCAAACACATGTTTGCTAATCCCGCCTTTGAAGAATGAGCCTGGAAGCACTCAGCTCCGGATGGGACAGAAACGAATCAAGCACAACCTGTGTCAATTGGCTTTAACAGAGTTCGGGGGGGGGGGGTAGGCATTAGGGGGTCTCAAAGTGAAACTACTATCACATAAGGGGCTTATCAGCCCACTTGTGAGAAGTTATAACAAAGAAAAAAAATTAATGAAAATGTATCTAAAAAAAAAAATACCACCCAAAATTCTAAAAGCTTACGATGTACACGCACATAAAAAGGCAAATGGGCGTGTCAGGTGTATTCGCATACAAAATAGATGATTACACCAGGCATATTGCTGTGCATGCTGGAGAGGTATCAGTAAAGCCTCGTACACACGGTTCGACGGTCATACGACCAAACGGACCAAATCGTATGTTGGCTGTTGTATCTAGCATACTGACATGCACTACACGATCGTACAACCAAGCCGAATGTAGTGAAAGTATAAAGAGAAAGTTCAGGTGCATGTAATTAGCATCCGGCTGTTCCTGACTTCTGAGCATGCATGTTTTGCACAATACAACTTGTTGGACCAACTTCTCTGTACACACGATACAACGGTCGTATGACCGCTTGTTGGTACTACCAAGTTTTCTAGTTTGCTCATACAACTCCCGTTGTACGACCGTCGTATGTCGGCTGTTCTAATCGCGCGTACTAATGATCGATTTCGCATACAACGGTCGTTCGTACGACCTGTTGTACACGATCGTCGACTCGTGTGTACGAGGCTTAAGTCTGGGGCCATTATTCATTGTAAATTCTAGATTGATAAGCTATAAAGGCTTTTGATGCATCTTCTATTGACAATTTTGGGTACCATTATATTTTTTAAAGCTTGATATATGTGGTATTTACTTATTACAACCTCATGTTTAATATTTTACCGAAAAGGGCATTATATTGTATGCATTAAAATTAGTTTGAGTGTATGTTTTACTAAAAATGTTTTACTAGTGCAGATATCGTGTGACATAATCATTTTATCATACAGGGTCTCTACTTTTAGAAAATATATGTTGCTTTGATGGTTTTAAAGTGTTCTCTACTCTAAAAAAAAAAAGGACACTTACCTGTCCAAGGATCCAGCACCATCCTCACTTGGGCTAGTTCTTCGCTAGCCTATCGGATTCTCAGTGCTGGCATCTTAACTGTGCTGCTTGTGGCTTCATAGCCGGCTTCCTCCTGCACATGTGCGAGCTGGTCCCACAGTGTTCTGGGACCTGTGATGTGTCCCAGAAGGCTGTGGGGTGGGAGGGAGAGAGGGGAACTTCTGTTCGGATCACCTAGGCAAAACTAGGCCCCCCCCCCCGAAAAATATTACCTGCCAAATGTAAGAGAACAAAGAAAAATGGTGAACTATTGCAAACATTTTGCAACCATAGCAAAGATTGCCAATAATGTACTTTCTAGCCTCTGAACTGTGGTTAATTGGCTTGGAAGGGCCAATCATGATGTTTTGTCAATGTGTCAACCCTCTCCCTATAAAAGACAGTGTTCCCAAGAACATTTATTCAGCATGTGTTGCAACAGATATGGATGGCAAAGGTAAAGCTGCAAAGTTAGTGTTACTAAACCCAGAACCCTGCATTCACTATATCTGGTCTCCCACAGTACACAGGGCATGGAAATGCAATTATTTTAGTAAATATAAACCGCTAAATACCTTTTCTCATCAGCAGTAAATAGTGCTACTTGTGGCTTCTATCAGTGTTCAGCCGAGCACTGGTAAAAGCTTGTAGGAGGAGTTTTCTGACTGTCCTAGGAAACTGCAAGACCCTTGATCCTCTGTCTGGACAGTGCTGATTGGCCCTGTGCTGATCACATGCATCCTCCCAAGAAATAAAAAACCTCTCTAGCAAAACACACCAAACTGTGCTATAGACTCTGTGTTATCAGTAAATTATCAGAGGACATTGGAGGGAGGGGAGGATCAGAGAAGCCAGGATCAAACAACCATTTTACACAATGCAGAGGATTAACCCCTTAGGTTCCACAGTGAGTATAACAAGCATGCTTTACTGGCTATAAGTGGCGGCCCGTCCATATGGGGCACAGGAGCGGCGCCCCCCTAATCCATGCGCTTGGCCCCTAATCTACATGCAGGGTGCCGAACGCATGGATTCCAATGGGATTTTTTTTTTAGAAGCACAAGATTAGAGCCTGAGCTCTAATTGGCTTAAAAAAAGATGGGCTCTGGGAGCAGAGCAATGCACTAAAGGAACAAAAAAGCACACAAGGGCGCACTGGCCTAGCACATTAAAATATACTCACAAACAAGATCAAATCTCAAGCGTTTCAAGCAGTATGCGGCTTCGCATCCAATAGCATTTTTTGATGGTGTCGTGGACAGGCTGGCTAACGTGTTTCAAGGCCACAGCCTCTTCCTCAGGGGTTCTGAGAGTAGAAGCAATCCTATTTGCCGCCAAGGAGGATGAGACACAGGGTGAAGCCGCCGGCTCTGTCCGCGATCTAGATGGGGTAGGTGCAGGGCTTGTGTGACCGACCGACCAGGGGTGGGTGTGGGGGTGATCTGACCAACCGGGGGGGTGTTGTTTGCCGCCCCCTCCAAAAAAAATATACCACCAGACTTCACTGCCTATACAGGCTTATTTTACTGTTATGGGTTGAGTAACACTTTAAATGTACCTGCTGTAGCTTTACTGCACAGTACTTATCGCTACAAAAGTCTCTGTATGTTTTTCATGCAGTCACAGATATGTGCGTTGTACAGCTGTCTGGCAGATTCGGGAGAGACTTGAGAGTGTTCACATGGGCAGTTAGAAGCTGGATATAATAGCTGAAAAAAATGTATCTTTATTATTACAAGCAGTCACAGACACACTCAAAGTGCTTGTGGTCATGTATATTCATGGTGGTCATGCATTATAGCACATCAGGGAGTCTGCAAACAAATTCATTAAAATAGTTGTCGTGTTTTTTCTGGGAATAAATGAAATGTACAGTATATCCTTATTTCTATGTTTAAACATGGATGCTGGGGGTTCTATTCAAATTGAGGCCTATTGCCAATAATTTTACACCGTGAGTATAGGTACTACAAGCTTTGGGGCTTATTTTTCTTCATTTCTAGATCCCTGTTGGGGATCCTAATCTTATTGGGGCTTGAACACAAATAAACAACTCTGGGAACATACTCACTACAATGTGGGGGTATCTTTTCTGGGAATAAATGAAACTGTAATGTTTATTTGTAGATGTAAAATGGCTCTTGGTGACTGTGTTTAAAACTGGGATTGACCGTAAACAAATGAATAAAGGGAACATATTCACTGCTGTATTTTATAGTGTTCTTATTTAACCATTTCCTGCCATGAGGGCGTAAATGGACGTCCTCCCGTTTCAGTGCTTTTACCGGGTTGATGCCTGCACCCACAGGAATCAACCCGGTATTGTTCTTTTCAGTCAGCGATTCCCTGTACCATAAGAACAATCATAGTGGCAGTTCAGCTGCTTGATTGTTCTTACAGGCGGTGGGAGGGGACGTCCCCCCTCCTGCCGCCCTCTGGTGCTTCTACCAGATTGCCCATGAGGTCCCCGGGCATCTCTATGACTCGAAGGCTTGGGCATGACATTATGACTTCACACCCAGCCTGGCAGTTGTAAATACTGATAGGTACTCGGCTGGAAAGCTGAGATCGTCCTGTTTTTTTTTTTTTATCTCAGGCTTTTCAGCCTGGAGGGGAGCTGTGGGGTCTTATTGACCCCAGATCTCTCCATAAAGAGGACCTGTCATGCACTATTCCTATTACAAGGGATGTTTACATTCCTTGTAATAGGAACAAAAGTGATAAAAAAAAAAAATTAAAGGGAAAGTGTAAAAATAAAAAAATGAAAATAAAATAAACAATAAAAAAAAAATGTAAAGCACCCCCGTGAGCTCGCACGCAGAAGCGAACGCATACATACATCGCGCCCACACATGTAAATGGCATTCAGTCCACACATGTGAGGTATCGTGGAAAACATTAGAGCGAGAGCAACAATTCTATCCCAAGACCTTTTGACCAAGAAATTGTTAAAGCATAGCCTTTGGAGATTTTTAAGTATCAAAGTTTGGTGCCATTCCATGAGTGTGCGCAATTTTCAAGCATGGCATGTTAGGTATCTATTTACCCAGTGTAACATCCTCTTTCATATTATACAATAAAATAATAAAATCGGGCTAACTTTAGTGTTTTTTTTTTTTTTTAATTCATGAAAAATTGTTGTGAAAATACCTTGTGACATAAAACGTTGCAACAACTGCCATTTTATTCCTTAGGGTCTCTGCTAAAAAAACATATATCATTTTTGGGGGTTCTGAGTAATTTTATTGCAAAAAAATGATTATTTTTAAATGTAGGAGCAAGGTGCCAAAATTGGTCCTGATGGGAAGTAGTTAAGGGAATAAATGAAACTTTAATGTTTATTTCTAGATTTAAAGTAGAACTATATGCACAACAATATTAACAATTACAAGTTGGGGCATAACCACAACAAGTTGGAGAATCCTATTGGTTCTAGTAATGACGTTTCATTTTTAGGATTTCTGGAGACAGAGGTAGCAGACGAACTGGCTCAGCTAAAGCTGTGGATTCTGTATCAACTATTTTGTAATCAATAAAGTACTCATATGAAGAAGCATCCGAGTTGTTAACTAATATCTTTAAGGACTTATGCTGTGAAAAGTGAACGCCCTAGCCTAAGCACCGACTTTCCGCTCTCACACCTCTAACATAGCAGTTGAGCTTGGGCGCATTTTTTTGCTTATAAAGCAATGGGCCCTGATGGTATTCATCACAGCTTTCTAAGAGAACTTTGAGGTATAGTTGAGGACCATTAACTTTTTAATCAATCTCTTCTAACAGGAGAAGTTCCCCCTAAAAGCTAATATTGTATCTATGCACAAGAAGAGCGGCAAGGTAGAAATTGGCAATTACAGGCCTTGGAATAAACTTTAACTTTAAACACACTGTAGATCTATACTCAGACAAAAAAAGTTAAAAAAAAATGGCCAGACTCAATGGACCACTCTGTCTTTTTTTGCCATCACTTTTCCATGTTTCTCTGTTTATAAAACTTTTTTTAGAGTAGGGGGGATTTTGACATGTGTAAGGTTTATTTTTGCCATCTGTGTCCCATTGGGGAGACTTAACTTTGTCTATCCCATAGCCAAAATAAATCCCTGTAAATTAAGAGAATCTCTTGCCTCCCCCAGGTCAGTCGAACCAGTGTCCCCATTGGAAGATTTCCACTCTATTACTTTTCTGGGGACAACCCAAAATGTGTGATTTTCTTTTAATTTCACTTTCAATGATAATGGTAAACAGGACAAATAGAGAGGATGATTCTCCCCAATAGGGGCACAGACAGCAATAAAAACTGAGAGCTGATCTATTCCCTCCTTCGTATATCCAAATCTTAAAAAAAGTTGTGCCTTTGGTTATACTTTTAACTTTTATACTATAGGCTGTTTTATTCAAATTGGGGCTTAAGCACAACTAAGTCAGATATGGGAATATACTTGCTACAATATTTGGGGTGTTTTTTTCTGAGAATAAATGAAACTATAAAATTGATTGGCTGGATTTAAACCTAGTTAATGGGGGTCCAATTTAATATGAGGCTTGAGTGCACATAAATTAAATCTGGGAATGTACTCAGTACAACCATTGGGGTGTTCTTTTCCAGGAATAATTGCCCACAATACTTTATGGGCTTTTTTTATTGGAATAAATGATACTGCAATGTTCATTTCTAAATGTTCTATCTTCTGTTATGGGTCCTGATTAAACAGGGGGCTAGTGCTAATACGTTTTATATTGCAAACATATCCGTAATATTGTATTTGTGGTCCTTTTTCTGGGAATAAATCACATTCTTATGTTAATTTCTAGATTTTTCAATGGCTGTTAGGGCTTAACAGCCATTATGCTGCCTAAAATAAGACTGCTCAAATGGGGCTTACTACAACTGATTGCTGAGTACTGAGCAGAGGTACACACAGCTAGTAGGGGTAAAGAAGGTCTTGCATCGGTAAATGAAAAATATGTTCCTAAACCATATGATTCACTCTTCAGTGAGTAGTGGACCCCTTGGACTATTGGGACCATTGGGGTTCCAGTCATTGCGTTCTCTTTCAAAAATAGTAGAGTAGTTATAGTAGAAAGTAAAAAATAATTATAATTAATTAGGCTACAACAAAAATATAGTGAAGACCCCCTCCCTGCCAAAAAAAGAATAACCGCTACAGATTGTTGCACCTTATATATAGGGATCTATTAATTGATGTTTTCACTCAGGATTCACACAACTTTCACCAAAGTTTAACACATTTTCTGAATCTTATGGGAAAATGAGTACACGTAAGAATCTGCAGTGAAAACATTATAGACCCCATAGACTATAAAATGTAATTTTTAGATATACCTGTAAAAGATCAGCTTGATACGAATAAGGTTAGTAGTGTGTGCCTGGGCATGTACGCTGTACTGAGTGGTGCCGGAATTTAGGGCCCTGTGCGTTCAACGATGAAGGTCCAAGATGCAGAAGACCTGTATATGCAAGGGACCTTACAATGTCTTTAGCCAGATGATTAAAAAAATGCACTTCCTGGGGGGCAGATATCTTGTTCCAACAGTTAATAAAGTTGGCCTCTCAGTAGCTTTACAAATATACATGAGTAAATTCCTGACATGTCAAAACATACAGCAACAAAACATTTTTCAAAAAAGTTGAAGCTATTATCATTAAAACTGCTAATTTGCCTTTGCCAACACAGTGTCATTGATATGCGGGGAGGAACATTTCTTTACTCTCCTCTCCCAACAGAGAGAAACATTGTAACTTATTCTAAGCCACAAAACATACCTCACAACTTTTGGACTTTAGAAAGAGGGACATGCTAGCAAAGACAGCATAGGGAATTGCTACTTTGTGCTGAATATTGAGCATAGCTTAAAGGGGCAAAGTTAAATGGAGTCTGAGTTTACTACTGCATTTAGTCTACTAAATGCACTGCACATGCTGCAAGCCTTTTATTCTCAATATACTCTCTCATTAGCAATGCCACAGTCAAAACACATATAAACCTTAGAACAAAAGAGAAAGTAAAAAAATATTGCTTTCGAAGCGACCGTACGATAATCTGATCGTTAGTACATCTTTCGAGACCCGATCACGACATTTCATCTGAAATTTTTCTCATACAATACCAGATAATATGATTTTCATTTAATCAGTACAGTATTTGTCCAGAAAAAAATCAGAAGACCTAGACCACGCATACTTGGAAACAAAAGAATACGTTACAATACAATACAACTCATAACATCACTTCCAAAGTTGTATTCTGTCGTACAAATTTTTTTGTAAAAATACAAGAAAAAACAGTCACTTCCAGCACTAAAAGAGTCTTACGTAGTAAAAAGCGACAAGGATATCAATATTTCAAGACTAGGCGGATACTGCACTCCTCAGATGGGGTAATCCAATAATTCAAAAAATATTACTGCGCTTGTGTTTTTCTAATACATATAGATATCAGCAACTTCTATTGTGGAGGTATAATACAATATGTTAAATATTAAAAGAAAAAGTCACACTCAATAAAATTACGTGTGGTTCATCAAATGAAAACAAAAAAACAAGATAAAAAAAAACCTCTCTGCAAATACTGTTTTCCCAGTTTCACATCAATCATCTCATAATTTGTGCAAACATCAAAAGTAAAGTCTCTGTGCAAAGTGTGCTTTCACAAAACGACATCTGTCATCTCATGGATTGTGCAGACACATCCAGATGGAAATCCTCCACCGTGTGATCCTCCAACACATATGCAAAATATATGCTCACCAGAAGGTGGGGACCCTCTATTATGGAAGGTCAGAAGAGCATGTAGGTATTCACCCAAAATCAATCCTGTATCCAGATGGTATGTATCCCACTATGGCCTCTCCAGCATCACACTCGGTCTATTGGAATCATCCAGGAACACCAGAATAAAGGGAAGGAGACACCAATAGTGTAAAATCCTTTACAATATTTATTCAGTAAAAAGATTCTGCTTACATGCATCGGCATTCCAGCAATTAAAATAAGGTATCCATAAAAGTACCAGTACTGACATAAAGACCGCGGTGACAGTTAGTATTCCATTGCCCAACCGGTTTCATCACGATTGGACTTCTTCCGGGCATAGGTAACACTTCTTGTCATCGCATTTAATAGCTTAGCCAAGCCTCGCTTTCACACACTTGGTTTTTGATCCATCTTGATGGGAATTCAAGCCTCATTGTCAGTGAGATTCAACTCTTAAAAACTTTAATAATAATGGCAAGAGAGTGCAAGGTTCCCATCTCCACCGGATATGACGTATCTACATTGAGATGTCCCCAAATACACAAGGGAGCCAATCCAATATCCAGCAATAGATAAACAATACAACAAGCTAAATGCAGATAACATTTCATACCCAATTATTTTCCTCAAATAAATATAGATTGTACGTAAACAAATAAATATAATAAATTCATCTGCAAAAGTTATTAAAAATATTTTTAAAAAATGTAAAAGTTAAGATTTTAATGTTACTCTAAGGCAGGCCTAGGCATTATCTCACTCACTATGGGATGACCCGGGAGGCAGACTGGATTTTTATGAACCTTGGGCAAATAATAAATGATGGGGGTCCTAGGGAAAGATGGCACTAAAAATAATTTCTTTTTGATTAATCATTTCTAAAGGATAACCTCTATTAACTATTTTTTTCAAGATCACGTTTAAATGCTAGACCTGGATCTCTCCCCAGGGGGGTATAGGTGTCACGATCACTTAAAATATTGGAAATTCCTGCAACTTATGCTTCTTTGTCCAATATAACGACACCCCCCTCCCTTGTCAGCAGGTCTGATTATAAGGTCTTTGCGTTCACATTATTGTTGTAGTCCCTTTTCCAATGATGCCTGCATCTTGGTAGTTTTAAATTTGATTTGTTCAAGGTCTCTTAATACCACGTCCCTATACAATTTAACAGATGTCGCCATACCACTCAGGGGATTAAACAATGATGCATTTCTAAGGTTAGAGTGTTGAATACTTGTAGAGATCAGTCTACTTTCTTTGATAGGCTTGGATGCAATATATCTTTTGATATTTATGCTACGGACATACTTCTGTACGTCCATAAAAGTTTGGAATTTATCTAGCCTTTATGTAGGAGGAGCAAACTTAAGCCCTTTATCCAGAATGCTTTTCTCCTGGACAGTTAAAACTTTCAAACTCAGATCGAAAATGCCTTTTCTTGCTATTCCCTTTTCCTTTTATTTGGCATTCTCCTCCTACCTCTGGTCCCTCTGTTTTGTCTTCCATTTCTCTGGGGTAAAAACGCTGTTGGGGAAAACCCTCACATTGGGGCCTATTTTGGGGCATTTGGGGATAATTAGAGGGTCCTTCAAATCTTGGTCACCAAGCTGAGCCCTATCCATGGGGCAAATCAAAAGGCCTGGAGTTATAGGCTCGCTCCTCCCCATAGGGTCGATTCCCTCTCCATCCCTAGAATAAGACTGTGGAAATCTACCTCCTCCTTGGGGACGGTGGCCAGAATAATTATTTTGGGCCCCGCCAGAAGGACCCTAACCTTTGTTTTGTTGTTTTCTAGAACCCCTCTTATGATTGGATGAAAGGTAATGCTGGGACTGGTAAGCCCCCTATTCATTCAAAGGTTCAAAACTATTGTGTATAGGGATCGAATAATCATAATACTGTTTTTTGAAAAATTAATTCTCCCCCCTATTTCTAGGGGTAAATGGTGACCTTGGGGTCGGATAGTACTGATTATAAGAAATAGGCCTATTCGAATAGTCATTCTTGGGGGCATGTCCCTTGTTTTTTTAAACTTGGGTGGAACTTGATGCTATTGTCCCCCTTGAGTATTATTTCTCTCAGTTTCCATAGGGGGTTTGGGCAAGGTATATAGATGACATCCCCCTCCTATGGAAGGGGGACCTGAGGTCCTTGAAGGATTTTTTAGATTCTTTGAATTTGAATGATCGGGGAATCATACTTAATTACAAGATGATCATAAATTTGGTTGGATGGAATACTGAAAGGACAACTGCTGCGCATCAGGAGAAATTGCACTGAAATTGAGGAGCATAGTAACCAGGCTAATGTTTTAGTCCAAAGGTTTGTGGAGAAGGGATATGACTTGCCTAGTTTAGTGCTCATTTAAAACCAAGTCAGAGATACAGATAGACAAGAGATGAGAGCTATTGAGAATTTTTCTCCATTTGTCACAACATATTCCACACAGCACTATGCGATTAAACGCACAAACATTGGCATATTTTGCCCAATGACAACGTGCTGGCAACTTTACTCCCATCCAGGCCAAGTGTAATTTTCAGAGGGGTTCCTGCAATAAAAAATAAAATAGTGCATAACATTTTAGATCCCTGTGGTATACCTTTTACAGTGCCTGTGTGGTCTACAGTATGTGGGCCGGACCACCCAGACTCTTAATGTTAGATTGAAAGAGCATATTGCTAACATTAAAAAGGGATTTAAGAATCATAATGTTTCAAGACATTATGATCTTGTTCACAATAGGGACTCTAAGGGTACTTTATTTGTTGGTATAGACCATCGTGTCTCCCACTGAAGGGGTGGCCTCAAAGTTAGGGAGCTCTCCAGGATGGAGAACAGGTGGATCTATATCCTCAAGAGTTACATCCCACATGGTTTAAATGTGGACTGGGATGTTAACTGCTTTATAAATAATGCCTAGACCTGTCTTAGAGTAACATTAAAATCTTAACTTTTAAGTTTTTAAAAAATATTTTTTAATGACTTTTGCAGATGAATTTATTATATTTATTTGTTTATATACAATCTACATTTATTTGGAGAAAATAATTGGGTATGAAATGTTATCTGTATTTAGCTTGTTGTATTGTTATCTATTGCTGGATATTGGATTGGCTCCCTTGTGTATTTGGGGACATCTCAAAGTAGTAGTCATATCTGGTAGAGATGGGAACCTTGCACTCTCTTGCCATTATTATTAAAGTTTTTAAGAGTTGAATCTCACTGACAATGAGGCTTGAATTCCCATCGAGAGGGACTACAAACCAATGGTGTAAAAGCGAGGCTTGGCTAAGCTGAACCAGCTATTTAATGTGGTTACATGAAGTGTTACTTATGCCCCAGAAGAAGTCCAATCGTGGCGAAACCGGTCGGGCAATGGAATACTAACTGTCACCACAATCTTTATGTCAGTACCGATACTGTTATGGATGCCTTATTTTAATTAATGGAATGCCATAGTGGGATACATACCATCTGGATACAGGATTGATTTTGGGTGAATAGCTACATGTCCTTCTGGTAAGCATATATTTTGCATATGTGTTGGTGGATCACACGGTGGAGGATTTCCGTCTGGATGTGTCTGCACCATCCATGAGATGACAGATGTCGTTTTCTGAAAGCACACTCCTGAAATGCGTCAGTTTACCCTTTGCTGTGTCTGCACCTTACTACCTTGTATATCTGTTGCCACTCTGTGAGTATCCACTTTTAAACATTTTTTAACGTTCATTAATTGTCTCTGGTGATGCACTAGGTGTGCGCGCCTTCCTTTTGTTTCTCTAGAAAATTTTTGTAAGTTTAGTAACCTCTTCATTTTCAATATGAGCCTAGCATGCAAAAAATAACAGACGATCATTTGTCTGTTAATCTCATCGAGTGTACGAGGCTTTACATTTTCTCCTTGATTGGCCATTCTGGCTTCTCTATGATTTCATTGGCTGCATGATTGTGCTGGATCATTGACTTAAAACAACAAACAACGAGACAACTAGCAATTTTAAAAGTAGGTTAGCAATGGCAGATTGGCAGCCCATATATTTTTTCAATACAGGCTTTCTTCAAAGGAAACATATCATGAGAAATATGTAGGCTGCCACTGCTGACCTCCTTATAAAAATTGTAGTACCCTGCCTGTCATGCTGATGCTTTAGCTTCAATACTAAGTCACTGATGTCATGTTGTTGTCATGTTGATGCTTTGGCTTCAGTTACTACACCTGAACAAGTATTGCATTTGCTGCTTACATGTTTTGGATCAGTGACCCTGACATACTGAAGCAAGACACCAGGCAGCTAGCATTTCAGGAGGTGAACAGTGAAAACTCATTTATTTCTGTCCTGATAGGTGTGCTTTACATTATATAAAGAAATCATATTTATTATGACAGGAGCCAAATAATCTCTGCTGTTATTAACACTTCCCGCTCATAGGACATCATATGAATTTTCAGTGGTTACACTGGGATGATGACTGCATCTGCAGGATTCATCTCAGTATCAACATTTTCAGCAGCAGATTGCCTGTAAAGTAGAAGTGATTCAAATGGCTATAGAGCCGCTCGATTTATTCTACAGTCAGTGGAAGGGGGTGCCTTTCTCCCACTGTCGCTGCCTTTCCCAAGCTCTCCTGTCTGATCAGGAAGCCCAAGACTGCTCTGACCAATGCAATTCTGTGCACTGAACAGAGCGAGAGGAATTGACGTTGTTTCTCCCTCTCTGTGAGCTCAGAAAGTGGATTTAGTCACTCCCGTTTTCAGTCTTTTGTTAACTGGACGTTTACGGCTTGAACAAGCATGTGATAAAAACTGATCTTGATTTCATCAGATCCTTTGGAGGCCAGAGGAGAGATCTAGCATCTAATAAACCCCAGATCTCTCCATCTCATACTATATATATGTCTCTTTGAGGATTTGTGATTTCCTTGATGTTCAGCTGGCAATTATTAGGTAGAATATTGGACCATAAGCGCTGATATTTTCTTTCCTTCATCTTGGAAGTTTGTTTTTGATGCACATTCTGACTATGTACAGGTGAGTTTGAATTTTATTGATTAAAGTGACCCTCGTTTTAAAAAGAACCTACTGCTCTATGGTACTTTTTATTTATGCCTTTGTGAGGTAAATGCCCAAAGTATCAGATGTGGGTACTGAGGAAAGTGCTGGTCACTAGGATCATCTGTTGATGTTTATGGATATCCATTAAGAGCACAGCTTCTTATTTTGAGCTGGAATTTATTAGAAAGGTTCTCAGTTGATGTTTGTTGTAGATCTCTGATTGATAATAAAGCATTGTAGACCACTTCATAATTTGAGGGTCTACATCCTCTGGTAAGGAGATTTGCTTCATCGCTGTGGTGCTGTGTGTATTCATTCTTCACAATAAAGCTGGTGTGGGGATTTCCATCTTTTGACATTATTATTATTCATGATTTTTTTTTCAATTTTTTTAGGGTAATTAGGCCCCTGGTAGGTCAATTTATACAACGGCAGCGCAGCATTCACCAGGGATTTCCACAATTGTAAGGTGGGTGGCAGCTCTTGGTTCCATTGACATAGTATTGCCTTTCTGGCATAAAATGCCGCATAGAAGACAAACAGCTTCTTAGCTCTAGGCGCCTCTAGTGTGTCACAAATTCCCAGTAGTAGGGGTATCGGACTGCATGGGACTCTGAGATGCCCAACCTGATTTATATCATCTACCACTCCCTGACAGAATATTTGTAAGGAGGGGCACAACCAGACCACATGGAAAAACTCTGCACTATCCGATCCGCACCTAGGGCAGGATGAAGACCTGGTGGGGTATATTTTGGCCAAGTGCACCGGTGAATAATACACCCTGTTGAGGAACCTAAGCTGTGTGTATCTATCTCGTGCGGAAATCATTAAAGGTAGATATTGCTGTACCCCTTCCTCCCAATCGTCATCAGCCAGAGTGGGTATGTCAGCCTGCCACTTAAAAAACAATTGAGAGAACCTAGTAGTGTTGAGAGTGATAAGGATATTATATAGGGCCGACAAGGTCCTGTCTCCATCCGGGGAGCTGAGCAGCGCCTCTATATCTGTCATTTCTAGCACGACTTCGCTGTTAAATTGTGCCCTGAATGCGTGTCTTAGCTGTAGATACCTAAAGAACATGAGATTTGGGAGGTTCCATTTATGCTTAAGATCATCAAAGGTAAGTATAGTACCCCCAGCAACTATGTCCCTGAGCGTCTTGATCCCGTATCTAGCCCATGCCACCAGGTCTGGTCTAAGTGTGGGAGTCACGGGTTTCCCCAAAGTAGCGTATATGGGGACCAGGAATTCTCCTTCCGAGTCCGCACAGATACCACATCCCAGACCCTAAGGGTCATTCACATGGGAGCCGTCACCCCACGGTTGGATCTGGGACCTCTGAGCGCCAAATTGGGCTGCTCGGAATAGGATCCAAGCTACGCCGCCTCCAGAGTAGCTGCAGGGTTGGCCGGCTCATCTGAGAACCACCATTTAACTGAGACTAGGACTGCCACCCAGTAATACTTGAGAAAACAAGGCAATGCAAGACCACCCAAGGTCGTGGGTAATTGCAAGTGGTTTTGGCCACCCTAGGGGTGCCCCCCTCCAGACAAATTAAGTTATAATGGTATCTAACCGTTTAAAAAACGCGGTGGGAGTAGCTACCGGTGTATTCCGGAAAACATAGGTAAATTTAGGCAAGACCAACACCTTTACAAGGTTGACTCTGCCAACCGGCGAGATGGGCAGGGATTTCCACGTCATGCACCGCTGGCTCAGCAGAGCCACAACTGGGTTTAGGTTCAGGGGGACAAATTGTTTCAGATCTCAGTGTATTTCAATCCCCAGATACCTAAACTGGGAAACCCTCTGTAACTGGATGCCAGGTCGGAGAGGGAAGTCGCCCCCTCGCAATGGGAAGAGGACAGACTTCCCCCAGTTAACACAAACACCTGAGAACCTCCCAAATAAGTTATGAGATAAGTGCGTGGGGGCATGGTCGCACCATTAAATTAGCACCTCATCCCGAGTTATAGTTAGAAATCTAAGGGGAAAAGGGGAAGGGGGTGTTGGGACTATTGCGGTGCAAACATGGTTTCAATTGTGAGACAAATAAAATTTGATTAAAATCATTGACATTTATTGGTTCAAAAAAATGATCTCAGAGAAAAAAATCTCTGGGATTGTAACATTCATAAAATAAATGGATACAATGGATGCACATATACAGTGTATATAATAGCATTGACATGTAAGTTTTTACAGTGCTGAAAGGGTCCGTGTAACGTCCAACATGTTTCGCCTGTATGGCTTCCTCAGGGACTAACGTGAACCAACACTTGTATTAATGCTCTACTAGAAAAACAAATATGGTTTGATGAGTATCACAGTAAATATGCCTTGCACAAAAAGCACGAACTTGAGAAATTGAGAATGTATTACCTATGTATTGTAGATACGGTGGTAGGTAATACATTCTCAATTTCTCAAGTTCGTGCATTTATTTTATGAATGTTACAATCCCAGAGATTTTTTTCTCTGAGATCATTTTTTTGAACCAATAAATGTCAATGATTTTAATCAAATTTTATTTGTCTCACAATTGAAACCATGTTTGCACCGCAATAGTCCCAACACCCCCTTCCCCTTTTCCCCTTAGATTTCTCCCAAATAAGTTGATCACACTAAGGGCCGCGCTCAGAGATGGACCGTCATCCGCTAGGTACAACAGAGATGGAGATGAGCGTAGTATAATGGCCATGGGCTCAATAGCCAGGGCAAACAGCCCCGGTGAGAGGGGACACCCCTGCCTCGTGCCCCTGTGGAGAGGGAACGGGTAGGAGAGGGTGGCACCAGTGCGAACCCTGGCCGTCGGAGACCTGTACACAGCCCGGGCCCATGAGATAAATTGGGGACCAAACCAAAACCAGCGCCCGGACCTTCCATAGATAGTTCCATTCAACCGAATCGATCACTCTCTCAGCATCAAGGGAGGCCACTGCGCCAGACCGGGTGCCCCATTCCCCAGAGGCCAGAACCGCGTACAGTCTGCATATATTAATGTCTGTACCCTTCCCAGGCATGAACCCTGTCTGATCTTCATGTATTAGGGAAAGTATGACCTCATTCAGTCTCTTGGCTAAAATCTTAGTGAGAACCTTGGAATCAGTATTAAGCGATGAGATCGGACGGTAGGATGAGCAGAGCTGCGGGTCCTTCCCAGGTTTGGGAATCACTACTATAATGGCCTGTGCCATAGAGGGGGGAGGGCATCGTGTTTCCAGGTATCCAGCAACGCAGTGTGCAGCCTAGGCGCCACCTCCTCCATATATTGTTTATAGAATTCTGGGGGGAACCCATCTATACCCGGGGTTTTACCTGGTTGAAGGTAACTGAAGGCCCCCTGAACCTCCTCCAGTGTAATTAGGCTATCCAGGCGCTCCCTCTCCGAAGAGGAGAGAGCCGGGATGGCCACCTGGTCCAAAAAGGCACCAAGCTCCTCGTGTGTATACTGGGCCCTAGATGTGTACAGACGTCACTATCTCGCCCCTGTCGTCCCTGAGTCTAGTAATGGTGGATACCGAGGAGCGTTCCTTCGAAAGCCATGCCAGGAGTATCCCAGTCCTCTCTCCCTACTTAAAAATACGCTGTGTTTGGATTAACTGCTTTTTTTTAGCTTTATGAGTCCTGAGGAGCATCACCTCCCTATACGCTACCTTCATATCCTGATAAGTGATAGGATTAGAGGTGGCCACATACTGGGATTCTAGGAGTTGAGCTTTAGCCTCGGCCTCCTCCAGGGTAATAGAGGCATCTCTACGGGCTCTGGAAATGGCTGTCTGATAGCAACCCCTCATAAAGGCTTTAAAGGCTTGCCACACATCACCCCGTGAAGCAGTGCCGCCATTGATCAACCAGAATTCCTTTATGTACTTAGCCATCTCAAATTTAATAGTGGGGTTCGACACCCAAAAGCGTGATAGACGCCAGATTTTATCGGCCTGTGGGGTTGCAGTTTGTAAACTACACATGGCGGGCGAATGATCGAATATGTAAACGTGGCGGTTCCCCGTTCTGTCAGGTAACATGTCACAAATCTACTGTTCCCTGTAATCGGGAACAGTTAGGTTTGCCATGCCAGCCCAGCCCCCACACAGTTAGAACACAGTGAGGGAACACAGTTAACCCCTTTATCGCCCCCTACATCACTGGCTGCAGCCAATGCCCGCAGTGCTGAGCTGTGTATTCTGACAGCACGGAGTCTCCCCACCGTCACAATACAATAGCACAGCAGGGAAGATTCCCCATCCATCTAGAATGTGGGAATAGGGGAAATGGGTAGGAATAGGGGAACTGACCCATGTATGGCCAGCTTAAAAGCTGTACCTGTATAAATAAATACAGAACTAATTTTAAATACAGAACTAATTTTACTAAAGAGCAATGCCTTCCTGGCTATATTTCAGTCCTTATGATGATGAATCTTCTTATATATACAATATTTTAAATTTAAATTGTACAATAGGTTAACAATATGCCACACGAAGAACCAAATACTTTTTAAATTAATGCATGCCCCTAATTAAAGAACATTCATGTGCTGGATGCACAGCAAAATTGTGTCCATTAATTTTTTTATGCTGTCATCTATGGAGAATGAAGGGGGCTGCTATATTTGGCCTAAAGCCAAATGCTATTGTAATAGATATGACAAAAAAGCAAGGTGACATAAATAGATGTCTGATCTCATATACCTCTAACTTCTATTCAGTGCTGAGTTTCTAGTGATGGGTAAACAGTGTATATTATTTATATAGACTCACCTCGTTTACCAGCTCTTACTTTTACCTTTTGGGCACTGTACATCATTGTATTGTAGGATTTTTGTTGTTTATATGTACGTGTTCTGTACTTATGCAAATTAAAACAATGTTATTGAGTTGGAGTTTTATGTTTAGACCTTTTTTTTTCAGAATACAGTACAGTACAGTAGTTAAGAATGCTTAAAATCTTGATTACTTGTGGCTCCTCGTTTAATGACCTATTCGTTTAACAACCTGGTCGCTGGAGCGGAACCTGGTCGTTAAGTAAGGCCACTTTCACACTGGGGCGTTTTTCAGGTGCTTTTGCGCACAGTAGTGCCCGTATAGTGCCTGAAAAACACCCCTCCATCCACCCCAGTGTGAAAGCTCGAGTGCTTTCACACTGGGGCAATATGCAAAAAGTCCTGCAAGCAGCATCCTACTCCACCCCCTCCATCGAAATCAATGACAATCGCTTCCGAAATGGCTGCACACCATCTCGGAAGTGCAATGCGGCGGCACTTTTAACCCCTTGTGGGGTGTTAAAAGTGCCGCGCTTCTGCTTGCATAGCGGCGACATAGCGCCGCTATCACAGCGGTAAAGCACCACTGAAAATATAGCCACCCCAGTGTGAAAGTACCATAAGGAGAGCCTATATTATTTTTATTTAGTTAACAAATAAAAATATACAGTTGTGAAATCTAATATTAAATACATACATAGTTACAGTAACATCTTACGTACGCCATAACACCTTGCATAACAAATATGACTATATATTTTTTGTTTCATAACAGTATATATTTTTGTTTAATTTACCCATCATCATGACTTTAGGTGTTATACATTTATTTAGTTAGAATGCATCATTATGTGAATGTGTTTGCCTTTTCAAGTCTGCTCAGTAAACAAAGGAGAGGCTGATTTTGTCGTGGTTGGGAATTGTGTATCTTGCAAGCAAAGATATTTATAGCTACAGCAGGAACAACTGTTCAACCTGTGATCTAAAGCCAGCTATGGCAACAGAGACATCACAGTCACATCGAGTATAAATATACATAAGTGTACACAGTGCTGATCAACCTTGTTAAAACAGCTGAATGACAGTAAGCACGTGGGCACCAAATGGTTTACATATTAACAATACGGTTTACATATTATAAAAAATATGTGATTATTTGGTACAGAAATCACAACTGCATTTATATTTAATCATTATTTGTAGACGATCATTACTCTGAAAACTGAACAAACAGCGCAAATCCTCAGCTTTATATATATATTAATAAATACACTAAACTCGGTGCAGAAATGGATGCACATAAGTTTGGCTTATAATATAGACACGAACTATGACAAGTAAAAAAAAAAAAAGCTTAGCAAATAAGCTGAAGCTATGTTCACTTTGAATGCCCAATCCGTTTCAACATTACCACTTGAATATCCAATGCTGTTTTAAAATGACACTGGAATATTGGCCATTTTGTTAGCTCCTTGCTTTCTGATGCGCTCACAGATCACTCCATAGGAGGTCACTAGAAAAGCAAAAGTAAACACAGTACTTCCATATGGTGTTTACATTGGGAGCATAGCAATGCCAGCCACAGTAGTGAGATCACTGCACTTTTAACTCTCACCTGCCCATTCGCTGCTATAGGTATCTTTGGCAGGCTGGGTGCAGCTAGCAAGATGACCAATAGCAGTGCTGAACTGGGAGGGGGTAGGGGTGGGGGATCTGGATCATATCTCCACTGGCAAAAGAATAGAATATTGAAAAAAATAAATGAATAAATATATACAGTGTATATATATATATATATATATATATATATATATTTACACACACATATATATAGATGTTCAACTACACGGCACTTTGTGATCTTTTGTATAGTGTTTGCTATATCATTTTTTAATACATTTTTACTTTATCTATGCATGTTTTATAATGATCAGGATATACTAACTGGGTTGCACATGTTTGTTCGATCTTCCTGTTTCACATGGACACAGACTGCAGTGCATTTCTAGAGGCAGTGATTGTTTATTTGTAAACTGGGCATGTCATTGGCAAAACACCAATCAGCTCTGGCTGGATTGTGGATGAAGGGTCACAAGGATCACATGCAAAGGAAGTTACATCATCAGAGAGTGAAATCTCCTCCTATATGAACACTGTGCAAGCCCTGGCTCTTTGCAGCTTATCACCTGACTGCAATATACAGATGAGAAAAAAAAAGGTATATAGCAGTATTTTAATATATAAAAAGATTTTGAAGCTGTGTGCACTGTGTGTGTGTGGGGGGGGGGGGGGTGAATTGTTTTTATATTGCTGAGTTTAGTAACACTTTAATGTTGAAAGTTGTCTCACAGTGTGCTGGATTGCTTCATACTGATGTTGTGTATTAGCAGCACTCTGGAGCACTGTTGAAAATATCAGAGGGAAAAGAAATGGTTAAAGAGATTGATGTGGAAAACATGTAGTAAAAAATGTTCATTGGTAAGACAGTCGCTACTGAAGTGTTGGACAACAGTTGTAAAAAATGATGTACAAAAGGTGTAGTTAGAGAAATTGGTAAAGAAAAGGGAGACTATAAAAGTTGT
>BLSH010373387.1:1376293-1387317 GCA_018402905.1 Glandirana rugosa | reverse complement strand
CCGAAAAAAAAAAGGGGAGTGCAACAGTCGCACTCCTCCTTTTTTCGTCAAATGGCAAGAAAACAATTGTAGTTCACTAGGCGACAGTAACCGACTGTCGACTAGTGCACCATTCCCCGGTCCTGGCCGGGGTATGAGACTAGACACTAGTCGACTCAGTGTAACTGAGTCACTAGTGTCACGCGAGACGAGCGCTGGGGTTCCCCGCACGTACGTCGAGTGCGTACCCTCTTGTAGATGTCAAGTTTTACTAAGTTGGGGGTGACTTTAACTAACAAAACCAGCCAAACTGTAACTAATACTAGTAAGTCAGTAGGACAAATGTTAATTTAGTTTCTCCGTGCACATCCAGTCTGTTTATATTGTATTGTAAATATTACTTTATTGGTGTATATTTGTCTGACCTACACGTGCCTCTTTGATTTAATTGTAAACAGGATGACTGAATGATCATAATCAATGTCAAACCGACCAAAACAATCAATTTCAGTGGGGGTTGAATCATTTTGAACTGTAGATGTTCTCCCATGCGTGAGCTGCATGCACGCCCCTTGGGGTCGCGAGCAGAGCGCACTGTGATCACTGAGTCAATGTGACTCAGCTGATCACAGATCAGAGTATGGGGCCGGTCCTGGCCCCTTACCACGTGATCAGCTGTCAGCCAATGACAGCGGATCACTTGATGTTAACAAAAGAACGGTAAACTGCTTTTTTCCTCCTCACGCTGACAACGTGAGGGGAAAAAAAAAAGCCGATCACCGTATTCGGACAGAGGGACATCGGTCCCGAACAGTGAGAGGCACTGCTGGCAGTGCCCACCAGTGCCACCTACAGGTGCATATCAGTGCCACCTACCAGTGCCCACCAGTGCCATCTATCAGTGCCCATCAGTGCTGCCAAACAGTGCCTATTAGTGCCCTATCATCAGTGCTGCCTATCAGTGTCACCTACCGGTGCCTACCAGTGCCCATCAGTGCTACCTATCAGTGCCGCCTATCAGTATCAACCACCTGTGCCCTTCAGAGCCACCCATCAGTGCCCTTCAGTGCCATCCATCAGAGCCACCCATCAGTGTCACCTATCAGTACCCCCTATAAGTGCCCAGTAGTGACGCTTCATCAGTGCCCACCAGTGCCACCTATTAGTGACCATCAGTGCCACCTTACCAGTGCCTATCAGTGCAGGCTATCAGTGCCCATCAGTGAAGCCTATCAGTGCCCATAAGTGCCCATCAGTGCTGCTTCATCAGTGCACATCAATGAAAAAGAAAAATTACCTTTTTTCAAAATTTTATAGCAAACTATGAAACTGTTTTTTTGTTCAAAATTCTCAGTCTTTTTTCGTTTCCAAAAGAAAGCTCTATATATGTGAGAAAAATGCTAAAAAATTAATTTGGGTACAGTGTAGCATGACCATGCAATTGTCATTCACGGTGTGACATCGCTGAAAATTGGCCTGGGCAGGAAGGAGGTTTAATTGCCCAGTAAGCAAGGGGTTAAAAACAGCAATTTTTATGATATCTTGTGCTTTAGCAAACTAAATGTAATTCAATTGGAGTTTATATGTATATTAATTAAATTATATTGCTCTCCATAATTACAGATTAAAGTATTGGAGTGTAGCTGGGGCTAAGATGCCAGAGGTAGATGCTGGCTGTCAGGGTATTTTGCTTTGATGTCATTCCCTTTTGTGCTTGAGCATTGGATTGAACTGATATCCAGTGCCAGGAGTTTTCCCATGCATTTATCTTTCTCCTTGGTTTCTGTACAAAAGAAAAAAAAGCTATAAATCTTCTTAAACATTACCAACTAGTATCCTCTTGGGATGTTAATAAATCAGCCACAAAACCCACAGATTTGAGTGACTGTGAAAAATTAAAACATAAGCAGTTTTTACAATAAAACAATACAGTAGGAGGCAGAAATAATAAAAAAGGTTGTTTAATAAAAATGAAATAGAATTATCATACAGTTTTTTTTTCCATTCTCTTTTTCTTCTACTTATGTTTGGGAAACAAGTATTAAGTTTAAAATAAATTCTATAGGAGGGCAACTGGGACGACATGTGGGACTATCAATTTCAGCACTTGGTGTCCGCTAAAGACAGATTGATCCAATGCAAATTTCTCCAACAAATTAATTTGACACCCGCCAAATTGGCTGGCATCTGCCAGTCCTGTTCAGCAGACTGCTGGTGTGTTACCTTTACCCCAGCTGATTTCATGCACATTTTTTGGCACTGTCCTTTAATTCAACAATTTTGGACTGATGTCACTAAATTTATTATGGACACCACAATCCTGCTGGTCCCCCTGTCCATTCCAGTGTGCCTATTGAACTTAATGGAGGGCCTGGCCAATATGGTAGCACATAGAACATTGCTGGGCATTCTCCTATATTATGCTCATAAAAGCGATTTTGTTACACTGGAAAAAAACCTGTGCCCTCTTTGTTGCAATTTTGGAAAGGCTTTTTAAAAGTGGTTTTACCTTTTTATAAGGCCACATACAGTCATGGCTGAAATTGTTGGCACCCCAGAAATTTTTCCAGAACATCAAGTATTTCTCACAGAAAAGTATTGCAGTAGCACATGTTTTGCTATACACATGTTTATTCCCTTTGTGTGTATTGGAACAAAACAAAAAAAGGGAGGAAAAAAAGAAAATTGGACATAATGTCACACAAAACTCCAAAAATGGGCTAGACAAAATTATTGGCACCCTTAACTTAATATTTGGTTGCACACCCTTGGGAAAAAATAACTGAAATCAGTCGCTTCCTATAACCATCAATAAGCTTCTTACACTTCTCATCCGGAATTTTGGACCACTCTTCCTTTGCACACTGCTCCAGGTCTCTCTTATTGGAAGGGCGCCTTTTCCCAACAGCAATTTTAAGATCTCTCCACAGGTGTTGAATGGGATTTAGATCTGGACTCATTGCTGGCCACTTCAGAACTCTCCAGCGCTTTGTTGCCATCCATTTCTGGGTGCTTTTTGACGTATGTTTGGGGTCATTGTCCTGCTGGAAGACCCAAGATCTCGGCGCAAACCCAGCTTTCTGACACTAGGCTCTACAGTGCGACCCAAAATCCTTTGGTGATCCTCAGATTTCATGATGCCTTGCACACATTCAAGACACCCAGTGCCAGAGGCAGCAAAACAACCCCAAAACATCATTGAACCTCCACCATATTTCACTGTAGGTACTGTGTTCTTTTCTTTGTAGGCCTCATTAGATTTTTGGTAAACAGTAGAATGATGTGCTTTACCAAAAAGCTCTATCTTGGTCTCATCTGTCCACAAGATGTTTTCCCAGAAGGATTTTGGCTAACTCAAGTACATTTTAGCAAACTGTAGCCTTGCTTTTTTATGTCTCTGTGTCAGCAGTGGGGTCCCCCTGGCTCTCCTGACATAGCGTTTCATTTCATTTAAATGTCGACGGATAGTTCGCGCTGACACTGATGCTCCCTGAGCCTGCAGGACAGCTTGGATTTCTTTGGAACTTGTTTGGGGCTGCTTATCCACCATCCGGACTATCCTGTGTTGCAACCTTTCATCAATTTTTCTCATCCGTCCACGCCCAGAGCGATTAGCTACAGTGCCATGGGTTGTAAACTTCTTGATAATGTTGCGCACTGTGGACAAAGGCAAATCTAGATCTCTGGAGATGGAATGGTAACCTTGAGATTGTTGATATTTTTCCACAATTTTGGTTCTCGAGTCCTCAGACAGTTCTCTCCTCCTCTTTCTGTTGTCCATGCTTAGTGTGGCACACACAGACACACAATGCAAAAACTAAGTGAATTTCTCTCCTTTTTATCTGCTTTCAGGTGTGATTTTTATATTGCCCACACCTGTTACTTGCCCCAGGTGAGTTTAAAGGAGCATCACATGCTTGAAACAATCGTATTTATCCACAATTTTGAAAGGGTGCCAATCATTTTGTCCAGTCAATTTTTGGAGTTTTGTGTGACATTTTGTCCAATATGCTTTTTTTCCTCCCTTTTTTTGTTTTATTCCAATACACACAAAGGGAATAAACATTTGAATAGCAAAACATGTGTTACTGCAATGGTTTTCTTTGAGAAATACTTGATTTTCTGGAAAAAATTCTGGGGTGCCAACAATTTCGGCCATGACTGTATCTCAAATGAGGCTGTTGAAAATGTCTGGGGTAGCTGGGCGTCAACAGAAGCTACAAATGGGTAGTGTTAGGAGAAAATCCTGCACTTCCTGGACTCTAGCGCTATTTGCGCGTTCAAGCGCGCCCGCGCCAGAAACAGCGCGAAACGGCTCTATTTCAACTGTGCACGCCCTGCAGCAAGTGCTGTCTGATCTACAGCATTTAGTGTTTGTTTCCTGAGCTATCTGTACGTGATTACCTGTTTCTGTGACCCGGCCTGCCTGACCTTGTTGATTTCCGCTTGCACCGACCCCCGGCTTGCCTACGACCACTCTCCTGCCTGATCCTCTGATACCTTTGCTGCCCGCCTGTTGATGACCCTGCTTGGACCCGACTACCCACCTGCCTGCTCCTCCTGCACCGCACCGCCAGCCCGGTTCACGACCCAGCCTGTACAACCACACTACTAGTGCACGAGCGCACCAACGGACTTCCTACTAACACCAGTGATCCAGTCCGACCCTCGTGCCATCCTGCACTCCCGAGCCACCTGTCTACTCTACCAGGGGGTCCCGAGTCAGGGTCATAAAGGAGGTTGCCCGCTGCATAAGCCAGACTCTTACACCAGGTACGTGACAGTATCAGACAGCCATGTCAGAGTCTGTGCAGGGGCTCTCCCCAACTAATGAACTTTGCATAGACCTGGCCGGCCTTACTGAGGCGGTGAAGGCCCTTCAAGATGATTACGTGCGGCTGGAAGGTCGCATTCTGGAGCTCGCTGCACCCACGGCACTTGGGTCCGACCCGCCTCCCGATCACACCCTTATCACTCTGCCTACGGAGCCCGAGGTCCTCTACCTGAATGGCGTTCCGCATGGCATGTGAACTCTACTTTTCCTTGCAACCCGCACCTTCTCCCAAGAAGCCACCAAAGTGGGACTGGTCATCTCACTCCTCCAGGATGAGCCCCAAGCCTGGGCTCATCGGCTACTTGAACAGAAGACCCCTGACACCACCACTCTTGCACGCTTTTTCCGGGCCATGGCACGTCTATATGAGGACCCGCACCAAACCGCCATGGCGGAAGTAGCGCTCCATGCGCTACAGCAGGGCCGCCGCACGGCGGAGGATTATATGGCCGAATTCCGGCGCTGGAGCGCTGACACTGCCTGCAACTCCGTGGCCCTTTGCTTGCAGTTCCGATTGGGCCTGTCCGAGCCACTCAAGGACAAGTTAGCTCGTGTTGATGTTCCCCCGACCTTGGATGCTCTGATTGATCTGGCCATCCAGAACGACCATCGTTTATGGGAACGTAGCTTCGAATGGCTGGTCACCTCCACGCGCCCGGTCCTCACCCCAGAGGAGAGACTAAGGCGCAGGAACCATGAACTGTGCCTTTACCGTAGGGCTCCCGGACACATGGTGTGTTCCTGCCCAGCCAAGCGGGATAGGGGTCCCTACCCCGTTAAGGGAGAGATTCTGTCTATGCCCAGTCATAAGACCCACCTGGGACTTTCTGTCTCTCTGCAGCTGCCCAGTGGAGACATACCAGTACGGGCAATTATAGACTCTGGGGCCTTCAGTTGCTTCATGGACCTGAACTTCGCAGCCCAGCACCAGGTTCCCCTGAAACCTAAAGCCCACCAAATGACCATCCACCTGGCCGACGGGTCCACCATTAAATCAGGCACCGTGACCCAGGAGACTGTCCCTATTCCTGCCCGCACATCAGATGGTCACTCTGAGATACTTGTACTGGATGCCATTGCGTCCCCTCTTTTTCCCGTCATCCTTGGACTTCCTTGGCTCCGGGCACGCTGCCCAAAAATTGATTGGGTCACTGGTTATATGCAATTCTCATCTTTTTACTGCCGTCACCACTGCTTCCCACGGCCTCTGGATCTTGCCCTCATGGTTCCTTGCTCAGATCCTGATCCTGATATGGAAACCCGTCAGGCAGTCCCCACAGAATACCATGAATTCCTGGATGTTTTTAGCAGGAAGGGAGTGGATACCCTGACGCCACACCGGCCGTACAATTGCCCAATCAAATTGCTATCAGGGGCAGAGGTGCCTTTCGGCCGAATTTACCCTCTTTCTGAATTGGAGCTCACAGCCCTCAAGGCATACCTGGATGACAACCTGAAGAAAGGGTTCATCCGACCCTCTACTTCTCCCGCTGGTGCCGGGATCTTCTTTGTTGAAAAGAAAGATAAGACTTTAAGACCCTGTATCGATTACAGGGACCTCAATAAGATCACGGTTAAGAACCGCTATCCCTTGCCACTAGTCCTGGAGTTGTTCCAAAGACTTGGTTCTGCCACAATCTTCTCTAAGTTGGACTTGAGAGGGACCTACAACCTCATCCCTATCAGAGAGGGGGATGAGTGGAAGACGGCCTTCAGAACACAATTTGGCCACTACGAATACATGGTTGTGCCGTTTGGGATGTGCAACGCCCCGGCCACCTTTCAACATCCAGTCAATGACATTTTCCGGGACTTCCTTGACCTGTTCGTAGTGGTATACTTGGACGACATTCTTATATTCTCCTCGTCCCTGGAAGAGCACCGTCACCATGTGAAAAGCGTAACGAGCCGCCTGCGTCAGCATGTACTTTACGCTAAGGCTGAGAAGTGCGCATTCGAGTGCTCTAGTATTTCTTTCCTGGGCTTCATCCTTTCTGTGTGTGGTATCACCATGGACCCCCAGAAGGTCTCAGCTATTGTGGAATGGCCGGCACCTACAGATAAAAAGGTGGTACAACGCTTCATTGGCTTCGACACTTTCTACAGAAAGTTTATCAAGAGGTTCTCTGCTGTCATCGCCCCATCACCCAGCTTACTAAACAGAACACATCCTTTCTGTGGACCCCCGAAGCCCAGGAGGCATTCCAACAACTTAAGCGCCTCTTCACTTCTGCGCCCGTCCTAAAACATCTGGATCCTACCCTACCTTATCTCCTGGAAGTGGACGCTTCTGAAACAGCGGTGGGAGCAGTACTCTCTCAGAGGCAGGGGTCTAAAGCCGCTCTTCACACAATTGCCTTCTTCTCTCAGAAGCTGACTCCTCCTGAGTGGAACTATGATGTGGGAGATAGAGAATTGCTGGCTATCAAAGCCGCCCTGCAGGAATGGCGGTACCTGCTGGAGGGAGCCACGCATGTATACCGACCACAAGAACCTGGAATACCTACGCACCGCTAAGAGACTGAAGCCCCGTCAGGCCCGCTGGGCCCTCTTCTTTTCAAGATTCCAGCTCCATATCACGTACAGGCCCAGGTCAAAAAATGTGAAACCGGACGCTCTCTCCAGAATGTTTCACAAGACAGGGGAGGCCCCTCCACCAGACACTATCCTCCCATCCCGGAGTTTCTTGTTAACCCAGGAGGATCTTCTTTCCCAAATCAGACGGTCCCTTGCCAGGTCCTCTAGTCCTAAGGACCCCAGGCTGACCCAGCACGACGGATTGTGGTGGCTCGGTGTAAGAGTTCTTGTCCCTGAGGACCAGCGTCTGGCAGTTCTGGAACTATGTCATGATAACAAATTAGCAGGACATTTTGGGAGCCGTAAGACGGCGGAACTTCTAGCACGCTCTTTCTAGTGGCCCCTGGTGGACAAAGACTGTAAGGAATACGTCAAAGCCTGCCCCATCTGTGCCTGCAACAAGGGTGACAGGGCCAAGGCCTGGGGGTTGCTAAATCCGCTGCCTGTCCCGGAAAGGCCATGGTCACATGTGTCGATGGATTTCATCGTAGAACTGCCCCCATCTGCAGGGTTCTCCACCATCTTTGTGGTAGTAGACCGTCTCACTAAGATGGCGCATTTCATCCCCATGAAGGGCACCCCCGCGGCTACACAAACCGCAGAAGCCTTCATCAGGGAGATTGTCCGCCTCCACGGAATCCCGGCCAATATCGTATCTGATTGAGGAGTGCAGTCTACCTCTCGGGTCTGGAAGACTCTCTGCTCTCTCTTGGGAATTGAGTTGGCGTTCTCCTCCGCTTATCATCCCCAGACCAATGGCCAGACGGAGAGAACGAACCAAACTTAAGAGCAGTATCTCAGATGCTATTCTTCGTTCTCTCAGGACGACTGGTCCTCTCTGCTGCCAGTAGCCTAGTTCACCTACAACAACTCTGTTCATTCAGCCACCAATCAGTCACCATTCTGGGCGAACCTCGGCTACCATCCCTCCTTGCCTGACCTGGTCCCAGAAAGCACAGTGCCTGCTGTTCAGGACATGGCAGCCTTCCTTGTGGAAAACAACAAGCTCCTGAGGGAGACACTATTCCGGTCGCAGGAATCTAGCAAGCGAGCCTTCGACAAGGGGAGGCGAGGGGAGCTGGACTTGCAGCCGGGCGATCAGGCTTGGTTAGCCACTAAAAACTTGAAACTATCCTGCCCCTCAAAGAAGCTGGGACCAAAGTTTATTGGCCCCTTCACGGTCAAGAAAAGGATCAACAGGGTGGCGTATGAGCTGAGTCTTCCTCCTTCTCTCCGAATACACCCGGTGTTTCATGTATCCCTGCTGAAACCCGTAACTAAGGACCACTTTCTGGGGAGGAGATCGGCCCCACCTGAGCCAGTTACGGTGGATGGCGAGGAGGAATATGAGATTGAGGCAATCCTTGACTGCAGAGTGAGAAGGGGTGTGACACAGTTCTTGATCAAGTGGAAGGGGTACGGACCTGAAGAAAATTCTTGGGAACCTGAGGAACACATCCATGCCAAGGAAAGTATCAGGACTTTCTGGAGGAACCACCCTGAACTAAAGGCCCGGCTGGGCACCCGGCAATGTTAGGAGAAAATTCTGCACTTCCTGGGCTTTCTATCGCTATTTGCGCGTTCACACGCGTGCACCTGCCTGTTCACGCGCAGGTAGCGGCGCGAAACGGCTCTATTTCAACTGTGCACGCCCTGCAGCAAGTGCTGTCTGATCTACAGCATTTAGTGTGTGTTTCCTGAGCTATCTGTACCTGATTACCTGTTTCTGTGACCCAGTCTGCCTGACCTTGTTGATTTCCGCCTGCACCGACTCCCGGCTTGCCTACGACCACTCTCCTGCCTGATCCTCTGATACCTTTGCTGCCTGCCTGTTGATGACCCTGCTTGGACCCGACTACCCACCTGTCTGCTCCTCTTGCACCGCACCACCAGCCTGGTTCACGACCCAGCCTGTACGACCATGCTACTAGTGCACAGGCGCACCAACGGACTTCCTACCAACACCCATGATCCAGTCCGACCCTCGTGCCATCTTGCACTCCCGAGCCACCTGTCTACTCTACCAGGGGTTCCCGAGTCAGGGTCATAAGGGAGATTGCCCACTGCATAAGCCAGACTCTTCCACCAGGTACGTGACAGGTAGTCCATATTTTACATTGTTTGTTTCCTCACTCCATCCACGCAGGTCTCTGAGATCTGAAATTATGACCGTATTGTGATTCAGTACAGTGGTGGCTGGTGCATAAGGGGCACTTGGGCGCCGCCTCCCCGCCGCTGACAAGTAAAATTAAAAAAAGAAGTCAGCCCGGCCCCCCTGCAGGTGGCGCCGATACATTGACTTTTCTTTTTTTTTTTCCTCGGCTCCTTGCTGTCAGCTGACAGCAAGTAGTGAGCCGATTGGTCAGCCATTAAAGTCTATGTGTGTGCGCTGAACAAGCGCACACACATAGTCTGATTGGTTGCCCCCTGACCCATCAGAGCCAATGACTGTCTGTCATTGGCTGCTGTGGGCTGGGGGCGGGACTGTGGCAGACGTGCTGCCTGTGTGATTACTCACACAGGCGCAGCACTCCGCTGGCTTTCAGTCCCGAGCTGCTCAGCATGCTGACCGCCAGCCGAATTCTGCATAGACCTGGCCTGTCTGCTATTAGATGGAGTAAGTGCGGGACTTGTCCTGACTTCGGGTGGGGGGGCCAACGCTCTGTATGCTCTATCTGATGCTCTGTATGCCCTATCTGATGCCCTGTATGCCCTATCTGATGCTCTGTATGAACTATCTGATGCCCTGTATGCCCTATCTGATGCTAAGATTATTTTTTGATGGTTTACGGAAGAAAAAAAAGGAACAGGGAGACTAAAGCCCGGATTCCTCACATTCCCCTGGACCGGATTACCACCTGCAGATGAAAGCCCGCTGAACATTGATTATGATGGACATGCACTTTTTATCTACACTTCCTGTAAGTGTGTTTTTTATGCATGTGAATTAAACACTTTTAACCACTTCAGCCCCGGAAGGTTTTGCAGCTTTGGGACCAGAGCACTTTTTGCGATTCGGCGCTGCGTCGCTTTGACTGACAATTGCGCGGTCGTGCGATGTTGTACCCAAACAAAATTTGCGTCCTTTTTTCCCCACAAATAGACCTTTCTTTTGGTGGTATTTGATTGCCTCTGCGTCATTTCTTATCGCCGCTATAAACAAAAGAAGAGCGACCATTTTGCAAAAAAACCCAAATTTCTTACTTTTTGCTAAAATTCAAATCCAAAAAAAAATATAAAAAAACATTTTTTTTCACCGTTTTTGGCCGATTTATATAATTCCTCATATTTGCGATAAAAAAAATTGCAATCAGCGTTTATTGATTGGTTTGCGCAAAAGTGGCCGCGTTTACGGATGGTGAGAATTCATTTCTGGGGTTTTTATTTTTTTTTTATTTTTTACTAGTAATGGCGGCGATCTGCAATTTTAGCGGTAATGCGATATTGGGGGGGACATGTCGGACCATTTTGACACTTTTTTGGGACCAATGACACTTATTCAGCGATCAGAAATTTAAATGTCCACTGATTACTGTATAAATGTCATTGGCAGTGAAGGGGTTAACCTGCAGGGGGCGATCTAGGGGTTAATCGTGTTCCCTGGGTGTGTTCTTACTGTGGGGGGGTTGGGCTA
>BLSH010373387.1:1345026-1361522 GCA_018402905.1 Glandirana rugosa | reverse complement strand
ATGGTATACGGCCAGAACAGTAGTTATTACCGGTCCTGTTCTAAAGAGTACTAGTACTCTAAAGAGGTAAAATCGCTATTATGGTTCACGGGAGGGTGCTTTACGGGGTTTAATACAGGCCAAAATATTTTAAGCGGGTCAAGAGTTAGTAAAAAGACTTTATAAGGGGGTTAATAAATGGGGCCTGGTCGTATATACGTAGATACTTAGGGACCACTTTAAAACGCCTTCCGACCCTCACTTTCTTATATAGGGGTCATTTTCCCAGGCGATACCCCACTTCCCGGCCGACTATTCTGGGCAAATAGGGGGATTCAGCCGGCCCTTCACCCCATAGCGGACCCTTTTACTGGGGATATATTCTTTCACTCCCAGCCTTCCGCAAAATTTCACCAGGGATTCATAGATGCATATATGCTGGTCCGGGGTAAATAATTGGGGGAATATTTCAGAAAAATGATTGAGAACTGGGCGAATTTTATAAAACCGGACATAATTTGGGGCATTTCGTGGGAGGGCACTTGGTATTATCGCTAAAATGGAGAAATCTCATGATCATGAGAAATCTTGTCCTGGCCATTATTGATGACAAGACCGGCATATGGTAGATGGGGCGGGTGAACCAGTAGGAGCGGATTTCATTTTTGTTGTTAAGTCCCATGCAGAACGTGAGGCTCAAAAAAGTGTTGAACTCTTCCACCGTTACGTCTCTCGACTCAAAGGGATGGGAATAATATGAGGTTGGGTTAGCCTGGATGAATTGGTGTGCATATAGGTTGCACTGGGCCACAAAGGATCGCAGCATGTCCTCCATAAAAAAACAAATCAAAAAAATGAATGGGAGAGAAATTTTCTGTGTCCACCTGGACTCCTGGTTGGACAGTAAAAGGGGGAATCCTAGCTTCTCCTGAATTAGGAGGAAGCCACAAGGGGTGCTGGAGTGAGTAGGGAAGGCCGGCATGGGACCAAACCCTTTGGGGCTGAGGTACAGCGATGCTGGTGGATGGCACTGGGGTGCGGGTGGATGGCACAGCGGTGCTGGTGGATGGTATTGCCTCCTCACCAACGCGCCTTCGTTTGGCGGATGGACAACATTCCTCATCTGAGTCCAGCTCTGATTCGCTACTTGAGACCAGATCGTAGGTCATATCAGACTCAGGCTCAGACTCAGAGGAATCTGCAGGAGAGAGCTCCCCATTGCTCTCCTCTGCCGCAAGAATATTGTAGGCCTCCTCAAGAGAAAAAGATCTTTTTGCCATTGTTGCAGCACTAATTGATTGATACTGATGATATGTATGGCACTAATGAGGTGATGGGCACTTATGGCACTGATGGGACTGATGTCAGGTGGCACTGATGACAGGTCAGGTGGCACTGATATGTGGCACTGAGGACAGGTTAGGTGGAACTGATATGTGGCACTGATGACAGGTCAGGTGGCACTGGTGACAAGTAACACTGATGGCACTGACAGGTGGCACTGAGGACAGGTCAGGTGGCACTTTATGACACGCTGCACTGATGACACTTGATGGCACTGACAGGTGGCACTGATGATATGTGGCACTGACAGGTGGCACTGATGACAGGTCAGGTGGCATTGATGTGGCACTGATGACAGGTCAGGTGGCACTGACACGTGGCACTGATGACAGGTCAGGTGGCACTTTATGACATGTAGCACTGATGACACGTGACACTTGATGGCACTGACAGGTGGCACTGATGATATGTGGCACAGACACGTGGCACTGATAGGTCAGGTGGCACTGATGACAGTTCAGGTGGCATTTTATGACACGTGGCACTGATGACACTTGATGGCACTGACAGGTGGCACTGATGATATGTGGCACTGACACGTGGCACTGATGACAGGTCAGGTGGCACTGACACGTGGCACTGATGACAGGTCAGGTGGCACTGATGACAGGTCAGATGGCACTTTATGACACGTAGCACTGATGACACTTTTATGACACGTGACACTTGATGGAACTGATAGGTGGTGCTGATGATATGTGGCACTGATAGGTGGCACTGACAGGTGGCACTGACAGGTGGCACTGACAGGTGGCACTGATATGTGGCACTGACAGGTGGTACTGACAGGTGGCACTATGATGGGCACAGTTGATGGGCACAGTAACAACTACAGTGTTTTCCAACTCACGGAGGCAATGGCAGCATGGCTCGATCAATCTCTCCTAACACAGCGGTGTCTGTGTGAGGAGAGAAAGCAGGCAACGTGAGATGATCTCATATGTTTACATTTGAGATCATTTCTCATTGGACCCGCAGATCGAGGGTTAAACGGCCGCTGTGAATGGCCATTTACCACGATCTGTGATTGGCTGTGTCCAAGGGACACAGCGATCACAGACATTCCCGGCCGTGCACCCGCGATTGTGGGAAGTCCACCGGGCAATTCAGGTCCGCGCTGTAGCTGTCTTTTGGCTATAGCATGGATCTGAACTGGTTAAAATCCTTTTTTGTAAATACAGTACATTTAATCATTTTACTGTGTATATAAACAGAAAAAAGAGCTCAGAACGGATTAACCTGATTTACATTGAACCCTATGGGGAAATGCGCCTTGGTTCACAACCAACTCGGTTCGCGATCATAGTTGTTTCACAAATTAAGTTTGTGAACCAAGGTACTACTGTAATATTATTAGACTCAGTTAAGACTTCTTTAAAAAATAATTGAAATGTATAAACATATAGGTGTGGTACATCAGCCTCCTGTAATCCCCTGAACAGCAGCACTCCCAAACGGGGAGAGGGATAAGCAGTGTTCTGAGCCAATAAGTCACTGATGAATAGCAAGGGCAGGGCCGCTATCGGGGGGGGGGACAGCCCATACCTATGTACGGGTCCAGAGCATCCCCAGGGGCCCAGCCGCCCGGCCTGCTTGGCCACTCCGCTCTCTTTGCTGGATGGGGACAGTCTCTTTGGATGGGGATGGTCTCTTTGCTGGATGGGGACAGTCTCTTTGCTGGATGAGACGGTCTCTTTGCTGAATGGGACTGTCTCTTTGCTGGATGAAGATGGTCTCTGCTGAACTGGGCTGTCTCTTTGCTGGATGACTGGCTGTCTCTTTGCCGGATGGGGACAGTCTCTTTGCTGGATTAGGCTGCCTCTTTGCTGGATGGGGACGGTCTCTTTGCTGGATGGGAATGGCCTCTATGTTGGATTACATGGGGATGTCCCTTTGCTGAATATATGGAGATGTCTCTGCAGGATTGGGTCATTCTTTGCTGAATTGGAATGAAATCGCCATTTGAAGGAAGAAGTGAAGGGAATGAAATGGGCATGTAAAGGAAGGTAGGGTGAAAAATGACCCCCCCTCCTTCCTTTACAAGCCCATTTCATTTCCCTTACTCTTTCCTTCACATGGAAGTCCTTATAAATTAACCACTTCAATACCGGGCACTTTCACCCCCTTCCTGTCCAGGCTAAATTTCAGCTTTCAGCGCTGTCACACGTTAAATGACAATTGCGCGGTCATGCAACACCGTACCCATATAAAATTGTTATATTTTTTTCACACAAATAGAGCTTTATTTTAGTGGTATTTAATCATTACTGAGTTTTTAACCCCCGTTAAATAAACAAAAAAGACTGAAAACGTTTTTGTTATAAAAATTTGCAAATAAATAATCTTTCTTCAAAAAATGTAGGCCAAAATGTATTCTACTACATTTCTTTGGTAAAAATAACCCAAATCAGCATATATTATGGGTGCATTTGGTGGGATGGCCAGTGGGCAGGATCTGGGGAGTGTTGGTGGTCAGGCCTGAGGGGCCCAGGCCTAAAGCTGTGTAAGGGGCCCCAAAGTTTCTGATGGCTGCTCTGGGGCAAGGGAGATTACAGTTATGATCTGAACACTGTGACACCACTCCTTAGTTGACCACAGGGTACGGCAGGTCCCAGACCAGGCTGTCTTGCTGTCAAATGCAGGACCTAGCTGTGCTGTGTGACAGGGTTGCCTGGTTAACTGTGCTGTCTGACAAGTTGTGCAGTATTATAAATCTTTTGGCAGGTACTGCAAATTACATAAATGTAGTACATGAATATTCAGCTGTGTGACTGGAATTTAGCTTTAACTAATGTTTGCACCATGTTGTTTCTTTGAACAGAAAGAAGGAAATAACATTCTGTCTTATTCAAGTATATTAAACTTTAAAAGCTTCAAACCAACTTTATTCAGCGAGAGTCAGTCTTCTGCTGGCTCTGTGATGAGGTTATTATGGTCACAGGAGATTAATTTGTTCAGCCAAAGAACCTGCATGCAGCCAACTCTCCCCAACTTTTTTTTTTTAGATTTTACTTGCCCCCTTCTGTACAGTAGGTCTATTCGTATGCATATCCTTTACAAAATAAGATACAAAATAAATCACTTGTATGGCATTTTGCTTATGTATATTTCAAATTTTCATTTGCATACATCAGTACATTTTTAATATTTGTAGTGCTAACCCTAATTGCTTTGCCCAAATAAGCCTGTTTACAGAGCTCAAAAGCTCAATTTTAACTTTACATACATGCTGCTGAATGAGTCAGAGTGACTTATCCCCCCTAACCCCTACACCACCTGCTCTATTTATACCAAACACATGGAAATTCAATGAGAAAAAGATTGTCTGAAAGCAATCCGCTTTGACTTTAGAAAGCCAATCATGTTCTGTGACACAAGGGTCATATAGGTGTGCCCTGTCTTAAATGTTTATTTGTAAAATAAAGATTTTAAAAAGATAATAATATGTACAAATGTATATAATAAAAACAAATAAAATAAAAACTGATCCTAAAGCATTATAGTTGAATTCTTTCGCACCTACATCTATGATATTGGAAATACAAGATTAAGAGACTCTCAAATGACAACTCCCAGAACCTGCAAATGCTCATAGCATCTCTTGATATGCACATGATACTGTGTGAGTGCAAGGAAGGATGATTTGTTGCTTAATTAGAATGTTCAAGAGGACAGGAATTTACAGTTCTCTCTGTAAGACCTTCCCAGTGAAATTCCTTGTATGCCTTTTGTGTTCAGTTGAAACTAGTGACTAGTAAAAATGCTGGATGTCATGCAAACTTGTTATTTATATTGCCATATGACTTAAACATTCATAAGAAATGGCGACTTTCCCTGATTAATAATGATCTGCAACTTTGTTCTACTAGCATAGCCAATAATGATATCTTTCATCAGCTTTACAACTTTTCGTGCAAGATTGTGCATAATTACATTGCAGTAATGAAGAGTTTTTTCAGTCTCAGAGAAAGTATGTTATTGTTAAGAGATTATATAAGCATCACAGAAAGATAATCCGAGTATACTAATAAAATACTGCATCCAATAATTTTAAGTATAATATCTTTACAGTAGGTAACAGAACTCTAAGCAAATAATGACTTTCTTTTGCCATCTAGTGGTCATGTTTTTCCCTGGTACTGACTATTATGCAGTAGTTATTATTATGTTCTAATGATAAAAACAGTTACTGCTGTTTGTGTGCAACTGTCTTGCGGTAAGTTATTTGAATTAATATTTTTTTAGATAAAATAGAATAGTGATAATATTTTTAAATAATCATTTATTGGATAATTAAGACAGGTGGCTTATATAAGTATGTACACAAACCAGTCACTAACATACATTAACCAGGGGGCTGTGGCAGCACTGCTGTAGCTCCTATTTCTACCTGGCCCTCCCTTACTCCCAACGGGCTACCAGTGCTCAAAATGGGTGAAAAAATTGCTCCAAGGACACCCTGTGAAGAACCCCAGTTCTCTCTTTATGGCCTTCCAACAACACTGTCCACTGCCCCTGGGAGCTCCAACATGGCAGCCATGGCCAGCAAAGAGAACTCATATGGCACATCTCAGCTCCCGAATACACTGCGGCTCCCAGCAACAACTCCTGAAGCAGCTGCTCCTTCTCCTGCCAGAGCTCCTCTGTTGCCTGGATCAGACTATATGACTATATGTGCCCTATAGAGGGGGTAAAAACATACTTCCTGCAGCTCAGCCCCTGTTGAGCCAACAGCTCCACTAGCAGACACAACTCCTTCCCCTCAGATGGAGATAAGGCTTACTGATCCCGAGGGAGACTCCTGCTCACCTCACAAACGGTACTCCCAAGTACAAACAGTAAGCCTCCTCAGACTTACCACTCTCCTAGCCATTTCAACCCAAGATCCTCCCAATCCTCTGCTTCACCCATACTACACATCCTTTGCAGCAAACCCCATGGTTATTGCCCACGCTCGTTGCAGCACCACTGATCTTTGAAGAAGAGTGGGATTTAAAGGCATACACCAAATCCCTACCAATCACACAAGGCCTAGAACATTATGTCAGCAGACTTGAAACTTCTTAAAACCCAAACCGTTTTTAAGCTGTTCCAAAGATAGTCAATGAAGCTTAATACCGAAAAGAATCCTAAATGACCATACTAACCAAATGCAAGATGCCCTCTTTCATCTTGATGATATTGAAAATTGCAGCAGGAAAAACATAATATGTGACAAAGGGCTGTCTGACTCTGTCACACCCCCCCCCCCCCCAATATCCCTGGTGCACTGAAATCTATATTCAACCAATTGTTTCTTAACCCTAGAAATTGTGGCATAGGACTGGACTAATCTCAACAAGCTTTAGTTTAGGTCCTAAAAACCCAGATCTAGCATGGCCTATTCACTATTTTAATATCAATGAATCTATTATATCAATGGTACTATATCAGTAGCCAGATCTCAAGACATGATCCTTGAGATTCATGAGTTTTCCTGACATACTTTAAACTTACGGTGAACCATAAAACTGGTTCCCAAAATAGATAGACTACAAGCCATCAAATACAGCGGAGACTACCCATTTCTGCTGATAGCTTACAAAAAGGGAAAACTGCCCAATTATGGTATCTGTGAGAACTGCCTCACCTTATAGGGACTGCTTAATTCCAGTTGACACTCTCTGATGAAAACCCTTTTTCCAGGTCTTCCCCAATGCACCTCCTGCCAAATGGTTTCTCGATGATAAAGTAGGCCTGGCAACTACAATGCCTACAAGAGACCTGTGTCTTCCCTACCAGACCAGACCTGATCTCCCTTTCACCTTAGATGAAATCAATGCCTCAGATCGTTCAGTCCCTGGGTTGACCTTACTAACTCCTGAACAATTAACCCCTTCCTTGGAATACCATATTTTTCTTTCATGTGTCTATCCCAACCCCTAACCCAGTACCTGGTTCCCACACTTCTTAACTGCTTTTCATCTTCATAGGCTACACCATAGTACATCAGGCACAAGGAGACAAGGTAAAGTCTACAGGTTTGGAAAGATCTGTTTGTAAACGGATAGAAAACTGGCTAAAAGACTGAATCCACAGAGTAGTGTTTAATAATTCTTGCTCTGAATGGTTTAAGGCAGGGGTCCTCAAACTATGGCCCTCCAGTTGTTCAGGAACTACAATTCCCATCATGCCTAGTCATGTCTGTGAATGTCAGAGTTTTACAATGCCTCGTGGGATGTGTAGCTCCGCAACAGCTGGAGGGCCGTAGTTTGAGGATCCCTGGTCTAAGGTTATCAGCGGGGTACACCAAAGGTCAGTGTTGGGACCCTTACTTTTTAATATCCTTATAAATGATATAGGGTCTGGGATTAAAAGTACCATTTCAGTGTTTGCAGATGACACCAAGCTATGCAGTGGAATAATGTCCTTACAGGATGTCTCCAACTTACAAGTCAACCTCAATATACTCTTTAATTGGGCAACTATGTTGCAGGTGAGGTTTAACCAGTTATGGAAAGCTCACGCACTTTTACTGCTGCACTGTGGCACCTGTGCGCTTATCGACGTACCTGTACATCGCTCACGCCCCCCCTGTGTAATGTAAACACAGGCAGAGGAAGTGATGCCATCTCCCCTCATTGAGTCCTTTTCTGTTCCAGCACGAGGAGAGAGGACATCTAACTGTGAGTTGAACAACACCACACTGACACCAGGACACGTAGGCACACAATTAACCCCTTGATCCCCCCTGATCCCCCCCAGTTAACCCCTTCACTCCTGTCACTGTGTCACTTAGTGAAGTGATCATTTTTTTCACTGATCACTGTACTTGTGTCACTTGTGACACTAAATCAGCTTAGGGTAGGTAGTAGTAGGTATCGGTAGGCCCGGGTAAATATAGGTCCCCCCTTAACCCCCCAGAAAGGTTATAACCCCTTGTTTGCCCCCTGTAACCAGTAATCACTGTATTAGTGTCACAGGTGACGCTAGTTAGTTAGATAGTTTTATTTTTCGTCAGGGTACCTGCCGTATATACCTTATATACAGTATCTCACAAACGTGAGTACACCCCTCACATTTTTGCAAATATTTTATTACATCTTTTCATGTGACAACACTGAAGAAATTACACTTTGCTACAATGTAAAGTAGTGAGTGTACAGCTTGTATAACAGTGTAAATCTGCTGTCCCCTCAAAATAACTCAACATACAGCCATTAATGTCTAAACCGCTGGCAACAAAAGTCAGTACACCCCTAAGTGAAAATGTCCAAATTGGGCCCAAAGTGTCAATATTTTGCGTGGCCACCATTATTTTCCAGTACTGCCTTAACCCTCTTGTGCATGAAGTTCATCAGAGCTACACAGGTTGCCACTGAAGTCCTCTTCCACTCCTCCAAGATGACATCATGGAGTTGGTGGATGTTAGAGACCTTGCGTTCCTCCACCCTACCACTTGAGGATGCCCCACAGATAGGGTTTAGATCTAGAGACATGCTTGGCCAGTCCATCATCTTTACCCTCAGGTTCTTTAGCAAGGCAGTTGTCATCTTGGAGGTATGTTTGGGATCATTACCATGTTGGAATACTGCCCTGGGGCCAGTCTTAGTAAGGAAGGGATCATGATCGGCTTCAGTATGTCACAGTATATGTTGGCATTTATGGTTCCCTCAATGAACTGTAGCTCCTCAGTGCTGACAGCACTCAAGCCACCTCAGACCATGACACTTCCACCACCATGCTTGACTGTAGGCAAGACACACCTGTCTTTGTACTCCTTACCTGGTTGCCGCCACACACGCTTAACACCATCTGAACCAAATAAGTTTATCTTGTTTGTTTCAATTGTTTGCAGGCTTGCTTGTGCATCATCTTTAGAAGAGGCTTCCTTCTGAGACAACAGCCATGCAGACCAATTTGATACAGTGTGCGGCTTATGGTCTGAGCACTGACAGGTTGACCCCCCACCCCTTCAACCTCTGCAGCAATTCTGGCAGCACTAATACGTCTATTTCCCAAAGAAAACCTCTGGATTTGATGTTGATCATGTGCACTCAACTTCTTTGGTCAACCATGGCAAAGCCTGTTCTGAGTGGAACCTGTTCTGTTAAATCGCAGTATGATCTTGGCCGCCATGCTGCAGCTCAGTTTCAGGGTCTTGGCAGTCTTCTTATAGCCTAGGCCATCTTTATGTAGAGCAACAATTCTTTTTTTCAGATGTTCAGAGTTCTTTGCCATGAGGAACCATGTTAAACTTCCAGTGACCAATATGAGAGAGTGAGAATGATAACACCAAATTTAACACACCTGCTCTCCATTTACACCTGAGACTTTGTAACACTAACGAGTCACATGACATGCCAGGGAAAATGGCTAATTGGACCCAATTTGGACATTTTTACTTAGGGGTGTACTCACTTTTGTTGCCAGCGGTTTAGACATCAATAGCTGTGTGTTGAGATATTTTGAGGGGGCAGCACATTTACACTGTTATACAAGCTGTACACTCACTACTTTACATTGTAGCAAAATGTCATTTCTTTAGTGTTGTCACATGAAAAGATATAATAAAATATTTACAAAAATGTGAGGGGTGTACTCACTTTTGTGAGATACTGTAGGTTTTAACCCCTGATTGCCTGGAGGTGACATCAGTTAGGTTTTAGAGTCAGTTAGGGTCAGCGTCAATCCCCAGCAAGGTCAGATTAGCGTCAGGTATTTTAACACGCACACACACATTAGATAGGTTCGTTACTAGTATAGTATTTGAACGGATCAATATCTGTGATCTGATCACATCTACACTAGTGTCCCCACTAAAAAATGCAGCGTTAGCAGGATCAGCCCAGATACCTGCTAGCACCTGCATTTAGCCCCTCCACCCAGCCCAGCCCAGCCCAACCAACCCAAGTGCAGTATCAAATAGATCACTGACACCTATAAAACACATCACACATAACTGCAGCATTCGCAGAGTCACGCCTGATCCCTACGAACACTAACAGTAAATCTTTGGTAGTGATTGAAGTGACTGAAGATGCACTGTAACTTCTGGTAACCAATCACAATTGCTGATTCAGGAAATTGATTTTGAGTCTAGCTGCCATATATTGTATGTCTCAGAACAGGTGGAGAGCGAGCAAATACAGTACCTGCAGTTTGCCCACTTTTTTGCCATTACTTTCACAATCCAATAAAATGGTTAAAGTTTAAACAGTATTGCATGATATGAGGAAATAAATACAATTCAGAAATATTGGTTTCTTCCACATTCTCTCTGGCAGGCATTTTACTACCACACATTTAGGTGTGAAAATATCACTTGTCTACAGTGTAGATATAAGAACCCCACAAGAAAGGGGAAGCTTGAATCCCATGCAGGCAGTCTCTTTGGATTTTAAATACTCTAGCAGCCACCAGACAATGCCACTAGGGATATATACTAAAAAAAAGACAAGGGAAGGAATGCTTCTAAGGCTGGCAATACAATATACAATTTTCTTGTACAATTTTCCTTTAGATTTACCAAAACTATAAAATGTGAGATCAAACCTAAACACTTTAAATTTGTATGCAATCAAGCAGGCCCTAGCACTATAATGAATAAGTGCGACCAGTATTTGGTCTCACTGGCGTGGGCACGTGGCCACCTGCTCAAAAATGTTAAATAAAAAATTTAGTTTAAAGTGGTACAGTAATTTTCGTATACTGCCCCTTTAAAAATTTTCCTCATACCTGGTTACACAGGTAAAGGTGTCCAATCAGGTGTGGCGGAAAATTCTGGAAGGTAAGGGGCTCATTATATAAAGGGCTGAGCCCCTTTTTACAGGTGTCTGTCACTCAGCAGCAGGTGAGCTTCCATGACCAGCGTTCCTGACAGAATGAAAACTCTGCTAAGGCAAGTTCTGGAGAAAGCACAGGCAAGCAGGGGAGAATATTGGTTGCGGCAGTGTTTGGAACGTACTGCTGAATACGAGCCACGGCGGGACGGGGGAGAGGGAGCCAGTATGTTGGCACAGCAAGAGGAGTTGGGCCGGCAGAGAAGAAGAGGACAAGCGGGGAACATGTTGCCTCAGCTTAAAGAGGAAGTAAACCCTAATGGGTTTTACTTCCTCTTTATTACCCTGCAATGTAAAAGCATAATGGGCTAGTATGCATTGCATATTAGCCCATTATGTGGCACTTACCTGCATTGGAAGCCCGTGATGTCCCCACTCCAGGCCGCGTCTATCTTCTGCCCCTCTTCCTTCAGGGGCTGCAGTCTCTGGCTCTGTGACTGGCCGGAGTCGCATGACGTCAGTCCTGCGCATGAGCGCGGGAGCTGCCAATCGCGGCACGATCTCAGTTAAGAAACGGCACTGATCATCAAGGATGATTTATGTGTCTGGTCACATTTCTTTTTTTTTTTTTTTTAAACATTAGGCTTTTATTGTAGCAAAAATAAGTACATCCATGAGGTGTTGTTACATCACAAGGAATATTATAACTCACCTGGTAAACCAGGTCTGGTACCAAAAATAACAAAGGCAAATATGTATGCACAACATTAACTATCGCTATATAGTTATGAATGTTACAAATTTGCATCTAATAGGTCTAGTAAAACAGAACCGTAGGTTATAAGTACTGTCAAGATCATAGATATGCTATTATCTCAAGAAAAGGGAAGAAGGGATAGAAGCGAGAAGAAAAGAATGCAAGGAAAAAGATATTAGGAAGGAGTGAGAGTAGGGATGAGTGGTAAGATAAGGAGAGAAGTGGTAGGGTAGGAATGAGTGTCAGGACGAGAGCGGGTTGATCTTTCCACCGATCCGGTTGATTTTTACAGTCTAGGAGGTCTTCTGGGCAGATCCTCCCTGAATTAATGATTTATACTCATCTGACCACCTAAAGACATGCCAAAGCTGCCAGGTCTTATGAAATCTCTCTACCTGTTCAAGGGCCTGTGCTCTTGTTTCCTCCATCTCGCAGACATCCGACACCCTTGCCAACCAACTATTAATAGAAGGTATACTGGTGGAGTTCCAGTGTAAGGGAATCAAGGACTTTGCTGCCTTCAGCAAATGTTTTGTAAGGGATATTTTATAGGCTGTGAGCGTGAAGTTGTTTATGTGCAACAGACAGCTCGCTGCATCTAGGTTGAGGTCAGTATCTGTTATACGTACAATACTCTCCTTTACCAAGTCCCAAAATGGTTTGAGGACTGGACATTGCCACCATATGTGCAAAAGTGAGCCCTTATCCCTCTTAGCCAGCAAGTGTCAGGTGTCTGCGGGTTCCATTTATTCAACTTAACCGGTGTCGAATACCATTGGGATAATAGTTTGTAAGCAGTTTCCTGTATTTTGGTGCTGATGGAGCATTGGTGAGCCAACGTGCATGCCCCTGTCCATTGTTTGTCTGTGAGCTCTCTCTGGAGAATGTCTGACCACCTCCTCCTGAGGCCCTCCGATTCATTTGGTCTGCTAGATTGAAGCCACTGATAAGCGACCGAGGTCGCTTTTTGGAAGTGCTCACCTGCATGACAGACCGACTCCATGGGTGTCAAAGGCCTAGTGAAGTGTGGTTTATGTTTATTGTCTGAGAGGTAGCTGTGCATTTGTAGGTATGACCAGAATGGGAGGTGTTTTAGATTGTGGTCCCCCATCAGGGCAGTTTGGTCCCTCAACCGTCCCATGTTAAAGCAGTCACCTGCCCGCAGGGGTTGTAGTGTGAGCCCTGACCTAAAGATCCCATGTTCCTGACCCGGGGCAAATTCTGGGTTGTCTTGTAGAGGTGTGAGAGGGTTTAGTCTCGAGGTTACATTGGTGGATTTCGCTATCTTGTGGATGATCGCTAATGTAGTTCCAGTGATCGGGTGTTTTTTCATGTCTAATGGTTGTCTTTCTCTGGGTAGCCATGATGCAGAGTTCAGTGGTAGGGAATTTATGTCAGCTTCTAGGGAGACCCAGTCTTTCATGTCACTGTGGCAATGCCAGTCTATGACCCTTGTGATATGAGCCGCCCTATAGTAGTCTCTGATGTTCGGTATGCCCAGTCCTCCCTTTGCTTTAGGGCCCGTCAATAAGGTCATTTTGAGTCTGGGGTGCTTATGGTTCCAAACAAAACTCCTAATATATGTTTGAATAGTCTTCAGGAATTTCAATGGGACCTGGATTGGAAGTGAGCGTGACAGGTAGAGTAATTTGGGGAGTAGGACCATTCTAATAATGGCCACCCTACTGAACCAGGAAAAAAACCCTGCACTCCATCCATCCAGGTCTGTCTTTATCCCTTTCAGCAGAGGTGGAAAGTTTTGGGCGAATGTTGTGGCGATATTGGGGGTCAGCCATATCCCCAGGTACTTCAACCTCTGGGGGTCCCATCTGAAGTGGGAGCTTTGTTTGATCCTCATGAGGTCCTGGTCACATTTCTTAGATGAGTATAATAGAAAATGATTTTTCAAAGAGAATTTCGTATTTGCAGCAGACATGGATTTATTTACAGATGCAGCTGGTTCCAAGGGCTGTGCAGCAGTATGGGACACTCACTTGTGTTGTGCTGCATGGCCAAAATCTTGGATTGATAGTAAGGCCACAAAGAACATAGTTCTGCTGGAGTTATTTCCAGTGGTGATGGCTTTGGAATTATGGGGCCAGTATTTTGTAAATAAATGCATAATTATTCAAACAGATAACAAAGGGGTCTTATTTGCAGCGAACTGCCTGTCATCAAAATCTGCTTGTGTTATTAACCTTTTGCCTTATTTTGTCTTCCACTGTTTAAAACTTAATGTTTGGGTAAAAGCCCATTATTTACCTGGCAAAATCAACCTCATTGCAGACTCCTTATCCCACTTTCAGTTTTCTCATTTCAGGAACCTCCTTCCGAATGTAGACCTAGAGGGATTTCAGTGCCCTTATTATCTGTGGATTATAATTTACAACCTATTGTGGGGGCTATTAAGATATCCTTGGCCTCTATAAACGTGGTCCCAGTATACCTAAGCATGGGATAGATGGGTTTCCTTCTGTCGTGTCATGGGTTTTCCTAGCGATCTCCCTTCTGAGGATAACATATTAGCATACTTATGTTCATTAATGGAGCAGCAGTTTTCTTATAACCATATTTTAAAACTCATGGCCAATATCTCTTTTTTCTTTAAGCTTTTGAATCAGCTTGCGTGTAATCGTTTTTTCAAAGTTTGACAAGCAATTAAAGGTTACAGGAGGTCACATTTTCATACTGATGATGGAGAACCCATCTCCCTTCCCATTTTAAACAACTTATGCGCTGTTACTCAGGAGGTTTGTTTTTCGGCATACAAAACAGTTTTGTTTTGGACAGTGCTAATATTAGCATTTTTTTGGAGCCTTTCGGCTATCCAAATTAATTCCCAGATGTCAGAAAGACACTTCAGAATTAATTCTAATCACATAATAGTGGGCAAGGATTCTGTCAATTTATTTATTCAATAATCCAAGACAGAAATCAGACGCCTCCGATGATGCCTGATGACGAAACGCGTAAGTCGGAGCCAGTAAGTCATTGCGTCACATCCGGCTAAGCCTACTGGAATGCATAGAGCAGCACACATCCTGGCAGAACTTCTCTGACTTCTCAGTAAGGGCCGGTTCACACTGGAGCGGCACGATGCGGCGCGACTTCGCGGCCCGTTCACATCTAGGCGAATTGTCAGGCGACTTGAGTCGCCTGACAATTCGCCTCAATGCTGTGCAAATGGGACCGTTCTAATAGGAGCGAATCGCTTCGCTCCGCCTTAGAAAAATGGTCCCTGCACTATTTTCAGGGCGATCTCAGGCGGCTTGCATTGACTTTTATGATAGAAGTCTCCTCGCAAGCCGCCTTGAGATCGCCTCGAGCGCCGCTCCAGTGTGAACCGGCCCTAAGTGAACGGTTGCTTATATTATCATTACAAGAATATCTGATACTACATAGGTTTCTCTTGCTTTGTTTGCATGAGGAAAAGGTAATAGAGAATAGCGGGACCCGCGGCTGAGCTAGCAACATTCCCAGGAAGGAATGGAACAACCGGGCAATGGAGCCTTAAAGTGATACTCAGAGGTTTTTGGGTGACACATTTTGGAAAGCACACATATGTTGTCACCACTCACACAAGGCTGGATGGATTATCTTTTTCACTGAGGACTTACCTACTTGGCATCTATGGTGGTATTGTGTGACCATATATTTATAATTTTAGACGTATTTGCACATTTTATCAATTTAAGTGTATTTGCACATATTTAGGACTTAGATTGAATTCATTTTTGGCACAGATATTGGGATTTGTTTGATTTAGCGTTTTTGCCCATAACCAGAATTTTGAAGGTATTCACATTTTGGTTCATCTGCACTTTTTGCACAGAACAATCAGTGTTTTTGCACATAACCAGAATTTTGAGTAAATTTACATTTTTTGCACAAAGACATATTCTTAGTCATGGTTTATTGCTTGAAATAATTTGCACCTTAGAATTATTACATTTTTTCATGACTTTTTGTATGATCAAAGAGCAGCGCCAGAGCCACAAAAACTTGCACTTTATTTATAAATAGCTTGGGGTGTCTACTTTCCAAAATGGGGTCATTGGGGGCGGGGGGAGGTTGAACTGTCCTGCCATTTTATGCCCCACATTAGAAGCCTATGCCACACATCATTCACCAAGTCTTTTCTGACACTTTTTGTTCACATGAAAAAATACTTTTTTTTGCTAGAAAATTACTTTGAACACCCAAAAACATTATATTCCCGCTAAGAAGAAAAAAATAATTAAACGTTACATGAAAACATAATAAAACATTACATACCTGCAAAAAAAAAAAACTTGATAATAAACAGGAACAAAACATTACAGGTATGCATAAAAAAACAATAGAGAGAGCAATAGAAAGAGAATAGAGAGAAAATAGAGATAGAAAAACAAGAAACGTACAACTGTTTTTTAATAAAAATAGTTGCAGCGCCCAATAAAAAATAATTACGTAAAATATGCGGTCTCTAAGTGTGACAAAAGAGGAAAACAAAGTGGAACAAATAAATGAATATTCTTCCTTTTCCAGGGAGAGAGAGACCAGGTATTGTAGTCTCATCCAAGTTACACTAGAAAGTTCAACACAGTGAGGGAAGAAGGTGCTCCTTCAGAGTCTTCCGTGCAAAAAAAGGGGTCTCTGAGGCAATGAAGGAAAGG